>AP025049.1:12852353-12943028 GCA_036186865.1 Eustoma russellianum
CTATTCCCCCCCCCCCCCTCTAGAGTGTATTTCGGACCTAACAATTGGTATCAGAGCGTAACCTTGATTGCTTGGCCTATCTTTGCAAGTAGCAATGTTAAAGATCATGGAAACCTCAACCTCAACTTCAACCTCTTCATCTCCTAAGCCTACTGCACTATTTTCCGGATCAAACACTAAAGCACCTATGTTTGATGCCCAAAATTATTCCTTGTGGAAATTTCGAATGATCAATCACTTGAAAGGCTGTGGATTCGATATATGAAGAGCCGTTGTCAAAGGAATTGAAGTTCCTATGATTACCAACTCAAAAGGAGAATCAATATTCAAAGATGAGGATGACTACACCGATGAAGAAAAGATAAGATTTGCCACTAATGGCAAGGCATTTGATATTCTTTCAAATGCTCTCACCACCACCGAGCTTATAAGAATTCAAGGTCTTGAAACAGCTCATGAGGCATGGAAAAGGCTTGAAATGATACATGAAGGAACTGATCAAGTAAGAATGGCCAAACGACTTATGCTCATGAAGGAGTATGAGATGTTCGGAATGAAAAGCGGTGAGAAGATTGAGGAGACAATCGATCGATTCACACGAATAGTGAATCAACTCTCCATGGTTGACAAGAAAATCTCAAATGAAGACCTTGTCTCAAAACTCCTCAACTCTTTGCCAAGAGAATGGACACCCAAAGTCACCGCCATCACCGAATCAAAGAATCTCAAGACTCTTACCCTTGATGAGCCTATCCGGTAATCTTCTTACTCATGAAATTCTTATTGATGAACAAAATAGGATGAATCCCATCAAGCCTACACAAACATCACACAAAGGATTGGTAGTAGAGTCCGATGAATCGGATGAGGAAGTTGCCCTTCTAGTAAGAAAATTTAGAAGAATGGACAACTAGAAACAAAACTCAGGCAAGAAAGTTTTTCAAGAAACCATCTAAAGAAAAGGAAGCAAGTGAAAATTGCTATAGATGTGGTCGACCCGCTCACTTCATTGCCGATTGCCACGTAAAAGAACCACACAAGCAAGAGAAGAAGGTCTTTCCTCAAAAGAAGAAAGCCCTCAATGCAGAGGTAACCACGTGGGATGATCTCCTTTCGGAATCGGAAGGAGAAGAGAGTGAAGATCAAGGTGTTGGACTTGTGGCAATGGTTGACAATCCAAAGTTTCAACATACTTGTCTTATGGCGATTGAAGATGACCTTGAGGTAAATTCTAACCCTTCAAATTTACATGATGAAATAGGAGATTTGCAATTGACTTTGAGAAATTAAATTTGAAATATAAGCATTTAAAGAAAGAATTCAAGAAATGCATTTTAGAAAATAAGAGCTTGCATGACAAAAATATTTTGATGTTTCAAGAGCATGATATCATACTTACCATGCATAAAACCATAGCTCTTGAAAATGAAGAAATTAGAAAAGAATGTGAGAAACTAAAGTTAGACTTACAAAGACTAACAAATGGTAAAAACAACTTAGACATACTACTTGGAAATCAAAGAATTGGAAATGATAAATCCGGTTTAGGATTTAACTCATCATCTTCTTCTATTAAACCTAAGTCCTTAAAGAAAAAGGCAAACAACAGAAAAACACAACAAAATTCATCATCTTCTAAACCAAAGCATGTACCCACTTGTTTTTATTGCAACAAACTAGGACATGTAAAGAAAGCATGTAGAGCTCGATTTGAAAAGCACATATGTTTGGAAGCCTAAGGGTCGAAAAGCTAACCCTAAAGGACCCAACCATCAAAGGGTACCAATGCATACATCTTTTGGTTTTGTAGGCTCTCAAGATAAATGGAGTAGCCAAAGAAGAAGGAACCGAATGGCTTATGGACAGCGGATGTTCAACTCACATGACCGGAGACAAGACGTTGTTCACCAAGCTCAAGCTCCAAGATGGTGGAACGGTGCATTTTGGAAATGGGAGAGCCAAAATCCTTGGACATGGAGAAATTGGTAATTCCTCCTTTACTATTAATAATGTACTATATGTAGGAGGGCTTAAGTATAATTTGATAAGTGTTAGCCAACTATGTGATGCTAATTTTCAAATAGAGTTTGTGAAAAGAAAATGTGTTGTGAAAAAGAACGATAAGATTGTTTTTGAAGCTATTCGTAAAAATGATGTTTACAAATTTAGCACACATGATTTGATATCACAAAATGTTTCTTGCCTAGTTGCCAAAAATGATTTGACTCAACTATGGCATAGACGACTTGGACACATTAGCTTTTAAGAACTTTCAAAGAGAATTTGCAAAAATGAAAAAGGTCCAAGGTCTTCCAAAATTAAATTTCGAAAACCATGGCTTATGTGACACTTGTCAAAAGGCAAAGCTTGTTAAAACAAGTTTCAAGCCCAAAAGTGAAATCTCCACCACCAAACCTCTACAATTGCTTCATATGGATTTGTATGGGGATATTGGTACAAGCAAGTCTAAGTGGAAAACATTACACCTTTGTGGTGGTAGATGACTTCTCTAGGTACACTTGGGTAATGTTCTTAGCTAAAAAGAATGATGCATGTCAAGAATTTATAAAGCTTTGTAAGAGATTAGAAAATCAAAGAGAAGGACACAATTAAGGAAATTAGAAGTGATAGAGGTGGTGAGTTTGATGGAGAATTTCAAGAATTTTGTGTATCCAAAGGGTATGGACACAATTTTTCAGCTCCAAGAACTCCTCAACAAAATGGTGTTGCGGAAAGGAAGAATAGAACACTTCAAGAAATGAGTAGAGCCATGCTAAACGAATTTGAATTACCCAAATATTTTTGGGCCGAAGCGGTAAATACCGCTTGTCATATGATCAATAGAGTTTATTTGAGACCATTTCTCAAAAAGACTCCTTATGAGCTTTGGAAGGTAGAGTACCAAATATTGGTTATTTCAAGATTTTTGGTTGTAAGTGCTTTATACTTAACACCAAAGATAACTTGGATAAACTCGACTTCAAAGCGGATGAAGGAATCTTTATGGGTTATGCTCAAAATAGCAAGGCATTTAGAGTATATAATAAAAGAAGCATGAAAGTTGAAGAATCAATTCATGTAAAATTTAGCTCAATGAGGACAAATCAAACATTAATGATGACGATGATGATGATGAAATAATTGAAGTAAGCCATATAGAGAAATTTGAGAATCCAAAAGGTAATATTGTTATTGACCTTAGGATTGATCCACTAGAATCCTAAGGTTGAAAATGAAGAAGTAGGAGGAGATACCTTAAATTTATCGGATTCATATAGGTATAAGAAAGATCATCCTAAAGAATTAATATTAGGTGAAACTAGTCAAGGCATAATGACTAGGAGAAAATTCAATGAAAATGCCTTCATTTCACAAGTTGAGCCTAAAAACATAAAGGAGGCAATAAATGATGAAGATTGGGTATTGGCTATGCAAGAAGAAATTAAATCAATTTGAAAGAAGTGATGTTTGGGAATTAGTTGCTAAACCTAGTGATCATCCCGTAATTGGCACTAAATGGGTATTTAGAAATAAAATGGATGATAAAGGAAACATCACTAGAAACAAAGCTAGATTAGTAGCCCAAGGCTATAGGCAAGAGGAAGGCATAGACTATGATGAAACTTTTGCCCCCGTAGCTAGGTTAGAAGCTATTAGGATGCTATTAGCATATGCATGCTATAAGGATTTCAAACTATATCAAATGGATGTGAAATCCGCATTCTTGAATGGAATAATTCAAGAAGAGGTCTATGTAGCTCAACCTCCGGGGTTTGAAAATCATGATTATCCAAATCATGTTTTTAAACTCAAAAAGACCCTTTATGGACTTAAACAAGCTCCTAGGGCTTGGTATGATAGGTTAAGTAACTTCCTACTTGAGAACGAGTTTTCAAGAGGAAAAGTCGACACTACTCTTTTTATTAAAGAACAAGGAAACCATCAATTGCTTGTTCAAATTTATGTGGATGATATTATATTTGGTGCTACTAACTGATTCTCTTTGTGAGCATTTTGCAAAATTGATGGAAGGAGAATTTGAAATGAGCATGATGGGTGAACTCAACTACTTCCTTGGTCTACAAATCAAGCAAACTCAAGATGGAGTGTACATATCTCAAACAAAGTACACAAAGGATTTGCTCAAGAAGTACAAATTCGAGGATGGAAGAAGTGTGAGCACTCCGATGAGCACAAGTACAAAGCTTGACAAAGACGAAAAAGGAAAGCCGGTTGAGGTAACCAAATATAGGGGTATGATTGGTAGTTTACTTTATTTAACAGCTAGTAGACCGGATATTTTGCATGCTGTGTGCTTATGTGCTAGATTTCAAAGTATGCCTAAGGAATCACATTTAGTTGCTGTTAAACGTATCTTTAGGTATTTAAAAGGAACTTTGAATTTTGGATTGTTTTATCCCAAAAATGGATGTTTTGATTTAAGAGGGTATAGTGACTCCGACTATGCCGGAAATCTTGTTGATAGGAAAAGCACCTCCGGGACGTGTCAATTCCTTGGAGATTGCTTGGTTTCTTGGTTCTCTAAGAAACAAAATAGTGTGTCACTTTCAACGGCGGAATCCGAATATATATCGGCCGCTTCATGTTGTGCACAACTACTTTGGATGACAAACACATTGAATGACTACAATGTTAAGTTTGATAAAGTTCCCATCCTATGTGACAATACCTCAGCCATAAGTATAGCACAAAACCCGGTTCATCATAGTAGAACAAAACACATTGAAGTGAGGCATCACTTCATAAGAGATTGCATTCAAAAAGGATTGGTATGCATTGAGTTTGTTCCAACAAATGACCAACTGGCGGACATCTTTACCAAATCCCTCCCCACTGAGACATTCGAATCAATTAGAACGAGACTAGGAATGATAAACATAAGTTAAAGAGATGAAAACTGAAAATTTCAAAATCAGGGACACGTCGAACGATCGACGTATCAAAATAAGAGATCGACAGTACGTCGATCTCTGACATCGATCGATCGACGTACGTCGATCTCAGACGTTGATCGATCGACGTCGTCGAAATCTGCAGCTATAAAATCTGTCAAAAACGCGAATTCCCTCTCATTTGCAAACACTTTCACCAAGCGAAACCCTACAAAGCAGGCGCCTTCCCTCTCCCAAATCATTTCTCTCTTCAATTTCATCTCTAAATCAAGATCTAACATCTCTGCTCTTGATTCTTGAGTTCCTCTCTTGAATTCCTCAAATTTCAACCTACAATTCTCCCTCTCAAGCCCTAAAATCTCTAAAAATGTCTTCAAGGAGCAAAAACACAACCAAGAGGCCAAGATCTTCTAGAGGTGGAGGAGAAGGTTCAAGCTCCTCTCAAGGACAATCTTCTCAACCTAGGATGAAACAATCTATGGACATGAGTCAAGGGCGTGTCCTTGCCGGGATTAGAAGTGGGCTAACTCTCTCCAACTTTCCTTGGATCAAAGCCAAAGATGCCAAGGATGCTTTAACGGAACCTTTGCCACCAGGGCAAATAAGGTATATAACTAGACATTCTCAGATTTTATATGATAAATGGGATGATGATGAAAGAGCAACCATCCCACTCAAGTTGCTTAGAATAAATGATATTCTAAGCAATAATGAACTAAGCCCAATCATTGAGTGGTTGGATGTTCAAGAGTGGAGGAGTATATGGAATGAGAATGAGATGTCAAAAATGTCCACTAGGTATACTCGACTATTTTATGCAAATTTGTGGGTTGAATACATAAATAACCTTCCCTTAGCTCTACACTCTGTTATTAATGGACACCATATCAAATGGAAAGTTGAAAAAATTTGTGACCTGATTGGTGTACCCAACGAAGGGTATTTTGAGTTTGATACGTGGAAATGGGATGCAGCCAAATGGAAAGTATCTGAAGATGAAGTTAAGACTTTCCTAGGCTTCCATCCTAGTAAAAACACAAATGATATGCCTTTAGTCTACCGCACTCTTCTGGCCATTGTTACATTCTGTATCAATGGTAAATCCTGCAAAACTGCCAAGTAACCTTGACTTCTACATAGCATACCGAATAGCTAACCAGGAGAAGGTTAACTTTGGGGAGCTTTTCATGACAAATATTGTCGAAGTAGCAACCAAACAAAACAAGGCCCTACCCTATAGTAACCTTATTTATCGGATGCTTGTGAAGTCGGATATTCAGGTTGATGACACAGATATTGACAGTATTACGCACAAAGACTTCTACGATAAAGTCAATATGCCAACAAATACTAAAGTCTAGAAAAGAAGCGATGAGAAGAGAACAGGAGGAGGAGGCAAGGGAAGAAGAGGAAGACTTTCCGGAATGAGGCACCTATTCCTGAACCGGACGCTCAACCAGCACCAAGTAGCTTGAGCACCAATGTTCCAGAACTTCAAGCTCAAGTTATTAGTCTTCAGCAGGAAGTCGGTGAGCTAAAGGGCAAAGTAACCGTGCACGAATCAAGATTTGCCAAGCTCAAGGCAAAAATGAAAGCGTGTATTCCTGGAATCACGTTTTCTTCAGATGAAGACTAGAGTGTTTTGTTTTAGATTGCTTCTAGTTCTAGCTTAGTGTTTGTTGTTGGTTGTAAAACTTGAATGAGTCCTTGAATTTAATGAAGTATTGTTGCTTATTTTTTTGATGCTTTCAAAAAGGGGGAGAAAATGGGTGTTGTTGCTTAAGTGGCTTAGTGGCTCATTGGTTGATTAAGTGGTTTATTTTTGTTGTTACTTAAGTGGCTTAGTGGCTCATTGGTTGATTAAGTGGTTTATTTTGACTTATTTGTTACTTATTGGCTTAATTGCTTAAATGGTTTATTGGCATGTTGCTTAAGTGGTTGGCATGGTTTATTGACATGGTCTATTGGAATGATTTATTGGCATGTTGCGTTTCTTTGGAAAAATGAGGTAAGCTTAAAAATTGGAATCTTTGTAAATTGTTGGAGAAATGAAAATAAGCATGAAAAGTTATTTGGTTGACGGGGAGCAAATTTAAGGAGAAGTATTTCAATTGGATTTGCAGAATCTTGTTCACATTGATTATTGTGGAAGGTATAGAGTACATATACTTAGGGGGAGATTGATATTTTTCAAATGTAAAATATTCAAAAATAAAGCAAAAACATCTTTTAGAATCTCGGTTTTGAAATCATCAAAAAGGGGGAGATTGTTAGTTTATAAAATGTTTTGATGATACAAAAAGATGTTTTAAAAAGAATAAGATAATTTCATATCTTATGTTCAAAGCAAAATTGAAGTAAACAATGTGCGAGATAAAAAAATCTCTCATGAATCGGATGAAGGTTACATCAGCTCCTCAAGAGATCCATGTGAATTTTGGTAAAAATTTAAGCACTCAGAATAACGTCATACTCTCAGCTAAGAACGTAGATTGATTGACTGTGTATCTGAGAGACGTCGATCTCTCAGTTAAACATACGTTGATCGATCGACGTATAACTGAGAGACGTCGATCTCTCAGCTTCAGGTATGTCGATCGATCGACATACATCTGAGAGACGTCGATCTCTCAGCCTAATGACGTCGATCGATCGACGTCATTCTGAGAGACGTCGATCTCTCAGCCAGGCTGACGTCGATCGATCGACGTCTGACTGAGAGACGTCGATCTCTCAGCTCTGGCACGTAGATCGATCGACGTCTCCAGGATTCAAAAATTTTCAAACGTTGGAACAAAATCCAAGGGAGATCTATGATATTTTCTCTCTCCAATCTTGCTCAAATTTCTTGTGGACTTTAACCCAACATACTACATGCTTCCTTGACTATTTTAAACATGTCTAAGATTCTCTAGGGTGGCTATCCAAGATCAAATCACTTCATAGGGTGGCTAAAGACTATTTTGGCACTATCTTGACATTTTTGAAGATGAAGACTCGGTGGAGAGCCTCAAAAACGTGGTCAACTTTATTTATAAATAGAAGAGGCTTGGATGAAGCAATTACACACTTTCAACATCATCTAGCTTCATTTTCCATTGTTGTATATTTCTCTCATACTTGTAAATTTGTTTAAAGCTTGTCTAGCTTTGCTTTGATCTTCATTATTGTATATTGAGAGAAAAAGAGTCAAGCACAAGAGGAACCATAAATATTTGATCTCTTGCTTGTGTTTAGACTTGTGAGAAAGTGTGAACCTTACTATATTTCTTCAACCCACTGTGAGAAGTTCTTGAGGGAACTTTTGTTGAAGTAGTGAGGAAGCAAGAAGTTGTTCTTGCTAAGAAGCTGTAGTTGCTGTAGTTGCACAAGTGTGTTTTGTGCAAGAAGTTGCTGTTGTTGTTGCTTACACTAAAGTGTTAGTGTAAGTGTTGTTGTGGTTGTTCTTATTGTTCATAATAAGAAGAGTAGTTGTTGAAAATCCACTTTGAAAACAAAGTGGTAGTGGAGTAGAATCATTTACGATTCGAACCACTCTATATCCGGTATACTCATTCATTATCTCTCATCTCCAATTCTTGCTCTGATTTTGAATATCCTTATTTAGTTGAGACAAACGAGAAAATTCCGCAAAAAGAGCCAAACACTCTATTCACCCCCCCTATAGAGTGTATTTCGGACCTAACATGTATGTCGTGCGTTATTATTCTCATGAAAAGTGTTATAGCCAATGATGAAAATGTTATGTCTTCATGTTATGAAAATGTCATGTTATGCAAGTTATGTAAACCACATTATGTTTATGAAAAGTCATGTTATGAAAAATCATGTTATGAAAAGTCATGTCTTATGCATCATGTCATGATTATGTCACCTTAGGTTATGGTTAGAATATCCGTAAGTTCATTATTCCCTTAAGTTGACTAAGGAGGACTATGTATGAAGATGTGACGGTTATAAGTTATGACCTTAGTATAATATGGATTAGAATGTAAGTATGGACATGTATGCTACGATGTAATGAAGCAGAAAGTTTTAATAGCTATGATCGGTCAATTGGGATGGCCCCATTTAAGGCGTTGTATGGCCACAAATTCCGATCTCCACTATACTAGAATGAAATTGGAGAGACAGTCTTGACCGACCAAGACTTAGTAGAACAAACGCTAGAAAAAGTAAAGATCATCAGAGAGATACGAAAAACAGCACAAGAACAGAGCAAGGTTTGGGCCGAAAGCCGGAGACGGCCGATTGAATTACAAGAAGGAGAAAAGGTATATTTGAAAGGGTCTCCGAATAAAGGAGTGACGCGATTTGGCATAAAAGGAAAGCTAAGCCCGAGATTTGTGGGACCCTATGAAATATTAGAAAGAATCGGAGAAGTGGCGTATCGGCTAGCATTACCTACACCCTTGTCACAGCTGCATGACATCTTTCATGTGTCACAACTATAGTGATATGTCCACGACCCGAGCCATATCTTGAACGAACAGCCTCTGAAGATTAAGGAAGACGCTACCTACACGAAGTGCCGATCAGAATTGTAGACCGAAAGGACCAGGTTCTAAGAAGCCTCTCCATCCCCTTTGTGAAAGTAAAATGGAGTAATCACACGGACCAAGAGGCTACATGGGAGCCGGAACAGCATATGCGAGATCAGCATCCACAACAATTTCCTTAAGGTACGTCAAGTTTCAAGGACAAAACTTTTTATAAGGAGGGGGAGATGTTGTGACCACCCAAGGCTAACTGTAAATTATACTCTGGTATAAAATGAGGAAAGACCATGAACAAAAAATCTAAAATTTTATACATATTCTTAGGATTCAATTACTATCCCTTTCTAAGACACCCTAAAAGCCAACATAAAAATAAAATAAAAATAAATAAATAAATGTTAATGATGGCATTAGCATTAGGGCATCTAAGGGAAAGGAAAGTGACCAAACTACCATTAGGGTGGCCGGCCACCTTCCCTCCAAGAAGTCTTAAAAGTGAGCCTCCATTCTAGAAAACCTTCAAGACAAAAAGTTGTCCCAAGTTAATTAGCCGCCCTAATTAATAAACTGTCTTACATGCATACAAATAATGTCAAAAGAAAATTTCTCTCCCCTAGACATAAATTTGGCCACTCTTCCCCCTTGTAGACAACTTGCTTAAATAATTCCATAACACTTAATCCCCCACAATATTTTTCTAGTTTTTAATTCATGAGACAAAAGCTTCTCCCTAGCCACTCGAGGCATTAACCCATGCAAAAGTTGCAATCATTATGCTGCTTTTTTTCCCTTCATTAACCGGCCACCTCCCCCTTCGAGCCAAAACAATTCAAGACAATTCACTTAATCACCCGCATACTTTCCTAAGCACTCTCTTACCACCCAACTATCTCCCCTATATCCACAATTCCTCTCCATCTCCATCTCCCAAGGGCCAAATGGCAACTAGGAAGCTCCATCAAGAGCAACTCTCTTCAAGCTAACTTTCAACTCTTCTAAGGTATGGAAATTACTTCAATACTTGGTTCTTGTATTTCTTAGGATTTTGCATCTAGCCTAACTCTCTCCTTGACTCCCCTCACAACCGTGACCTCCCTAACCGTCATAGGGGGACTAGTTCAAGAAGAAAAGAGACCTCAAGGAGACTAGGACACCACTCAACCTTCATCAAAGTAATATCACTATACAACTTTGTCTCTACTCCATTCTTTAAGATCTTGTTCACCACTCCTCATGATTGAAAACCGTGTGCATAGTAGGTGGAGGAAGGTGACTCTCAAGGCCACAAGGAAAACCATCTCCCTCAAGACACCAACTTGGAGACTAACAAGGCAAGTCTCTTCTTTATTCTTCTAGAAACATAGAGGAGCTATGAATAGGGAATTTTAGCATGCCTAAGCACTTATCTATGCTTGTAATGAACTTATCTATCATAAATAGCAGGCTGAAAATTTTGGCCTAGCCACTTTCATATGTATTGAGTAACACATGAGTGGATTTAGAGTACTATGCTAGCATGTAGACTAAAATCATGAAGTAAAACTAAAGTAGTAGCTAAAGGGATCTTCCACCCAAACTCTCGGCCTTGAGAGGTATTGAGAGGGTGATTTGTCTCACCATCATTATACCACTAGTATGTTTAAAATCAACACTTGGATAGTTAGTTTTTTGCATAGTTGAAGGAATAGGGGCTGTTTAGGTGTACATTATCTTTGACCATGAATCGCTAAGGGATGATTCAAAATATATTAAAACAAGACGAAAAAGAATCACAAGTAAATGGACTAATTATGGTAGAACGGAACTTATGACAAGGAAATGAAAAGAGAAGGTGTTTGGAGGGGGTATCCCTCCCTAGACCATTCGGAGCTAATGGAGAATTTAGGGGGTTAGAGGCCTTTAATTGATATGCCTCTAGGCTGGTTTAATGACTATATCAATGTTAAAGTTTCACTAAAAATAGAGGTAATGGGGTTGTTGAGCTGAGACCATATGTGATAGAACTTAAAGAGTTGTAAATCAATTCTTATGCTTTAATACACTCATATGTGGTTGTTTGTATACTTACTATATGTGGCCTGTTTGAGTAAATTCAAACGTTTTATTATGTTTATTGAAGCTAAGGATGACTTGCTTGATGTAATAATCGCTAGGATTGGATAAATGACCTAAAGAGAAGCTAGGAAAAAACAACAAGTCAAGTGGTTAAATTGTTAGTGCACCATATGAAAATATGAAACATTGTGGCGTCACCGATGTGTGAATAGGTAAAATAATAAAAGAAAAGGGTACAGGCTGCTATAAATCCAATCTTAGAATGTTAGAGGATTGTTAAAGATAAACGGTAATTATAAAAGATGAACTGGGTGCCAGATAAGCACAAGAAACCAAAACAGGAACTGTTTTGACCTTCTTGTGCAAAACGGTCCGGTTTGTCCTCCAAATCTGCCTAACCACTCGTCTAACATGTGCCTAGATAATACAAGACTTGAATGAATCCATTTAAGCAAGACTTTGGTAGGACGACGTTGTATAAGGCTTAAAATAAGGAAGAAAATGTTACGACGCCCTGCTGAAATTTTTCAGCTTCACAATGATAGTAAGTGATGAACCGTAATCGTCATGGAACTAACCCTAAGGATGTTTCGGATCATTAAGACCTACTTCCTGCTGCATTATGCATTATGCATCATGCATGTCATGTCATTGTTAAAAAAGTAAAGTTTGACTTTTGAAAGAGAATTAAAACAAGTTTTAAAAACACGTGTTGGACGATTTATCTTTACGTATGGTTCTGGTATATGTTCTGTTCTTGACACAATATCAGGGTAATTATTCTGTTCTGGACCCATATGAGGTATTGTTCTGTTCTGGATCTGATCGTAACATCCTATTACGGTAGTCGGGGTATTGTTCTGTTCTGGACTCATATGGGGTATTATTCTGTTCTGGACCTGATATCGAGGTATTTCTAGACCCGTACATAACATCCTCAGTAGGCTAGGAGGTAGACGAGGTAAACGATTGATCCATACAGAGAAATTAAGGGCCATGGATTAATGTTCTATTCTGTTTTGTTCTGTACAGTTCTGTTTCGTCTTGTCCTGAGATTGAATATATAGAGGACGAACCGCAGGAGCCTTACCTGTCAGAGACGCTGGCGACTGGGACTGACAGTAGATTCTGAATTAAACTTTTGAGACTGTGTTTACTCTGATTTGTACTATGTATGACATTGTGATTCTCGAACGTTGAAGTTTAATTCTGCCTTTTATTGCCACTGGTTGATGCGTCCTTCTGGAATACATGCTTGAGTCCTAAAATTGTAGCAGATCTGCATTGATGCCTTGTACTTTCCTTAGCGAAGTACAGCGGATGCACCGCACAAGGGCACGGTCCAGGTGCGGGGCCCTACAACTCCTCATGGTAATAAATGGATAGTGGTGCCTTTGAAGAAGCATTAATTGCCAGGACAGGGCTTGTGCTTTATACTTCTTCAGCATTATGACTTCTTTTGTTAGGAACAATGGAAAATGTGAGTTTATTATATGTAAAGGAAAATATGTCATTCTCAATTTCAGGTAAAGTTCTCCTATTCTTTATATGTACCCTTATAGTTTATCGAATATGGAGAAGCTGAGGAATTATCCTTTTCCCCTAGATGTACTATTCTGCTCTTTGTCCTTATTATGAAGTCCTTTCGTTAGATGGTGTCATACTCTTCAAATTTTTGTAATATATTCAGTAGTTGTGTCACTATACACAAAAAATTATCTTCAAGAGTGTATGGCCGCACAGTATGGGGCAACAGTTGTAAATATAAAAGACTGAATTAGTGAGTGCATATTAAGCTCCCAGTACGGGAATCCACAACAAATCAAACCCATAAAATTGAGATATTTCCACATATCAATAAACAATCCACAATCGCATGCGTAATTTCAACATTGAAGACCTCGAAAACTATATTCCCGTAACATTTGAACGATTAAATTGCATTAAAGAATACGAAAGAAAGTTTTCTAAATACAAACAATATTGTTAAAGGTGGCTCTGATACCAAATGTAAGGCCAAAATCAATAACGAAAGCATAAAAATTACCTCTGGATATTATCGCTTAGTCGTCGCCTTCGAATCGGAAACCTGCTGCAGACAGGAATTCTTGTGGAAATGGAGCCTTCCAGCTTGTGCCTATCTGAATGCTGTATTGCTTGTATCGATGGAATATCATATATTTGTTAGGTCCATAACACACTCTAGAGGGGGGAGGGGTGAATAGAGTGTTTGGAAATTTTGCGGAATTTTCTTATTTGGCTCAACTCAAATAAAATTCAAAATCAAAACAGGAATGGGAGATGAGAAGCAATGAATGAGTACACCAGATATAGAGTGGTTCGAATCGTAAATGATTTTACTCCACTATCACTTTGTTGCCAAAGTGCATTTTCAACAACTACTCTTCTTATTAAAGCTAATAAGAACAATCACAGCAACACTTACACTAACACCTTAATGTAAGCAACCACAACAACTTCTTGCACAAAATACACTTGTGCAACTATAGCTCTAACAAGAACAACTTCTTGCTACCTCACAACTTCAACAAAGTTCCCTCAAGAACTTTCTCAGAGTGGGTTAAAAAAATGGTGGGTTCACACTTTTTCACTAGTCTAAACACGAGCAAGAGATCAAATATTTATGGTTCCTCTTGTGCTAGACTCTCTATCTCTCAATATACAACAATGAAGAACAAAGAAAGGCTTAATAAGCTTTAAGCACTTTTACACATATGAGAAAGTATACAACAATGAATAATAAAACTTGATGATGGTAAAACTGTCTATTTGCCTCATCCAAGCTTCTTCTATTTATAGAATATGTTCACCACGTTTTTGAAGCCTCCACCATGTCTTCAACTGCATCAAATGTCAAGATAATGTCGAAATAGTCTTTAGCCAACCTATGGAGTGATTTGATCCTCAATAGCCAACCTAGAATAGCTTAGACATGGATATAATAGTCAAGGAACCATGTATTATGATGTAGTAAAGTCTACAAGAAATTTGAGCAAGATTGGATAGAGAATCTCACTTGGATTTTGTTCCAATGTTCATAAAAATTTGAATTTTGGGGGGACATCGATCAATCGAAGTGTCTGGGATGAGAAATCGATGTCCTCAAGAAACTTTGCAGTTTTGGAACTGCTTGACATCGATCGATCGAAGTCTCTCCTGGAGAGACTGATGTGACATCGATCGATCGATGTCCCTGGACTGAGAGATCGATGTTGAATAGAAACTTTTCTATCTAACATCGATCGATCGAAGTCTCTCTTGGAAGAGACTAAAGTGACATCGATCGATCGATGTCCTCAGGTTGAGAGATCGATGTTGGACAGAAACTTTTTTGCCTGACATCAGTCGATCGAAGTCTCTCTTTGGAGAGACTGAAGTGACATCAATCAATCCATGTCCTCAGTCTGAGAGATCGATGTTGGACAATAAGTTCCAATCTCAACCATTTTTGACATAGTGTATTCTTCTCATCTTGCATTAAGTCTCAAGTGTAAATTTAACTTATTTAAACATCTTTACATCATCAAAACATTTATATCTTAACAATCTCCCCCTTTTTTATTATTCCAAAACCATGATTCAAAAGATGTTTTTGCTTGATAAATTTACATCTAAACTTGATACTTTATAACTGCCCCTTAGTCCATGCTCCCTCATCATATGAACCCATCAAAAAACGCCCCCTCAACATGTAATATACCCAAAATCAATAAGTATGTTGACAATATCAAAATGCTCACCCTCAACAAAACCATGCATCAAGTTTTATATTTTCATCTTTTCAATATGTGAGTTATCAACTAGCATACCAAAGTAACAATGTCTATCAATGTTAATACCAATCATTTTAAACAAGCATATACCAACCTCAATCTTCTTTCCATGCAACACTACTTATAACCATGCCACATACCATACTAGACGCCAAAAGCAAATACTACACACCAAACAAGCAATGTAAGTACTTAATTAACTCTTGCTTCATAAACTCACATCAAGCAACTAATGCTACCAAACAAGCAATGTCAATGCCAACTTATGAAAACCATGTCAAATTACTAACTTATGAAAACCATGAAGTATCATATGCAATCAAATATCAACTTCTCCTCCTTTTTGAAAACATCAAAAAACTGGCAAGAGACAAGAAAATGAAGGAGTAACATATCATTAAGCAAGTACCAAGTTTTGAGATACATAAGTAAACTCAAACTTTAAAAAACAACCCTATAGCTACGAGGGGAATGGGGAGAACTAAGAACTCTAATCTTCATCGGAAGAGAAGCATATTCCGGATAGAGCTGCTTTAATCTTCGTCTTCATTTTTTGGACTTTTGAACGTTGATCTCCGTTTGCAT
Source organism: Eustoma russellianum (assembly GCA_036186865.1). NCBI lineage: Eukaryota > Viridiplantae > Streptophyta > Magnoliopsida > Gentianales > Gentianaceae > Eustoma > Eustoma russellianum. The sequence goes on from AP025049.1 coordinate 12,868,200, forward strand.
CGTCGTGACTTGAGTGTCGACCTTTGTCTCTAACCTCTTGACTCTCTCCTGGAGTTGTTTGTAGTCCTTCTCAAGATCATCAATGTGTACCGCCTCCTTTGTCAAGTCTTTCCCCCATTGATCGAGATAACGATGTAAATCGTTAATCTCCGCTTCAGCGTCAAATGGTATCTCAGAATCACTACCTTCCTCTATTGGAGATTTTCCCTTGTCCACGCGGGACGTAGGACTTTGAGTGTGAGGGTGAGGTTGTTGTTCAGTGGGAGGCTCAATGGGATGCATTGGAGGGATAGAATCTTTGGCTGGGATGTTTTCATCTTCTTCTTCCTCTTGTTCATTTTGACCACCCGGCCGTTGTGCTTCTTTCCGTGACTTATGTATTTGTTGAATATTTGCCTTTGTGTAATAATCCTTATTATTGATTGACTCTTCATAATCTTCATTCAACACCACATTAGCCTTTCGTAACAATCTATAAATTAGATTGCTATACGGAAGTGATTTGGGTTTCTTGGTGACCGCTCCCAATACATTTTCAAAGAAAACTTCTCCAAAGTTTATGTGTTCCCTCATGGCTATGCGATAGGCAATGTAAAAATCTAGGTTACTTGGTAGTTTTGCCGACTTACCATTTACACAAAAAGTGACAATGGCAAGCAAGACTCCGTAAACTAAAGGCATATTGTTTTTTTTGGTGGGATTGGAATCCGATAAAGGTTTTCACTTCGTCCTCGGACAGTTGGTACTTGTAATTGTCCCACTTCCAATGGTCAAAATCTTGGATTCCCTTATTAGGGATGCCAAGAAGTTCATTGATGGTCTTGGTATCACATGCAACTAATTGACCATCAATAACCGAATTTAGAGAGAAAGGCATCCCATTGAGATATTCAACCCATTGGTTAGCATAAAACATCCGAGTATAGCGAGTTGACATAGAGGTCATCTCAGAGGAGTCCCAAATAGGTCTCCATTTTTTATCATCTAACCAATTTATGATTGGTATCAATTCCTCATTGCTCAAAGTGTCTTGAATTTGGAGCAATTTCAACGGAATAGTAAACCTCTTATTGCTTTCCCATTCTTCAAACAACATTTGAGCTCTAAAAGAGATATGAACAAATATACCTGGACTTACTGGTGCTGCTAGTGCATTCTCAAATTCTCCAGTTTTAAGCCATGAGAAATTCTTGATCATGAGTCTCTCTCTAACCTCACGTAGCATGTTTTCTTGGTAGGTCTCAGTTTGGTTCCTCAGTCCTGCTGTCTTAGACCCTGTTGGAACTCGTGGTTGACTCTCTTCTTGTGAAGTTCTTTTCCTTTTTGGATGGTTTTTAGTTCTTGGTGACATTTGAGATTTAGGGTATGGACATTTTCAATATGACTAAGGAAAGATGGGAAATTTGAGTAGAAATCAACTAGGATGAAGAGAAAATGATGTTTGTTGCAGAGATTCTGAGGTGATGAGGTCGGATTTTGAAGAAGAATGTCTTTCTAGGGTAAAAACGTAGGGTAGAAGATGAATAGTGGAAGAAATTACGTTTTTCGCAGGTTTTATAATCTTACTGCACGATGTCATCGATCGATGTCTGAGACTTCGATCGATCAATGTCCTCAACTTTGATCGATCGATGTTTGTTTTACATCAATCTCTCAGACAGCTACATAGATCGATTGATGTACGTTGAAATTTCTATTTTTGACAATTTTAACCCTCTAATCATTGTTTATCATCCCTAATCTTGTTCTGATTGATTCAAATGTCTCAATAGGGAGGGATTTGGTAAAAATATCCGCTAGTTGGTCATTGGTTGGAGCAAATTCAATGCATACTAATCCATTTTGAATGCAATCCCTTATGAAGTGATGCCTCACTTCAATATGTTGGTCCTACTATGGTGAACCGGGTTTTTGCTACACTTATGGTTGATGTGTTGTCACATAAGGTTGGAACTTTATCAAAATTAACATTGTAATCATTTAAGGTGTTGATCATCCAATTAGTTGTGCACAACACGAAGCGGCCGATACATATTTGGATTCCGCCATTGAAAGTGACACACTATTTTGTTTCTTGGAGAACCAAGAAACTAAGCATTCTCCAAAGAATTGGCATATCCTAGAGGTGCTTTTTCTATCGACTAGATCCCCCACATAGTCGGAATCACTATACCCTCTTAAATCAAAACCACCATTTTTCGGGTAAAGCAACCCAAAGTTCAAGGTTCCTTTCAAATACCTAAAGATACGTTTAATAGCAACTAGATGTGATTCCTTAGGCATGCTTTGAAATCTAGTACATAAACACACAGCATGTAAAATATCCGGTCTATTAGCGGCCAAATTGAGTAAACTACCAATCATACCCCTATATCTGGTTACCTCAACCGACTTTCCTTTTCCATCTTTGTCAACTTTGTACTTGTACTCATTGGTGTGCTCACACTTCTTCCATCCTTAAACTTGTACTTCTTGAGTAAATCTTTTGTATACTTTGTTTGAGATATGTATACCCTATCTTGAGTTTGCTTGATTTGAAAACCAAAGAAGTAATTGAGTTCACCCATCATGCTCGTCTCAAATTCTTCTTCCATCAATTTAGCAAAATGCTCACAGAGAGAATCATTAGTAGCACCAAATATAATATCATCTACATAAATTTGAACAAGCAATTGATGGCTTCCTTGTTCTTTAATAAAAAGAGTAGTGTCGATTTTTCCTCTTCAAAACTCATTTTGAAGTAGGAAGTTACTTAATCTTTCATACTATGCCCTAGGAGCTTGTTTAAGTCCATAAAGGACCTTTTTGAGTTTAAATACATGATTTGGATAGTCATGATTTTCAAACCCCTGTGGTTGAGCTACATACACCTCTTCTTGAATTATTTTATTCAAGAATGTGGATTTCACATCCATTTGATATAGTTTGAAATCCTTATTGCATGCATATGCTAATAGCATACTAATAGCTTCTAACCTAGCTACGGAGGCAAAGGTCTCATCATAGTCTATGCTTCTTCTTGTCTATATCCTTGAGCTACTAACCTAGCTTTGTTTCTAGTGATGTTTCCTTTATCATCTATTTTTTTTCTAAATACCCATTTAGTGCCAATTATAGGATGATCACTAGGTTTAGCTACTAATTCTCAAACATCACTTCTTTCAAATTGATTTAGCTCTTCTTGCATGGCTAATACCCAATCTTCATCATTTATTGCCTCTTTTATATTTTTATGCCCGACTTGTGAAATGAAGGCATGTTCATTAAATTTTCTTCTTGTCATTATGCCTTGAATTGTTTCACCTAGTATTAGTTCTTTTGGGTGATCTTTCTTATATTTATATGAATCCGGTAAATTTGAAGTGTCTCTATAGGATCTGCAAGGCACCACTAGAAGGGGGGGGGTTGAATAGGTGGTGCGGAAAGTGTGGTTTTTAAAATTTCTTTAAACCTAACCAATTCAACTTCTGAAAACAGATTCTGTTTTCAGGACCTGTTTTAACACGTTTTTAAAACCAGGTTGGAGGTCTCCAAAAATTATGAAATTTTGAGAGAACTTAGCCTCAGATGTTATGAGAGTTCCCTAAAAATTTCAAATTAAAATTCAACATTTAACCCCTTAAAAAACCGTTGATACTCAGATTGTACAAATCTGCCAAAAACGGTAGATGGTTTTGAAAAATTAATTCCTATTTTTGTGAACGTCCAAATGCTCTGAAAATTTGACCACTAACTCCTTATATACTATATTTAAATGGGTTGAAACAGTTTTGGAAAATTCTTTTGGGAAGTTAGTCAAATATGATCAAAGTCTCAACCTTTGCAAGCCTGAAAATCAGACTGCACTAGTCTCAGATCTTTGGATGTTTGAATGACTTATACTTGTCCAAAAGGGTTGAAACTTGCGTCAAAAGAACCTTAACACGTGTGTCTATGTTTCCTGAAAGTTTCATAATTTTTTAAATCCGTTTACTATTTTTACAAGCGTGATCAAAAAGGGTAAATAGTGCAGTAACTGAAAAGTAAATGCTGAAAGTACATTGCACCAAGAATTTTATACTGGTTCGGTTATAAACAACCTACTCCAGTCTTCAAGGAACACCTTCCTTGGTTCACACTAATCACACACACGCAGTACACCTTACCGCAGGGTTGATAGAGTTACACCTTAACTCCAACCCTTTACAAACCTTGTATGACGAGTACAATTCACACGAACACCACCACCTTGCTAGAATAAAGATTGATCACACCTTGATCAATCTTTTACAAAGATATATGAATGGTGGTTTATCTCAAGCCTATTCAAGATTGAAAGAATATGAATACAATAAGCTTACAAGAAGAAAGAAAGAAAGAGAGAATGTAGAAGAAGAACTAGGCTTTTGATCACTTTGATTTTGCAATGCTTGGCCTTGTTTTTGTTTGCTCTCTTCTCTTTCTTTTTAACATGTCCAGCCGTCCCCCTTAGAGTGTCTCCCCCTCTTGAAAATTATCTTTTAAGTCCTTGAGAGAGTGTAAGACATCATGGCATTTCTTAGTGCTAAAAATCGGCCATAATACAACACACATGCTGAATTTTCAGCATGTGACATATATGTGACATAGTTTGAAATGTTACCTTTTGTAGCTCTTTCCTTTATGTCACCAACATTGTAAGATTGATTCTTTACCAATCAAGATGCCAACAAGGCTCCACATATGCTCCAAAATGCTGTAGGTGATGTTGGAATTTGTATGTGCATGTGGTGAAATTTATTTTTGCTAACTTTGTAAAATAATGCACATTTAATAATACACACATGTTATATTCCAATCAGCCCTTAATTTAATTTTCTAGGACACTTTAATATGTATATCATATGTAAAAAGTGTCTAGATATGTGTCACATGATGCACCAAAAACGTTCCATGTGTTGTGTGCGTAGAAAACCGAATTTTCGATATTTATCGATTACCCGATTTTTCTCTAATTTAAATTCCAACTTTTGCACATGTTATATATATTATGCTATACATAATATATATATAATATATACTTTAAATCTCAGCACTTGGCTGGTTTAAAGTGGTACCATTTGCATGTGACAAAATTAAACTTGGAATCTTCACATTTTGGCCTTAATGTGGAGTAATTTGTGTGTGCCAACATGGAAAGTATTTTTGGCTGAAAATATCATGTATACCACGAAATGTATGATGATTTTTGAAGTATAGGGGCTGGTCATTTATTTATGGCAAGTACGTGACACGTTGGCGAAGTTTCGGTATTCGCCCGATACGACAAATTTCAGTTTAGAACCTTTTATCGTGTCGTATTTAATTTGTCATCACCATATCTTATATCATATGATATAAGACCTGAATATACTCATAAATATGAGTTAAGTATAGTGGTGTGACTTTAACGTACGTAAAATACATAACGTGTCGGTAGTACGTTGGAATACATGTGTATGTGCCTTTATTTAAAAATTCTGAAAATATATGTGATATATATGTGTACATGCGTGTGCATTAAAGGATGGGGAGGAGGAGAAGACTTTCCTTCCTTAGTCTTGTTGCCTTTGTGCCTTTTCCAAATGTAGCTTCCTTTAATGGACTACTTAGTTTATTAAACTAAGTACTTTACTTAACGAACTAGTTTAGTTCATTAATGGTGGCACCTGAAAATAGTATAAACACAACAAATGTTTGCCATATGATGTAAGCTTTAATGCTTCATGGCTCGTTAGTACGGCAACATAATATATAAGCTAAATAAGGCAAGTAATAGCAATGTATGATGCATACATGTATATATATCATGCACGTTTATGCTATGTTCGTTTTTGTACACATTTAAATCATGTATTTGAAAATCACTCAAACCCATTTTTCTCTACAGTCTCCACCTACTTCATCATCTTCAATTTTAGGTTCATGTGGATCAATCCTAAGGTCAATGACAATATTTCCTTTTGGATTCTCAAATTTTTCTATGTGGCTTACTTCAATTATTTCCTCGTCATCATCATCATTTATGCATGGTTCATCTTCAAGGAGTTCACTAAACTTGACATGAATTGACTCTTTAACTTTCATACTTCTTTTGTTATCTACTCTAAATGCCTTGCTATTTCGAGCATATCCCATAAAGATTCCTTCATCCGCTTTGAAATCGAGTTTATCCGAGTTATATTTGGTGTTAAGTATAAAACACTTACAATCAAATACCTTGAAATAATCAATATTTGGTACTCTTCCTTTCCAAAGCTTATAAGGAGTCTTTTGAGAGACGGTCTCAAGTAAACTATATTAACTACATGACAAGCGGTGTTTATCGTTTCAGCCAAAAAATACTTGGGTAGATCAAATTCATTTAGCATGGTTCTACTCATTTCTTGAAGTATTCTATTTTTTCTTTCCGTAACATCATTTTGTTGAGGAGTTCTTGGAGCCGAGAAATTGTGTACATACCCTTTGGATACACAAAATTCTTGAAACTCACCATCTTCACCACCTCTATCAATTCTAAATTCCTTAATTGTGTCTTTTTTGATTTTCTAATCTCCTACGAAGTTTTATAAACTCTTGGCATGCATTATTCTTTTTGGCTAAAAACATTATCCAAGTGTAACTAGAGAAGTCGTCTACCACCACAAAGGTGTAATGTTTTCCAACTAGACTTGTCGTACCAATATCCTCATACAAATCCATATGAAACAATTGTAGAGGTTTGGTGGTGGAGATTTCACTTTTGGGCTGAAGCTTGTTTTGACAAGCTTTACCTTTTGACAAGTGTCACATAAGCCATGGTTTTCGAAATTCAATTTTAGAAGACCTTGGGCCTTTTATTTTTTGCAAATCTCTTTGAAATTTTTAAAACTAATATGTCCAAGTCGTCTATACCATTGTTGAGTCAAATCATTTTTGGCAACTAGGCAAGAAATATTTTGTGATATCAAATCATGTGTGCTAAATTTGTAAACATTATTTTTCCTTATAGCCTCAAAAACAATCTTATCGTTCTCTTTCACAATGCATTTTCTTTTCACAAATTCAACTTGAAAATTAGCATCACATAGTTGGCTAACACTTATCAAATAATATTTAAGCCCTTCTACATATACTACAATATTAATAGTAAAAGAAGAGTTACCAATTTCTCCATGTCTAAAGATTTTGGCCCTCCCATTGCCAAAATACACCGTTCCACCATCATGGAGCTTGAGCTTGGTGAACAAAGTTTTGTCTCCGGTCATGTGTGTTGAACATCCTATGTCCATGAGCCATTTGGTTCCTTCTTCTTTGGCTACTCCATTTATTTTGAGAGCCTACAAAACCAAGAGATTTATGCATTGGTACCCTTTGATAGTTGGGTCCTTTAGGGTTAGTTTATCGACCCTTAGGCTTCCAGGCATACATACTTCCAAATCTAGCTCTACATTCACTCTTCATATGTCCTACTTTGTTACAATGAAAACAAGTGGGTACATGCCTTGGTTTATAAGTTGATGAGTCATGTTGTGTTTTTCTCTTGTTTGCCTTTTTCTTTGATGACTTAGACTTAATGAAAGAATGTGATGAATTAAATCCTAAACCGGATTTATCATTTCCAATTCTTTGGTTTCCAAGTAATTTGTCTAGATTATTTTTACCATTTGTTAGTCTTTATAAGTCTAACCTTAGTTTCTCACATTCTTTCCTAATTTCCACATTTTAAAGAGTCACGGCTTTATGCATGGTGAGTATGATGTCATATTCTTGAAACATCAAAATATTCTTATCATGCAAGCTCTTGTTTTCTAATATGCATTTTTTAAATTCTTTCTTCAAATGTTTGTATTTTAAATTCGGTTTTTCAAAATCATCTTGCAAATCTCCTATTACATCTTGCAAATTAGAAGAGTCAGAGTTTACCTCAAAGTCATTCTCGATTGCCATGAGAAAAGTATGTTGTACTTTAGGAATTCTCAACTATTGCAACAAGTCCAACATCTTGGTCTTCACTTTCTTCTCCTTCCGATTCCAAGAGGAGATCATCCCACGTGGTTACCTCCGCATTGAGGGCTTTCTTCTTTTGAGGAAAGACCTTCTTTTCTTATTTTTGTGGCTCCTTGACGTGGCAATCGGCAATGAAGTGACCGGGTCGACCATACCTATAGCAATTTTCACTTGCTTCTTTTTCTTTGGGTGGCCTCTTGAAAAACTTTCGTGCTTGAGCCTTGTTTCTTATTGTCATTCTTCTAAATTTTCTCACATGAAGAGCAACTTCCTCATCTGATTCATCGGATTCTGCTACCAATCCTTTGTGTGATGATTGTGTAGGCTTGATATAGTTCATCCTATTTTGTTCATCAATAAAGATTTCATGAGTAAGAAGATTACCGGATAGCTAATCAAAAGTAAGAGTCCTTTGATTCAGTGATGGAAGTGACTTTAGGTGTCCATTCTCTTGGCAAAGAGTTGAGAAGTTTTGAGACAAGGTCTTTATTTGAGATTTTCATGTCCACCATGGAGAGTTGATTCACTATTCGTGTGAATCGGTCGATTGTCTCCTCAATCTTTTCACCGCTCTTCATACCGAACATTTCATACTCTTTCATGAGCATAAGTCTTTTAGCCATTCTTACTTGCTCAGTCCCTTCATGTATCATTTCTAGCCTTTTCCATGCTTCATAGGCCGTTTCAAGACCTTGAAGTCTTATGAGCTCGGTGGTGGTAAGAGCACTTGAGAGAACATCGAATGTTTTGCCATTGATGGCGAAGTTTATCTTTTCTTCTTCGATATAGTCATCCTCATCTTTGAACATTGATTCTTCTTTTTAGTTGGTAATCATAGGAATTTCGATTCCTTTGACAACGGCTCTCCATATATCAAATCCACAGCCTTACAAATTATTGATCATTCGAAATTTCCACAAAGAATAGTTTTGGGCATCAAACATAGGTGCTTTAGTGTTTGATCCTGAGAATAATGCAGTTGGCTTGGAAGTTGAAGTGTAGGATGAAGAGGTTGTCATTGCCATGATCTTTAACCTTGCTACTTGCAGAGATTGGCCAAGCAATCAAGGTTAGGCTCTGATACCAATTGTTAGGTCTGTAACACACTCTAGAGGGAGGGTGAATAGAGTGTTTGGCAATTTTGCAGAATTTTCTTGTATGGCTCAACTCAATAAAATTCAAAATCAAAGCAAGAATAGGAGATGAGAGGCAATGAATGAGTACATCGATTACAGAATGGTTCGAATCGTAAATGATTCTACTCTACTAACACTTTGTTGCCAAAGGGGATTTTAAGCAACTACTCTTCTTATTAAAGCTAATAAGAACAATCACAGCAACACTTACACTAAAATCTTAGTGTAAGCAATCACAACAACTTCTTGCACAAAATACACTCGTGCAACTACAGCTCTAACAAGAACAACTTCTTGCTACCTCACAACTTCAACAAAGTTCCCTCAAGAACTTTCTCATAGTGGGTTAAAAATAGTAGGGTTCACACTTTCTCACTAGTCTAAACACAAGCAAGAGATCAAATATTTATGGTTCCTCTTGTGTTAGACACTCTATCTCTCAATATACAACAATGAAGAACAAAGAAAGGCTTAATAAGCTTTAAGCACTTTTACACATATGAGAAAATATACAACATTGAATAATAAAGCTTGATGATGGTAAAAGTGTCTATTTGCCTCATCCAAGCTTCTTCTATTTATGGAAGATGTTCACCACGTTTTTGAAGCCTCCACCATGTCTTCAACTACATCAAATGTCAAGATAATGTCGAAATAGTCTTAGCCACCCTACGAAGTGATTTGATCCTCAATAGCCAACCTAGAATAGCTTAGACATGGATATAATAGTCAAGGAAGCATGTATTATGATGTAGTAAAGTCTACAAGAAATTTGAGCAAGATTGGATAGAGAAAACACCATGAATCTTCCTTGGATTTTGTTCTAACGTTCATAAAAATTTGAATTCTGGGGGGACATCGATCGATCGAAGTGTCTGGGGTGAGAGATCGATGTCCTCCAGAAACTTTGCAGTTTTGAAACTGCTTGACATCGATCGATTGAAGTCTTCCCTGGAGAGACTGATGTGACATCGATCGATCGATGTCCCTGGACTGAGAGATCGATGTTGGACAGAAAATTTTCTACCTGACATCGATCGATCGAAGTCTCTCTTGGGAGAGACTGAAGTGACATCGATCGATCGATGTCCTCAGGTTGAGAGATCGATGTTGGACAGAAACTTTTATGCCTGACATTGATCGATCGAAGTCTCTCTTTGAAGATAATGAATTGACATCGATCGATCGATGTCCTCAGTCTGAAAGATCGATGTTGGACAGCAAGTTCCAATCTCAACCATTTTTGAGATAGTGTATTCTTCTCATCTTGCATTAAGTCTCAAGTGTAAATTTAAATTATTTAAAACATCTTTACATCATCAAAACATTTTATATCTTAACAATGCCCTCTATGTACAGGCTAGGTCAGGGACCTCTTTCTTTATTTAACCGACGATTAATTCCTTTCATCAAAGAATTATAATGATTGCCAATCAATTAGAATAAAATCTGATCTTTAATGCAGTCAATAATTACGACGTATATATCCAATAAAACAGATTCACAATAGTGATTTATAAATAAATCACGAGATTCTTGCAATCAATTACATATCCAACGATTGTCAGTAGACCTCTCTAAAGCAAGCTCTTGATTCAGGTTTGTCCGATTTTCAATTTCACCTCCTCGAGAATTTTTCTAACTTTATGAGCCTAGACTTCTCTGAGCATTTTTTTGACACTTACAGTAACACCCCAAAAACATCAACAAAAAAAAGGACACATTTATTGTGATAAGACGAGCGTTATCACTAGATTGGATGTATAGTGACAACATATAAATTGTCACTATTAATAAGAATTAATGATGATAAATGTTATGTCGTTACAAATGACATATCTTATATTGGGAAACATATAACTAGTCGCTGATTAATAAGAGTTAATTAAGCAAAGTTTTTGTTCTTACAAATAATATGTCAAATAGTTTCGACCTATATGTTATCATTAATTATTAACAAATAATAACGTCAATTGCTTTTGTTGTCACAAACTACAAGCACATATATACATACATATACTCATATATGTGTGTGTGTATATATATGCATGTGTATATATATCACACAAATATTTTATATATATATATATATATAATATATATGTATATGTATACATATAAACTAATATTTAATTTCTGGCCATCTAATTTTTAGTTACTGGAAAATAGCTTCTGTCAAGTATAAACGAAATGTTGTTTTACATAATTGGTGGGTATGCAAACGGCAGAGATGCGTCCGCCTCTGATTCTATAACCTCTTGCAAAAATAAATAATTATTGCATGAGATTTTTCTAGTTATACTCTTTCTTGATATCCATGTATATTTACCAAACGACCTCAGCAACACGCCCTCGTGCCGGACTTTTCATTCCGATGGGCAATGCTCATTTAAGAAAAACTTGTTTGAATTCTCATGTCTTCGTGAATATATACTCGTACAAATTCCTTGATCTCATAGTTGTGTTTACTAAATCTTTTAACTGACACACTAGCATTCCATATCTCTATTATTGTGTCATTTATACAGGTACATATGGAGTCTGGAGTTTTGCTGGAATCAAACTAATAGAGGTATTATTTACCTATCTCTCATCCTTGGATATGGCTATATAAAATAAGCAGAAAAATATGGTGTCTTTGAAACAATTACTAACTACAGGATATCCTTAAATGTCAAAGATTTAAGGATAACCAAACTTTATACGCCTTCCGGAATGTGACAACATAAGATATTGCCAATATATATATACACACACACACACATAAAGTATACTTTACCATGTTCTGTTAGTTTCATATCATTTAATCTTAACCTCTATATGCTATAATATTTTGATTAAATCTAGACTATGTTACTACGCTGAAGAATTACAATCGGATGATTAAAAAATTATAAATACTATGGATCATGTAAATTTTTTATTTAAAAAAAGTTACAAGATTATATATGAGATGGATGAGATTTTTAATTTGATAAAATTGGCTTTTTATAAGTAGATCAATCATCATTTATTAATTTCATCACTATCGGGTTGGCTTGTTTTGTTTCTGAATGATATAAAATAGTTACAACTGAATAATCCTAATAAATGATGTAAAATAACATATATGCCAAAAGGGCTGCCGATTCGCTTAAAATTTCACGTCAGTAAGTGTAATAAGTTATTAAAGATTTAAAGAAAGAAAGCCGGCAACTATCTTATCTTTTGTACTCGATAAGATAGTAACATTTAGTAACATTAATTTTTAATAATATATATTAAACCCCACAAGTTGATTACAAACTCGGCACGTGTGTTGCTTTATTTTCTTCTTTTACTATCTATTAGGTCGCTGCGTTCTCTGAGTTTATACGGTGAGCAGGCAAATGCATCTCAAGTTAGCTTTGGAGTTAATATTCTCTTACACGCTTTCGCCAATGGCTAGATATGAGAGGTCGGAAATACGCATCCATACACATGAGTTAGAAACACACAGAGATTGTTTTCCGATAACCCATAATGAAAATTGCGTCAAGCTATGTCGATCGACTGCTACTTCATAATATCAGAAGCGCAGCAAATTTAGTGAGTCATTTTGTCTTATTCCATCATATTTCAAAGTAAAAAATAGTGTGTCTTTTACTCTATTGAAATTAAAAAATGAAAAAGAAAAAAGAAAAAGAAACTTCCAAATTTCATGTATCTAGTGTAGGGTCATCACACACAGAAATTTTATTGTGGTCATTGATCAACTAGTAGCCCGATAAAATAATGACAAATAAATTTTATCTACATACAAACAATAAGGTGATTGGTCAAAACAAGGGTCCAATAAATCTTCTACATATTTCATTGGTCAATGACCAACTAATCATACTTGGTCATTGACCATTGTAAAATTTGTGCATCACACACGGTAAGTAGGTGTGATAGATATGTAAAAAAAAGTCAAGCTGGTGTCCTTGTTGATCCTTGTGATGGTTGATGATTGTCATGACTACGCCAAATAAAAATATTAACATTTTAAATCTAACCGATAGATAAGAAAGTATGGGTCGTTTCTACGGAAAAACTTGAATTTAGTCTAAATTTGGCTGGTGTAACAAATAACCATTTATTGAAGAATTATTATCAACAAACTAAGGGAAGCACAAATCTAAGTACAATAATAGAATAGGTTAAACCAACTAAGGAACATTAAAACTATAGCCAAGGAAAGTAAATAAACTAATACTGTGACCATTTCATCATCATTAGTAAATATGAATTTGTCCTTCACGAGGAAAGTTTCATCGACACGACCAATTTTCGGCCAAAATATTATCGACATTGCCAGTTTTTAAAATGTTTTCATCCGTTGACCATTTTTTTAAGGAACTCCGCACTCCACACAAATTTGATGGTCTGCAGATACTATTGTCCGTCTGAATGACGTTATTCGGATTTTGTCATTGTGAATTTGACATCAACAGTTTTGGTCGGTGATTTTATCACACGTGTACTAACTAAATTACGTCCTGAAAACAACTGTCGCCAGTTATGTATTTTTATCATAGCAAACTCTCAAGGTTGCAAAGACAAGGTTGAGCACATGTGAGAATAAATATAAGACTCAAAAAATGTCACATTAGATAGAATGATTATAATAACATATTATATAAGCATGTTCAAGTGATAAACGTCAACAAAGACTAATCTTTTTCGGACTAGTGAAGATGAGAAATCCAATTCATTTGACATTAGTAATGCTTACTCACAGTAAAGTTGTCGGGCCTGAACAGATGTCATGCAAGGAATCAGCTGGGCAAATTCAGGTTGTTACTATTATGGTATTCGAGTCAACTATCGTTGACGGATCATCATCGTCGTCATCCGAACCCAGTATATCCCAACGACAGCAAAAGCTATCGTTAGGGTCTGGGGAGGGTAAGTGGTAGGCAGACAATAACTCTATCCCAAAGGATAGAGAGTCTGCTTCCAGTGAGCCCCCCGGCTCTACCTGCATAAATGACATGATAATAGAGCTATGTTGTGCTAGTGTGTTAGTGGGTAGATTCAAGAAATATAAAGAAAGACATTTCGATACTAAAATACACAGCACTTATATCTATACACGTAATGTAAAACAACGGTATAACATACGCAACCAAGTGGAAAGTTAATCTAAAGCGTAGATAGTGTCTATGCCTATCTATGTCCTTAAATATACTCTAAAGTGTCCCTATATATAACATATAGCTCGTTAACATTAATCTTATGTCTCCATGAACTCCTATCTTGGACCATGTCCTCAGGGATGTGCAAATCTAGTAAGTCGTGCCTTATCTGCTCATCCCAAGTCATTTTGGATCTGCCTTTACTCCTGTTTTCCTCTACAATGAGGTTTTCAATTGCTCTGACCGACGCCGTTGTCTGTCTCTGCTGGACATGCCCAAACCATCTCAATCTTCCCTCCCTTATCTTATCTGCTATACTAGCCACTCCTAACCTTTCTCGAAACACCTCGTTTCTGATCCGGTCTAGCCTTGTATGTCCACACATCCATCTTAACATTTGCATCTCTGCCACTTCAATCTTCTGTAATTGTGACCTCTTGATGGCCCAGCAGTCTGTCCCATATAGCATTGCCGGTCGCACTGCCACCCTATAAAATTTTCCCTTTAATTTAGTTCGAAAATTTTTGTCACACAGCACCCCTGAGGCCGTCCTCCATCTAGCCGAGCCTGCTTGAACTCGATGTGCTACATCATTATCTATGTCCCCATTCTGCTGCACACATTATCTATGTCTCCATTGACGGATGAAAGAACCAAATATAAGGAAATCCTAAGCCCTTAGTGGAGCTAGTCCCTTAGTGGAGGTACAACGAGGATGTTAGACCATTAAAGAGGGGAGAGGGTGAGACGTAAAGACCTAAAAATCTCACGATTATATCATGGTATATAAGTATGACTAAAGTGATAATGATTAATAATTTTTGCACTGGCAAGGATGAGAAGTCAAGTGAAAATTCTGATTATTGTACGATGGAATTTCCCTGAACATAGTGGCCACAAGCTGAAGGTTGATGGGGCGAGCAAATCATGTTTACGACGTTCTGATGTGATTAGAGATGCTAGAGGAAAAGTTATGGCAGCGTTTAGTAATTACACTCAAGTCAAACTCGGGTGATATATTTGAGACAGAACGAGTCACGTATTTCTCAGTCATATTTGAAAGAAAAAACAGAAAGATGGCCAGCAATCATTTAAATAGAAAAAAAGGAAGAAAAAAAAAACTAATTTCAGTTTAAATTTGTGTCCGAGTTTTCTGTCGTAAACTATTGAATGTTCTATAAAGAACCCAATTTTGAAATCGTAAGAACGCACAAAACCTCCACGTATCGGTAAAGGAGAAAAGGAAAAGGATATGCAGATGACTAAGCTTGTATTCCTTCTTGTATTGGCTTCTCTTGCTGTCTCCAGTCTACTTTCCATCACCACAGGAGCAAGGGATCCTTTCAGCTTCACCGGTAAGCCATATCTTGCATATCCAAAGAAAAATGTTATTTAGTAATATTTTTTTTAAGATGATACACGAAAAACTATTAGCAGTTAGTCTTTGACTAATAAATACAACAACAACATTACATCATTGACTGGGATCGGATGTACGCAACCATACTCATGTGTTAGAAACACACAGAGGTTGTTTTCCGATGACCTATAATGAAAATTGTGTTAAGCTGTGTCGATCAACTGCTACTTCACAATATAAGAAACGTAGCCAATTTAACGAGTCATTTTGATTTATTCCATCATATTCCAAAGTCAAACAAGAATGTGTCCATGACTCCTTTGAAAATCGAAATACATTCTTCGTCGACATCGGTGCCGCATAGAGCATGGCAGCTATGAGCGCGGGTCCGTGCAAAACGGCAACGACAGTCGCCTTTGACTAATAACTTATAATAGCCAAATATAAGTGAAAGCCTAATTTTAAGAACATTATGTTGTTACATGTTATTTGTGCATATCTCATTATCTTCATGCATACTTTAACTTGTATAAAAGCAATATATTTGCAGAAGCCATTCCGAAAATAAAAGAGTTTCGTGTTCCCAGAAAGTTTAAGGAGATGGAGGATGATTCACTATGTTTACATGAAGGAGAGGATTGCATTTCTCCACCTGAAGATGATGAAGATGATCGTCCCCATTGTGATTTCCAAGATGGTCAAAGTCAAAACTGCATTTGCTCTGCTGAATACGGAGAGGACATAGCCACTGCCAAATGCATAACAGACTACGATAACTGATTTGTCCACTTTTGGTCTCCTTCCATACAAATTGGGAGCAATAGCACTTGGTGTTGAATCTATTGAATGTTTGGTTGTGCCTTTTTACAAGAGAACTCTTCTTATGTATTTCGTTAGCAATTAATTATTATACCAATAAACTAATGCTATTATGTTGCTTTTGTGCTTGTTCTTGGGTGGCCGTTCATAACCCGAACATTTCGACACGGGTTACCAGAAAACAAAATGCGAACTTTGCTCTTTGAGGTAATGGTGAAAGGCTAAGGAAGTGATGCAAACTTTGTTTCACATACCAATTGAATTTCTTAGGACGCGGTTACGTCGCAGTGTGCCTTTTTATTCAATCAAATACCTTAATCTTATTTAGAAAGAAAAGCTTAATCTTTGTTTTTAAGTTTTTCAGAGTTAGTAACGGTAAAATTAACCCAAGGTAAGACCACGATGCCGAGCTACATGGTTGAGCATCTTGTTTCACCTACCAAATGAAGGGCTCAAAGAGTAGTCACACCGTGTGTTCATGTAAAATAAAGCAGCAGATGATCTACCTAGCCAGGGCAGGTCGGGTCGGTCCGTCACGTCAGATCGGTCCAAACAGCGCAAACGAGTTTTCGTTCTGGATAGACAGCCGACCTGCAGATCTCAGCACAGCAGCACTGCAGAACAGTAGTGTTGTGCTATCAGCCATCCATCCGAGCTCAGTACAGCAACAGAGCTCAGCACAACAGCACTGCAAAACTGCAAGAGTGACTGGATTTATACACCTTCTTCAGTATTCACTAAATACAAACAATGCCTTGACACAAGGGTGACTAGATTTATACACCAACTCCACCCTTTTACAATCAATCAAACAAAAACAACAACACGAACACCACCATCAAACAAATAAAGGTTTGATCACACCTTGATCAACCTTGTACAAGAGATGAACATATATGGGTATCAAAGCCTATGTAGTATCTGAAAGATAAGAATGATAGGCTTGAGACTAAGAGTAAGAGAAAAGAAGAACAGAATAGTCTTGCTTGATCTTGAAAGAATATGAACTTTGGCTTAGCTATGCTTGAATCATCTTGCCCCCTTTTTATAGTTGATGTGGCCGCCCCTAGGTCTGAGCTCTTCCTTGAAAATTATCTTGAATACCCTTGCAAGATGTCTTGTATAACAGTGTGACACAACCTTGCTTACTTGGCAATATATGATTGGACGAACGACTTGTCTTCGCCTAGTTGTCACTTAATGATTGTCATCGTTTATCCACCATAGCACTTCATAAAATGAGCTGAAAATTCAACAAAAAATCTGAAACACATGCTCAAATACACACAAGTTAAGTTTCAATCAATCAAGATGTGATTTTCCCACAATTTTGGAAGACAATTGAAGACAATCAAGGGCAAAAATCGGCCAGCAATAACAGGTGCTGAAATTTCAGCACTTGTTTGATTTTGAAACATTTTCATGTGTGTCTTGCCTTTTTCAATATCACTAATCACATGTGGCTTATCCTCCACCAATCAAAATGCCAAACAAGCTCCACCTGGCTCCAAATGAGGTGTAATAGGCGTGTGTACTACCTGCACCATGTGCTAAATTCTCTTTTCGTAAACTTTGTCAAATAATAATGCATAGTTTTCATACACATGGTAAATTGCAATCAACCCTTAATTGATTTTTCTAGAATACTCTAATATGTCTTGGATGTTTAAAAAGTGTCTAGATACATGTTACATCAAGCCAAAAACGTTCCATGTATGCATAAGTGTAGAAAACCGAATTTTCGACTTCCGTCGGTTATGCAATTTCAAACTTCTTAGACATGTAATATATGGCTAGGGTAAAAAACGCCCATGTGCTTGAAAGAGTTTGAATTTGAATTTTTCACAATTCAAGCTAAATTAAGGGTGATTGATGTGTGTAAACATGGTATGACTTTGGGGCTGATTTTGACATATGGTGCACGAAATTTTTGAGTATTTTGAGTGTATATAGGCTGGCCATCTTTATATGATAAGTACGTGACATGTCAGTGAAGGTTTGGTAGTCACCCGATGCAACATATTTCGGTTTATAGACTCGTGACATGTCGATATAATTTTTGTAACAAGATGACTTGTAATGTATGATACGAGACCTGTATATACTCATAAATATGATGTATATATAGTGGTGTGATGTCGACGTATATTTATGATGTGTATGACGTGTCGGTGGAACATCAGGATATAAACGTATAATTCGCCGTTATAAAAAAATATGTATATATATATATGATATATATATATATATATATATATATATATATTATGGCGTGTGTGAAGATGTGCAGAGAAAACTTTACATTCCAAATTGGTTGTCAAGTAGTTGTTTTCAAATATATCTTCATTTAATAAACTAGATAGTTCATTTCCTTAAGCACTTCACTTAATGAACTAGTTTAGTTCATTAATCATGGCACCTGAAAATAGTAGAAAGATAACAAACGTTTTCCATACGATGTAAGCTTTAACGCTTCATGTCATGTTAGTACGACAACAATAAATACAAGCATGTAAAGCATGTTTATCACATAAGCATATCAAGTGACAATTTATTCATGCATTTCATAAACATGTAGCATTTAAATCATGCATGTTCAAATCACACAAACCACGATTTCTCAACAATCTCCCCCTTTTGATGATTTGCAAAATAACCTCTATCCATTATTTAAATATTATCGCTCTCCCTATAATCATGCATATATTTAATTTCATATCTTGCTCCCATTAACTTTATCTCTCTCTCTCCCCCTTAAATTATGCTTTCTCTCTCCCTTTATTTGGTAAATAACATCAAAAAGCATTAGTAACATGGGAAAGAAAGAGAAATTTATAACATATCAATGGAAATCATGCCTAATTTAGAACATAAATTTTTGCACATGACTTGATTCAATGCTTTTGTGAATATGTCGGCTACTTATCCTTTAGTATGAACTTGTTCTATAACAATATCACCATTGTTTACATGATCACGAAGAAAGTGATATCTTACATCTATATGTTTTGTCTTAGAATGTAAAACAGTGTTCTTAGCAAGTTAATAGCACTCATACTATCACAGTATATAGGGATGCGATTTACAAGTATACCAAAGTCTGATATTTGTTGTTTTAACCATAATAGTTGTGTGCAACAAAGACTAAGTGCCATGTATTCCGCCTCAGTGGTACATAATGCTACACTAGCTTGATTTTTCAAAAACCATGATATTACTGAGTTACCAATAAATTGATATATACCGCTCGTGCTTTTTCTATCTGTTTTACATCCGCCATAATCGCATCAGTGGAAAATTCATTTTCAAACTCTTTCAAGCACATGGGCATTTTTCTCTCAGCCATTGGAGCTGAAAATACATGTTATTTTATGTGTATTATGTGTGACATAATATCAATTACATGTCTAAGAAGTTTGAGATTAATCAGAGAAAAATCGCATAATCGACTAAAGTCAAAAATTCGGTTTTCTGCACTAACTATGCTAGGAACGTTTTTGTCATAATATAAATGTATCTAGACACTTTTTACATATTCAAGACATATTAGAGTGTTCTAGAAATATAAATTAAGGATTGATTGGAATTTACCATCTGTGTAAGATTAGGCATCATTATTTGACAAAGTTTACCAAAAGAGAATTCAGCACATGCTGCAGCTGATGTACACGCCTATGACACCTCATTTAGAGCCTAGGTGAAGCTTTTTTGTCAATTTGATTGGTGGAGGATAAGCCACATGCGATTGGTGACATTGAAGAAGGAAAGACACACATGGAAACATTTCAAAAACAAAACAAATGCTGAAGTTTCAGCACATGTTCTATATGGCCGTTTTTTGCACCCTATTTTGCTCCAATTTTCTTCCAAAATTGTGGGGCAATTACTTCTTGATTGATTGATACTTTACTTGTATGTATTTGAGCATGTGTTTCAGACTTTTTGGTTGAATTTCAAGCTATTTTATGGTGTGCCAAGGTGAATAATCAATGGCCTTTCAAGAAGTGACAACTAGGTGAAGACAAGTCATTCGTCCAATCGTATTGCACCAAGTAAGCAAGGGTGTGTAACCATTATACAAGGCAATCTTCTAAGGGTATTCAAGACAATTTTCAAGGAAGAATTCAGCCCTATGAGGGCGGCAATACACCTATAAATTGAGGCAAAGTGTTCAAGACAAAGGCAAGCCAAAGTTCATATTCTTACAAGATCAAGCTAGACTATTCTCTTCTTCTCTTATTCTTTTCTCTTGCTCTTAGCCTCAAGCATATCATGCATATCATCCATATACTATATAGGCTTTGTGTATACCACCCACATATGTTCATCTCTTGTACAAGGTTGATCAAGGTGTGATCAAACCTTCATTTGTTCGGTGGTGGTGTTCGGGTTGTTGTTTGTGTTTGTTTGATTGTAAAATGGTGGAGTTCGCGTTTAAATCCAGTCACCCTTGTGTCAATTTGTTATTTGTGATTATTGAATACCGAGGAAGATGTCCTCGAAGACTGGAGTTGGTTGATTTAACCGAACCAGTATAAAAATCATGGTGTTATTTACTTTCAGCACTTTAGCTTTCAGTTTTTAGTTTTCTGCATCGTTTTCATACTCACAGAAAAAATAGAAAACGTTTTCCAAAAATTACAAACTTTTACATAAACATACACACACGTCTTAGATTTCATTTGGGTCAAGTTACATCCAATTTGGATAAGTATAAGTCAATTCAATATTTATAGTTCTGAGACTAGTGCAATCTGATTCTCAGATCTAAAAAGGTTGAGAACATCAACCTTGTTGACATACTTACCAAGAGAATTTTGAAAAACAGTTGTAACCCGTTAAATTTAGTAAACATCTTAAGGGTCATACCATAAAATTTGCAGGTCATTTAGAGTTGTCAATTAATAGGAATAAATTTTTCATTTTGAAGCACAGTTTCTAGCAGATTGACACAATATGTGCAAAAACAGTTTTTCAAGGGGTTGAACTTAGATTTATAATCTGAAATTTTTGTGACACATTAGAAACATCTGAGCGCACATTTTCACAAAATTCACAATTTTTGGAGGTCTACAACTTGGTCAACTAGTTAATTCAAATCAGAATCTTAAAACAGAAATTGTTTTCAGAAGTGAGTTATTTGGTCTGAAAAGTTTTAAAAACTGATTTTTCTGTACTTTTTATTCAACCCCCCTTCTACTAGTGCTATACATATCCTACAAGTGGTATCAGAGCCCAGGCACACTCACTACAAGAAGATTCAACGTAATTTGTGAGATGGCATCCACTAGTTACAAAACCGAGCAAGAATGTATGTCAAGCATAAGGCTCCCCCTTCTCAAGGGTGACTCATTTATTAAATGAAAACTACGCATGAAAGTCTTTCTTATGGCTATTCATATAGACTTATGGTCCATTATAAAAGATGGTCCTTTTGTTCCATCTAAGATAACTACTATTGATGGCGTTACATTAGAAGCAGTAAAACCTAAGCAAGAGTATATCGTATATGATAAAAAGAGATCAAGTATTGAATGCTAAGGCTATTCAACTTCTTCTATATAGTTTAAGTAAAAGTGAATCAAGTTATATGTTCAATTGCTCTAGTGCCCAAGAAATGTGGAGATGTCTTGAAATGAAACATGAAGGTACTAGTCAAGTAAAAGAGTACAAGATAAACATGCTTATCTCTACTCTTGAATCTTTCAAATTATTACCGAATGAATCTATTGTTGATATGGATCTAAGATTGACTAACATTTACATTTCTCTTGAGCCTCTTGGAAACGTATTTTCTTCACATAAGAAGATGCAAAAAGTGTTGAGAAGACTCATATCCCTTTGGTGTCCTAAAGTCACCGTAATTTAATAGAGTAAAGGAACCAAGTCAATAAAAATGGAGGAATTGATCGGATCATTAAAGGTGTATGAAAACAAACTCACTTTAAGAAATTCTGAATGAACTTCTAAACAAGATAGGACTGTAGTGTTTAAGTCAAATGAATACATTTCTACCTCTTCTGATCACATAGATGATAGTGACACGGATTCCGATAATGAAGATCTAATCACGTTGGCTAAAGGATTAAAAAAGATCATGAGAAAGTCGTTTAAAAACAAACCTAAGCCTATGTCATCTAAAAACCATAGAAAGAATAATGATAAAGATGTTAAGTGTTATACTTTTGGAATACTTGGACATATATCATATGACTGCCCGAACAAGGACAAAACAATGAACAAAAACTATGACAAGGATCGGACAAAATCTAGACCCATCTCAGGACCTAAACAAAGGAGAACAAGAAGAGCCCCTAAAGCATCCACATGGAGTGATTCATCCAATTCTGAAAGTGAAGAAGCTAAAGAGGAAATGGCTCAAGTATCCTTTACATCCAAAGCAACCAGTGAGATAAATTTTGATTCTGATTCTGAGCCTTCCTATGATGATTTATTTTGTTAATATCTTGAGTTGCATAAGTTTTATAAGGCTCTTGCAAAAGAAAAGAAATGTTTAATTGAAGACAAGAAATTGTTAGAATCTTCTAACACAAATCTTGTATCTCAATTAAATGATTCAAAAGAAGAGTCGTCGTGCATGATAAATTCATTAAAATCTGAGATTTCATCATTAACATCAGAAAATAATAAGATGAAAGCCGAGATTTCAAATTTGAAATCAAGAAACGCGGATTTAGAAAAGGCGGTAAAACAATTCGATACAGGTACTTGCGTGCTAGATCGTCTCATTTCCTCCCAAAAGCATGAAAATGATAAAACCAGATTAGGGTATGTTGAAGATAATAAAGTACAAAATAAGTCTACAAACTTTATTCTATCTTCATCTAAGAAACCGAATGCATTTAAGACAACTATACAACCTAAGAAGACATCTAGTGCACCACCCATTATATCTCACCACTCCTTCTTTTTCATCACGTGCAAAATATAATCATGTACCATATAGATATGAAAGAAAACTTTTGATGCATATGTGACATTCATATCATACCAATGCATCTAGA
The DNA here is from genome assembly GCA_036186865.1 of Eustoma russellianum. Classification (NCBI taxonomy): domain Eukaryota; kingdom Viridiplantae; phylum Streptophyta; class Magnoliopsida; order Gentianales; family Gentianaceae; genus Eustoma; species Eustoma russellianum. Next base: position 12,891,664 of record AP025049.1, read on the forward strand.
TCACGCACGATGCATGGCAACCGAAATGTATATCAAAGACCATACAATGATGATTTCGGCTATAGGCCAAATAGAAATACTCCTAAAATATATTATATTACTTCTTCATCTCTCTCACCTTTTGTAAGACCAAGAAAGGTCATCCAAGTTTGAGTACCAAAAGGTATTCTTGCAAAAGGGTTAAATTAATAACCCTTAAGAACATATTAGAAATGCATGATTTTCGTTATAAATTGCTCTTTCTTTCCATTGCTACTGACTCTTTTGATGTGATTTACAAAATAAAGGGGAGAGAAAAGCATGATTTAAGGGGGGAGAGATAAAGTTAATGGGGAGCATGATATAAAATTCAAATTTTTGAAATTTAAAAATTTATGCATGATTGTAGGGGGAGCGATTATGACACATTTAAATCATGAATAGAGGTTATTTTTCAAATCATCAAAAAAGAGAGATTGTTTAGAAATCAGGATTTGAGTGATTTTAAAATACATGATTTAAATGTTACGTGTTTACGAAATGCATGAATACATTGATACTGGACATGCTTATGTGATAAACATGTTTTACATGCTTATATATATTGTTGTCATACTAACGTGCAATGAAGCGTTAAATCTTACATCATATGGCAAAAATTTGTTGTCTTTATACTATTTTCAGGTGTCATGATTAATGAACTAAACTAGTTCATTAAGTGAAGTGCTTAAGGAGATGAACTAACTAGTTCATTTAATGAAGACATATTTGGAGAGAGCTATTTGGCAACAAACTTGAAATGAAAAGTCCTCTCTTCTCACACACACACACGCCATATATATATATATATATATATATATATATATACATATATATTTATAGATATACACATATATATACATATATACATACATATATATATATATATATGTATATATGTATATATATGTGTATATCTATATATATATATGTATATATCTATATATATGTGTTTTTTTATGCAAATGTAATTTTATTAATCTTAAATCCTCACTTATGGTGGAGGGAAACCATTATACAATAAAGTCATCGTAAGAAAAAAGATAATGTAAAAAGGTTATGATTGCCATTCTCCAATCATATATGATATGCCGCATTAAAACCTTGCCAAGTAAAACCACCCTTGTGGATAAAACCTTGGCGAAGGAAAAAAGTGTACATATTTATATAATTGGAAGGGTGTCGTAAAACCACCCTTGTGTATATTTATATTTATCTATATATATATGTGTGTGTGTGTATATATATATATATATATTTATATAAAGCTATTTTATTGATTATCCTCTCTTAGGGCAGAGGAAAACCATATTACATAGTAATTGAAAAAACTAGTGTCATCATAAGAAAAGAACTTATGAAGCATAGCAAGTAAACGCAACCTCCAGTCATATATGATATGCCGCATTAAAACCTTGTCAAGTAAAACCACCCTTGTGGATAAAACCTTGACGAAGGAAAAAGCGTACATATTTATATGAGTGGATGGTTGATAAGAGAAAATGTACAAATGTAGAGATATGAACAAGAGGAGTAACATCTTGATGCAGGCGAAATAATGGTTGTCGTTGTCGCACATCCCAAGTAGTCCAAATATGATCCAGCTTTGTTGGCGTATAGCACCTCGTGCAAGACGCAAAAAGAAGGTGTAAGAAGAATGCAGTAAATAATCCTTAGCAGTAGCATGACGAAGAGAAGAAAGCCATACCCCGCGTTGCCCGTAGCCTGATGACCACGGGCAACCTCCAGCTATACAAGCCTTGTCTCTCAAACCAATATTGCTCCCAAATTTGGTAAGTCCTGGCATCCAGTAACGCACATAAGCAAGAGTCATTATACATGACATTGAAACCATGCGGACGCAGCAAGTAACATAATAAAAATTGAACAAAAGAAACGTAACATGGTTGCCTATGCAAAATTTGGACATAGGCAACCCACAAGTGTGATGGCTCTATCATCATGCTTATCATATTCGAAAAGTTGGAAGAGTGGCATCCAAGATAACCACGCCACAAACTTCACTAGGTAAGGCCGCATCTGATGTGTAGGCTTGCAGTCCGGATGCTTGTAGACCATAGCGCGCTAATAAGTGGGCAGCAGTGTTTGCTTCACGAGGACAATAAGTGAGAGTTGAAGAATTGAGTCTGAGAAGAACAATCAGTCGCTGAACATCGCTGTAGCATGAACCAGTATATCGGGAAGGATTACCAAGCATTGCCAAAAGCATTCTGCAATCCGTTTCAACATGCAAAGCATCATATGTGAAGGCATAATAAATAATGGAATAGAGCATGGCCATCATCTCTGCTCTAATAGGCGTTGTATTTGGAAGTGCAAAGAAGATCCCCGAGATAAATCTGCCAGTGGTGTCACGGAGCACAGCACCTGCCGCAGATCCTCGACGTCCAACAGTAGCATCCATATTAAGTTTCATCCGACCAGAAGGTGGCAATTGCCATCGAATCAATCTTGGCCTGCGAACCTTCATAATGGGCGAGAATCCGCCATCAACCAGTCTTGGAATTGATTCCGCAAATTTACGTCCTTGCATCGTTGAACACCATGTATATATACGTGTACGGACTCGATCATATAAGTGGCGGTATGAGAATGTGTTATCTCCAAATCGAATGGACGTATACTCCTTCCAAATCACCCAAAGAATCAATGCTGGAACAATTGCTTGTAATTGACACAACATAGTTGACGTTGAGGCTTGGCGCCACCAACAAATCAGATGAACCTGAATGGTGGACTGCCGAGGTAGTGGAGCCGAAAATAAAATAGCCATCTCAACACACAATGGTTTGATTTCCGGGCAATGCAGGAATAGATGATCCTTAGTGTCCGAATGATGCATGCAAAAGACACACTGCGACGGATAAATAGTCTGCCAAATCCGAAGATTATTAGTAAGAGGAAACGAGCCAGAGAACAAACGCCATAGAAACAACTTTGCACCAATCGGAGATGTCCCCCACCATATATATTTTGAGTAATGCAGACTAGAATGAGTCGCATAATGCAACAAGTAGGCAGATTTAATCGTGTAAGTCCCAGTTGCATCCGACTCCCAGTTGAAACTATTGGATGTGTTAAGGACGTGTGCTGTCATGTAATCATGAACACTACAAAGCCGTTTCCACACTGCCGAATCATAAATATGGGTTGAAATGGACATGCGCTGTCCATATTTAACCCGACAAAACATTGCCCACAATGAATTGGACGTATGATACTTCCACCATAGTTGACCATCATATGCATATTGGAGATAATCCAAATTCCTTATACCAAGCCCTCCGTGTTCTGTCGGACTACAAATTCGATCCCAAGCGATCCAATGATGGCGACCATTCCATAAGAAGTTTGACATTTTTCTATCCAAAGCGTTTACAACACTTCTAGGTAACCGTGAAATTGCAATAAGGTGTGTAGGAACCGCTGATAAAACATGCTTGATTGGCGTTAACCTTCCAGCCATCGACAACAATATGTTAACAAGGCAGTGCAATAAGAAGAACAATTAACACCTTTATATAAATATGACCCAAGATATTTTACTGGCAATGATGCCAATCTCATACCAAGAATATGCGCCAACTGTGGACCTGCAATGGACTTCCCCACTATCAACTGGCTTTTATTGAAGTTTATTAATTGTCCTGAAGCTGCTTGATAAGTATCAAGAAATTGTCGGAAACGCCTCATGTTAGAAACCTTGCCATTAAGAAAGACAATCAAATCATCTGCAAACCCCAAGTGTGATATTTGCGGGGCACGCCCCACATTGAAACCAACTAACTCACCCGATGCAATTAAAGATTTTAGTCCGCGAGAAAAACCTTCAGATGCCAAAATGAACAATAATGTTGATAATGGGTCACCTTGTTTTACCCCACGTGTGACTGAAAAGAAGCCCACTGGTTTACCATTTATGAGAATAGAACACCGTGTTGCCGCCAAATTATTCAATATTATTCGGACTATCTTAGGATGAAAACCAAATGTGTGAAGAAGCTGGCGAAGATATTCCCAATCTACTCGATCAAAAGCCTTGTCCATGTCTAATTTTATCATTAGCTGTCCACCATGCACTCTCTTATCAATCATATGTACCATTTCTTGAGCCAAAAGAATATGATCTGTAATACCACGCTCCTTTAAAAATCCAGCTTGCTCAGGAGAAATCAGTCGTGGTAATAAGGGAGAAATTCTTGTGGCTAATAATCTTGTGGTGACCTTAGCAATGAAGTTCGTCAAGCAGATCGGCCTATAGTCAGAAAATGACTACGGATTTGCAACTTTAGGTATCAGAGTAATGAGAGATGCCGCCAGCTGAGTCGGTGGTGGGACACCAAGGAAGAGTTCTTGCACTGCCTTAAGCACATCCGATTTAATTACCTGCCAAAATTTGCGATAAAAAGAACCTGGAAAGCCGTCAGGGCCCGCCGCACTGGTAGGACTCAGGTCCCATACTGCTTGTTGCACTTCTTGAAGATCAGGTATGGCTAATAGTGAGTCATTGTCCTCATTGGTTAAAACTGACGGAATATATTGAGTTAATGCAGAAATATTCTACAGAGGTGCTGCCGAAAACAACTGAGAATAGAAGGTAATCGCTGCCTGCTCTATTGCTAATGAAGTCTGGCATTCATCTCCATTTGAGTCTACAATACGAGTAATACTTTGCCTTCTCCTCTTGTCTTTGACTATTTGATGAAAGTATCGAGTATTTGCATCTCCCTCTTTCATCCACTCGACATTAGCCTTTTGTTGCCAAAATAACATTACCTGATGCTATTTCTGTTTCAATGACGCCATACTACAATGATATAACTCACGGTTTGATGCACTTGAGTGTGCATCATAGTCCTTTTCGCAACGAAGAACTTCAGACTCCGCATAAGCAACCGCATCAAAGATATTGCCGAACACCTCTTTGTTCCACTGTTTCAAATGCTGCTTAAGTGTCTTTAACTTTGTATAATAACCACGCATACCGCCAACTGTTTCGCAGGACTGCCAGTAGTGGGTTACCACCCGTTCAAAATCGGCATGCGTGGTCCATACCTCCAAATATCTAAATGCCGCTGGTATACTAGATGTTTCAGTTGATGCTTGAAGATATATAGGGCAATGATCCGACGTCGTACGGCTAAGATGCTGATAATGAACCATCTGAAATAAATCAAGAAAGCTCGATGAACAGAGATATCTGTTTAGTCTGTGCCAAACTTGTCCCAGGCCACGCCCATCACTCCATGTAAATGGTGATCCCTGATAATTTATAGATTGCAAGGAGCAAGAGGACACACAATCATTAAAATCCTGTAATGTGCGTAGAGGTGGAACTGAGCGACCCCTGTGCTCAACCAACGATAAGAAAGTATTGAAATCTCCTTCGAGTAGCCAAGGGACTACCATTTCAGCATGTAGATTAACAATGTCTTCCCATAAAGGTCGACAAGCTATCACTGAATGCATTCCATAGATTAAAGTGCAACAGAAAATATCCCCAGTTGGTAACCAACGAAAATACATGGAGTGGTTTTGAGCACCTAGGCGCTCTTTCTCTAGCAGTAAAAAAGCAGAACCCCAAAAAATCCATATCTTGTCTTGACACAGTGAGACCGCTTGCGTAAATCCAAATTTTAAGCGATAAAATAGTAGTGATGAAGGCTGTGACTTCGGTTCAATTAAAACGAATACGTGTAAATTATAGTGACGTAATAATGATAAAATACGTGGAAGGGAGGTGCAAATTCCACGAACATTCTATATCATGATCTTCATTGAGGTAATAAACAATCAAAGGAGTTAGAGACAAATGACCTGGACCGTGTGGTAGGTGGTGATACGGGGTCTCTGTGGCGTCGAGGGTGACAAAGTAAACATGGCAGAGGTTGAAAGTGATCTTTTGAAGCGATTCCCAGCTAGTTGGTATTTTGATCAGCAAGGGATGATTCCAAAGAGACTGCCGCCTGGACTATCTCTTGTAGTATTTCTGTGACCACATCAATCGCAGTAGACTCCGGCACATCCGATTGATCTGGGGTAATCTCACTGCCAGACAACGAAATAGGCCGTTGATGATGTTGGATATCAGAGATAAAGCTGTCATCAATTCCCTGCAAGCGAGAGATGTCCTGAACATACGTAGCTGCAGGGGGCTCCCTTGCAGTCATATCTGGTGATAATAGTAGAGTAGGTTCTACGGTGTCCTTAGCCTTACGTACTTCAGACTGTTGCACTAAAGGACGACCACAGTCTGAGACCTTATGTCCCAATCTACAACATTTTGAACAATAAGTAGGCAAGTCTTCATAAATCACCTGTTGTGCAAGCACTTTGCCTAACGCATGAATAAATACTCTTGAAGGTAACTCCTGCGATACATCAATTTCTATACACGATCTAGCTACCGAAGGCCGAAGCGATTTCGCAGTTGCAGTATCCAACTTTATTGGAGTTCCTAACATTCGTCCAATCTGCATGAGAGCTGATTTTTGATGAAGATGTAGTGGGAGACCCGGAAATGATACCCATACCGGGACAATGGGTACATCAACTATGGGATCATATGTGGGTGTCCATTTTGTAACGCGCATATATTTTCCTGCAATCATCCAACTCTGTCGGGCAAAACATCGCAGGTAATCTTGTTCGTGTTTAAAGTGCAGAACCACTGTTCTGCACATCTTGCCGGAGATTAGGGCATGCAGCAGCTGCATGTCCCACTAAGGACAAGGGTACGGCCCCGCCGCCGCCTCCCCCCCGCCGCCACCTCCGCCAAAGCGAGATCACCCCTTACGACAACGCTGGACTCCAATTAAGAAGCGCGTTACGGAGTCCCATTTGTCACAGCCCGAGGACATTGCGGCACCACCTGCCCTATCAGATAACCCATCCATGCCGATGTCACAACAAGGTAGGGCACATGACATGGCCCCAGCTATGGAAGTTCTTGCCCATCCGCACGTTGCTGATGCCACCGCTGAAGATGAATTTTGTGATGCAGCAGATCAACAACTGCCCACTGAGCCTATCGACGTTGAAACAGGTCATTCGTCTGGCACTGATTTGCCAATTGAGGGTTCGGTTGAGGATATTTCAAATGTCCTAGAGGATTTAGCACGTCGCATGTAGTGTATACCTCCCTCACCGGATGAGGAGGTATTGATATCGCGCTTGGCAGATTGCGATACTGTGACGGAGTTTGCACCCGTGGTGCCACGGCGTAAGCGAAGAACTCGTAAAGATTTGCCTCCTCTTCCGCCTTCCACGATCTTAACACGTAGCGCTTCTCACGTCGTACAGGGAAGTACCTCTCTTTCTCAATGAATACCCCAGTTTGGAACATTCGGGCATGCGTGCCTCGTACCTAGATTAAAACAACTGATTTTGGAGCATCGTTTGCATTTACTAGCTTTACTAGAGCCCAAACATACTCCTTCAAACATACGTAGATTTATGTTGCAGCTTGGTTTTACACATTCTTACGCTTCGCAGTCTCATCGTATTTGGTTTTTTTGGCGTGATGCTGAGTTTCGTTTACTTGCTACTCAGGATCAAGATCAAGTGGTGCATTTTACCCTCCAGTCCATTTCTCTACAATGGACGTTTGTATTTTCAGTGGTCTATGCCAAATCTGCCTTGCACAAAGATGTCCGCTTTGGCAGTCGCTGTGTGACTTTGCAGTTTCGTGTAATTTTGCCTTGGATGGTTGCTGGTGATTTTAATATATTCCACGCCCTAGAGGATCATAGTGGTCGGTCTGTTCCATCTTTAGCAGCATTACAAGACTTTAATGACTGTATTGAACAGTGCTCTTTAATGGCTCCCCCACATCAAGGATCTAGATTTACTTGGCCAGATGGGAGAGGTCTGGGCCGAATCAGGCACCGGTTAGATTGGTTCTTTATCAATTCTACATTTCAGGATAGTTTTGAGGAGCTGCGGTTATCACATCTGCCGAGGGTTGCCTCTGATCATATGCCATTACTCCTGTTGTGTCGGCAAAGTGTGACTAATAGAAAATGCACATTTCGTTTTTTGGACGCCTGGTTACATCATCCTGATTTTCATACTTATATGCAGCAGGCATGGTTATCATATCCTACGACTGGCGGTATGTATGGTTTTTATAGCAAATTATTCTCTTTCAAAAAGGATGTTCACCGCTGGAATAAAGACATCTTTGGCAATATTTTTAACAACCTCAATCATGCGGAGACTCAACTAAATTACGCCGAGGCCGCCTTGGATGCACACCCTACTGACGAATTCATGGCCGAATATCTGAGGGCATCTACCTCTGAATTGCTTTTCTGGAAACAAAAAGCTAGAGTTAAATGGCTTAATGAGGGTGATGCAAATACAAAGTTTTTTCATTCTATTGTTAAAGGGAAGCGGACACATTTGCGTATTCAGCACATCCATAATGCTGAGGGTCGATTGCTAACAGAGCCGTCTGACATCATGGCAGCTGCGGTCTCATTTTATACGGAGCTGTTCGCCCCAGCACCAACGCAGAATCATTCTAATATACTTTCGCACATCCCTCAGTTGGTAACAGACGAGGATAATATCATGTTGACCCGACTGCCTACCGCTGTCGAGGTTAAGGATGCAGTGTGGCATTTGGATCCTCACAGTGCAGCTGGCCCAGATGGTTTCCATGGTATGTTTTATCGTTCATGTTGGTCGATCATACATTCTGATGTGGTTAAGGCTGTGCAGGAATTTTTTCTTGGTATCCCCCAGCCGTCTATTATGGCTAGCGCAGTAATTACTTTGATACCCAAAACATCATCTCCGCAGTCTTTTAGTGACTTCCGACCCATATGCTTGACCAATTTTCTGAGTAAAGTATGTACCCGCATAATAGCAACGAGATTGGGCCTGCTTCTTCCCAAGCTGATTTCCCCGGAACAAACAGGTTTTCTTCCTGGATATGATATTTTGACACAGGTATTACTGGCAAGAGAAATGGTACATATGTTGGATAGTGGTTCTTCACATATATGCTTGAAATTGGACATGATGAAAGCTTTTGATCGGGTTAGTTGGGATTATCTTGAACGTCTTTTGTTACAATTTGGATTTTCAGCATTTTTCACTCGGCTCATTCTTAATCATCTCCGTGCCACTACGTTATCAATTCTGATTAATGGAGAGCCGTCACCAGTGTTTCGGCCTCGTCGAGGAGTTAAACAGGGAGACCCTTTATCTCCTTTGCTTTTCATTCTGGCATCAGAGGGTTTTAGCAAAGGATTATATCGTTAGTGGCTGCTGGACGCATACAGCCATTTCGGCTTGGTCGGATACCTTTTGCTATTTCTCATTTAGCATATGCTGATGATCTTCTTATTTTCCTCCAGGGCACGAAGCGTAATATACGCCATTTTAAAAGTTTTCTAATGGAATATGAAACTGCCTCTGGTCAAAAAGTCAACTTCCAAAAGAGTAGTCTCATTCCATCGGCTCGTTTCTCCACACGGCGTGTTAGAAACTTCCAGGATATACTTGGGATGAGACTTTCGACATTGCCGTTTAGATACTTGGGTTCCTATCTTCATAAGGGTATCAATAGAGCTCGGTTTTGCACTACTCTTTTACAGCATTTCGATGACAGGTTAAATGGTTGGCATTCCCGTCTTCTCTCTTCTGCAGGCCATTTAGTGCTGTTGCGCTCTATACTTTCTGCGCTTCCCCTTCATGTCATGGCGGCAGGAGGACTGCGGAAGTCTATCATTCGAATGATTCATCGGAAAATGGCCACTTTCTTTTGGGGGAACAGACATCATTGGGTTGCATGGCCAAAAATTACTTTGCCAGTTGAGGAGGGTGGCTTGGGGCTCCGGGATCTCAGCGCATTACAGCAGGCATATCAATGCAGAATCTGGTGGCTCTATCATAGACAGGACACGTTATGGAGTCATTATATGCATGCCAAATATGGCCGCAGGGGAGATTTTCACCCACGCCTACCGGATTCGCCAGTTTGGAAGCTTATTTGTCGCATTAATAATATTTGTATCTCCCACACAGTAGGTGCGAATACCACTCTCACATGGCAGCCCTCGACCTCGGGAGAATTCACGTTAAAATCTGCTTATGACATCTGTCGCCTATCTAGACCTACATTGCTCTCAACTAAGTTTATTTGGTTTAAGCAGCATTCACCATCCATCAGGTTATTGTTATGGCGATTGTTCCATGGTGCACTACCATTTGAAGATTATATTGGCAGTTATTTGGCAGCCCGTCCTACGCAGTGCCCTTTTTGTAAGAATCATTCAGCAATAGTTGATCATGTTTTTTTTGCATTGTCCACCAGTTCGTTTTCTCTGGAGGTTATTTGCGGCAGAGTTGCAAGGAGCTTCTCCTTCTTCTCTACTACACCTTCGCCAATATTTACTCTCTTGGTTGTATAGATCCTCTTCTTCTTCAATATACGGAGTTTTGAAAATTGTTGTTCCTGGGATCATAATACATAACATCTGGCGCTGTTATGCTAATTTAGTGTATGGGGACCAGATCAATTTTTCTATCTCTACCCTCCGGGCTACCATCCATTTTGATATAGACATGTGGGTACACACGCTTCACGGTTCCAAGCTCGCTGCAGGGCCTTTCCCTCCGATATCATGGATTCCAAAGGTTCGTTCTCCACGTTTCCACGTGATCAAATGGCTCACTCCTCCATCAGGTCGATTTAAACTGAATGTTGATGCCACGGTTGGACGCCACAATACCGCAGGTGGAGTCATTCTGCGTGATTCGTCGGGTGCTTGTGTGCGGGCCGCAGCATTCCGCCTGCCTACGTGTACACCATTGCAGGCGGAAATTCAGACAGCTTTATTTGGCTTGCTTTACTTTCTTCCATTATATAGGACGCTTATTCTAGAGATGGACTGTGCGCAACTATTGCAACGTTTACGTCAGCATCAACCAGTATTTGGCAACTTCCACCTAAGATTACTTCAAAGGTTGGTTATTCAGAATAATTTGGACATTCATCATATATACAGAGAGGCCAATATGCCAGCACATTACCTTGCTCATCATGCCATGACGTCGGCCATCACTTCCTACTTCACTTCCTCCAGTTTGCCTTCTATGGTTCGTGATGCAGTCTCATTGGACCTCACATCAGTGTCCTTACGTATTCGGTAATCACTAAGTCTTCCAAATGGATTGGCACACTTTCTTATCCTCTGCCTGTGCTCCTATGAGTGCAGGCAGGCATGGTATGTTGACAGTACTCTTGTATTTCCTCGTTATTGGCCTTCTAAATGCTTATGCACATACTCTTTTTCCTTTTGAACGTTGCGAGGGACTGAGGATGCTCCTTATACATGGAGAGGGTCGCACTATCAAGGTCTTCCACATGGATTGGCGTCTATATGCTGTGGCTGCCTGTACTTTTGTAAGTATAGGTAGCTTTGGTGAGATTACCATCTTAACGCTATATTTTCTTATACTGTATATGTTGTACAAGACTGATGTATTCTTTGCTATTACTGCTACATTGACAATTTTGCATCTTCGACGTTTGATGGTCACTACTCTCCTGCGTTTATATGTGACTTGGATTCTCGTTTGCTCATTTGTCTGTGCTTTGGAGAAACCTAATCGGATACATTGGAGTTGGAGTCTCTCCCTTATGTTGTCCCAGCTTGTCTTCCACAGGGACTGGCGAGTCCGGAATTCCCCTGCCTGTCTCCTAAGGGATTTAGGCAGGTTCGGTATGTACTGTTATCTCTTAGCCAGCCCTTTATACTGTTCACTTCTGTTTCGTAACTGCCACTTTATACTTGCTTTTTCATGTCTTGGACTATATCTGTTGGTGGTGAGATATCTCTGTTCTTCACTGGCGGACTCGGTGGTCGTTACACCGCCTCTCTTCATCAAGTGGCTGTTCATACTCACTGGCATCACCATGATTTGGCTTTGTCCTGTGGTACACCTGGACGCGACACCATCAAGCAACAACTGCATCATTTGGCGCACTCGACCCAACACTCGGATTGTAAACTACACATATTTGTACTCAATCTCGAATCTAAAACATCTCAATGATGGTTGTATAAATATGTAGCTTTTTCCTTCGCTAGGGTTTTATCCACAAGGGTGGTTTTTCCTGGCAAGGTTTTAATGCGGCATATCGTATATGACTGGAGATATGTTCTTATTAGCTCATTGTGTCATGTATTCGCATTAATCAGACATTTTGTACTAAGGTTTTCCTCCACCACAAGTGAGGTTAATATCAATAAAAACACCGTTTTATAAAAAATAAAAAAAAAATAAATATGTATATATATATATACATATGTATATATAGATATGTATATATATATATATTACATATCCATATTTTTTTACGACAAACTATATACTTATATTCCGACGTTCTACCGACATGTCATACACTTCATAAACGTACATCGACGTCACACCACCATATACACATCATATTTTCGAGTATATACAAGTCTCATATCATACATTACAAGTCATCTTGTTACAAAAATTATAGGGACATGTCACAAGGCCATAAACCGAAAATCGTCGTATCGGGTGAATACCGAACCTTTACCGACATGTCACGGACTTACCATATAAAGATGGCCAGCCTATATACACTCAAAATAATCATAAAATTCGTTCTCCACATGTCAAAATCATCCCCAAAATCATACCATGTCTACACACATCAAACACCTACAATTTAGCCTTCAATTATGAAGAATTCAAACTCAAATTTTCTTTAGGCACATGACGATTTTCTCTCAGACATTGGAGCTGAGAATACATGTTATTTTTTTATATTATGTGCGACATAAATATATTACATGTGTAAGAAGTTTGAGATTAATCGGAGAAAAATCACGTCATTGACGAAAGTCGAAAATTCGGTGTTCTACACTTACTATGCTAGGAACGATTTCGGTCATAGTGTAACATATATGTAGACACTTTTTACATGTTCAAGACATATTAGAGTGTTCTAGAAATATAAATTAAGGTTGGATAGAAATTTACCAATTGTGTGAAGATTAGGCATCATTATTTGACAAAGTTTACCAAAAGAGAATTCAGCACATGTTGCAGCTGATGTACACGCCTATGACACCTCATTTGGAACCTAGGTGGAGCTTGTTTGAAACTTTAATTGGTGGAGGATAAGCCACATGTGATTGGTGACATTGAAGAAGGCAAGAAAGACATGGAAACATTTCAAAAACAAAACAAATGCTGAAGTTTCAGCACATGTTCTATATGACCGATTTTTGCACCCTATTTTGCTCTAATTTTCATACAAAATTGTGGGGCAATTACATCTTGATGGATTGATACTTTACTTGTATGTATTTGAGCATGTGTTTCAGACTTTGTATTTGAGCATGTGTTTCAACCCCCTCTTCTAGTGGAGCTATACAGGTCCTACAAGTGGTATCAAAGCCCAATCACACTCACTATAAGAAGATTCAACGATCTTTGTGAGATGGCATCCACTAGTTACAAAACTGAGCAAGAAGGTATGTCAAGCATAAGGCTCCCCCTTCTCGAGGGTGACTCATTTATTAAATGAAAACTACGCATGAAACTCTTTCTTATGGCTATTCATATAGACTTATGGTCCATCATAAAAGATGGTCCTTTTGTTCCATCTAAGATAACTACTATTGATGGCGTTACATTAGAAGTAGTAAAACCTAAGCAAGAGTATATCGTATATGATAAAAAAAGATCAAGTATTGAATGCTAAGGCTATTCAACTTCTTCTATATGGTTTAAGTAAAAGTGAATCAAGTTATATGTCCAATTGTTCTAGTGCCCAAGAAATGTGGAGATGTCTTGAAATGAAGCATGAAGGTACTAGTCAAGTAAAAGAGTCCAAGATAAACATGGTTATGTCTACTCTTGGATATTTCAAATTATTATCGAATGAATCTATTGGTGATATGTATATAAGATTGACTAACATTTACAATTCTCTTGAGTCACTTGGAAAGGTATTTTCTTCACAGGAGAAAGTGCAAAAAGTATTGAGAAGCCTCCCATCTGAATGGGATCCTAAAGTCACCGCAATTGAAGAGAGTAAAGAATCCAAGTCAATAAAAACGGAGGAATTTATCGGATCATTAAAGGTATATGAAAACAAACTCGCTTTAGCAAATTCGAAATCAACTTCTAAACAAGATAGGACTGTAGTGTTTAAATCAAATGAATACATTTCTACCTCTTCTGATCATATAGATGATAGTGACACAGATTCCGATAATGAAGATCTAATCACGTTAGCTAAAGGATTAAGAAAGATCGTGAGAAAGTTGTTTAAAAACAAACCTAAGCCTACGTCATCTCAGAACCATAGAAAGAATAATGATAAAGATGTTAAGTTTTATGCTTTTGGAAGACTTAGGCATATATCGTATGACTGCCCGAACAAGGATAAAATATTGAGAAATATGTTTGGATAATTTTCAAAGCCATGATTGTAAGTGGTGAATACTTAGAAATGTCATATATGGTGTTATAAGGGATTAAAGGTTGAAAAAATGAAGAAAATGACGTGGATCTCTCAGGCAGAGACACATGGATCGATCCATATACATCAGCCCCTCATGTGGATCGATCCATGTTGAACTGAGAAGAACCAAACTCACAGTAAGACGTCGATCTCTCACGTGGATCGATCGACGTATGTCAGCCCCTCATGTGGATCGATTGACGTACGTCAGCCCCTCACATGGATAGATCCACGTCTCACATAATGTTTAGGGTTTTTAGAAATTTTTCTAAAAAGTGATGAAATGATTGTTTTTCATTTATATATGTTTCATATATGCTTGTTATGTGAATCTTATGTGATTTTAATGATTTTAAATATATTGTGACTAACGTGCTTTGGAAGTTTCTACAACTTACCAAAAAAGGCAAAATTGGTATTTTGAGTTTTATAGGAACATCATATGGTGAAAATATTTCAAGGATGTATTCTCATTATATTTATCATGAAAAAGGTGATATCATGAGTATTTATGACCATCCGGGTCATTTCTTGAGTTTTCATATACCAGGGGTATTTTGGTCATTTTACCCCCGAGGGTATTTTTGGTATTTTCACTCAAGGAATCTCTTGAGCATATTATTATCTTCATTATAGAGCTGATTTATTATTAACTTGAAGATAATATGGTGATTCTTTATCTCTTTATCTCACATGATGATATTATTGACTATAGCTGGATATGTGACGATTTGAGATGTCACATTCTATTTTTTCTTGAAGACCCTCTTATATATATTATAAGAGAACGTTTATCATTATTATTTAGAGATATTAAAGGTTTCAAAGGTGTGGAAATGTTCATGACATATAAGAAGAAATATTGGGAATTTCGGTGTTACACGTTGACATAATCTTGTCAACTATAATCTATTGATTTCTTCTTCACAAATCTGAGTTGCTACACATATATATATATATGCTGAAAAACGTGTATGAGTAGGTGGAGGTGATACATTATTCATTTTATGAGTTGGAGACAAGTGGACCAATCAAAAAGGAGCTAGTTGGCAAAATTGCCAACTTGGAATTTACTAAAGATAGCCAATGGCTGTATGGATTTTCATGGCTATTTTCAGCAGATTGTTTTAAGTCAAATAGAGACTTCACGTGTCCTATTATTTTCCTTGGAGTTGAGGATAATTTGGTGGTATTATCCTTTCTTATTTTCATCATTTTATAAAGGAAAATCAAGATTAATATTTGAAAAAATCAAGGTGATACAAACGGCTACTACTTATTTTGGAGCTGAATTTTGAATTTAAAATGGTCAATGCCCACATGCCTATTATCTTGCCAAAGAGTTGAGAAGATGATGAAGTTTTTATGGTCATATTATCTTCACATTTTCAAGATAATTCGAAGTCATTTTTTAGTTGAAAAATTTGGCCAACATGGTGTGCGAAGGTGGACCAATTATGTTGTCTCATTTTGCCAAGTGTACAAAGGCCAACCAATGATGAGAAGACATTTGGAATTGATGATGAAGATGGTGACACATGAACATTCTTATCTTCAAGGCTCAAATCACACTATAAATAGAGGCATTGGTGAAGAAGATGAAACACACTTGAAGCTCACAAGCATTTGTTGAATTGTCTAGCTTTCATCTTCATCTTCTTGTTGTTATTGTTTCATTCATTGTAGCAAAGGTGTTCTTGTTGTTTTTGTTGTGCTACAAGCCTCTTGAGCTTCATTTGTAGGATTGCTTAGCCATCTTTATAAGGCTACATCAATAGGTGGTAGAGGTGTTGTAACTAAGTGTTGCATAGAAGGTGATTATCCAAGTCTTGAGTAGGGTTGGTGTATAACCCAAGGATTAAGCTTGGTTCTTGTTGTAAGGTGATTCATTTGATAGTAAAATCCAAGGAAAGGTGTTCCTTGGGACTGGAGTAGGTCACATTGACCGAACCAGGATAAATCCTCGGTGTTCTTGTCTTGTTTCTTGATTTCCGTTTTCTGTCCGTTTTTACTGCAGTTTGCGTACAACTTCTCACGTTTTGAAAAAATAGCTAAACACTTTTAAAATTCGTGATTTTTGGTGGAGTTATACTTCAGACTGTTAGCTTTCATTTTCAACAAGAATCACTTGATTTGAGTAAGGAAAAGTTAGTCTTTGAGTCTTTTCAAGATAACTGCTCCAATCTTGCTACAATATGACCAGTTTTGAGAAAACTTAAATTATGTATTTATCAAGAATTTTTTAAGGTCAGGTCCTTTTAGAAAATTCATCTAAACATCTTAAGGAGTGTTTTGATATAAATATCAACCTTTTTGGTTGAGTATTCAAAGAAAAACACATTTTTCAAAATCAGCAACATTCTGTCCAATTCTGTTCAGATTGACTACCTGAAGCTTTTTATTTGTTTGAAGGATCAAACAATCTTATTTTTGTCTAAATTTTGGGCAAAGTCTTGCTATCTCATTGAAGTTCAATTATGGAAATTTTTATAATTTTTGGAGTTGTGTACAATTGTTTTTGAATTTTCCAAAAACGGATTCTGAATCTGAGTCAGTTTCAGATTCTGTTTTCAAAGGGGTTTTTAATCAAGGGTACTAGTGTAATTTCCGCTAACCACTACTCATTCCCCCCTCTATTGGTGTTTATTGCAGGTGCACGGTGCAACAATTGGTATCAGAGCCAGGCCAACACCACTCAAAAGAAGCAAGATTCAACACCATTCGAACAATACAAGGCCAAGAAACAACAATTCATTATATACTGCTTGTCTCAAATCCAAGGTACATACTATGTCTATTGTTTCTCACAAAGGTGAGTTGGAAGGTATGTCTACACAACGCTCTCCTCTTTTTGATGGCAATAATTTTGTTCATTAGAAACTAAGAATGAGGCTATTCTTAATGGCTATAGACATCGATTTATGGTCTATAGTTGAAGATGGACCGTACATTCCAATGAAAGTTGTATAAGTTAGTGGAGTCACACAGGAGGTTGAAAAGTATAAAAGTGAATGGTCATCGGAAGATAAAAAGAAAATGTCCATGAATGCTAAAGCTATGCAATTACTTTTGAATTGACTTACAACTTCTGAAACAGGATATGTGTCAATTGCACAAGCACACTCGACATGTGGAAATCACTTGTATTAAAGCATGAAGGTACTAGTGGTGTTAAAGAGTCAAAAATAAACATGCTTATGATTGAATTAGAGACTTTCAAAATGTTGCCGAACAAATCCATAACATCAATGGATTTGAGGATTACTAATATTTTCAATGCCCTTGAAGCTTTAGTGAAGTCATTTTCGAACAATGAAAAGGTTCAAAAGGTGCTACGAAGCCTTCCTGCTGAATAGGATCCAAAGGTGACTGCAATCAAGGAGACAAAGTCAATCACTAAGATGGATGAATTGATCGGGTCTCTTAAAGTCTATGAGGTAAAACTAAACCAACGGAAGTCCGAGTCATCTAAATCATCAAGTAAGTCAATAGCTTTCAAAACAACTAAAACACATACAAATAATGATGACAGTAATAGTGATACTGAATTAGATGATGACTTGATATTAATAACAAGAAAACTTAGAAAGTTTTTCAAACGTCCTAATAGGAATAGACAACGTTCTTCTTCTTCTTCTTCTCAACCTAGGAAAAATAACACAAACAAATGGTATAATAAAGAATTAAAGTGTTATGAGTGCGGTCAAAAAGGACATATTTCATACGATTGTCACACGAAGAAAAATAATAATAACAACAATAATAAACAAGTCAAGGACAAGGAGGCACAAATAAGAAAGACAAAGGAGTCTAAGGCAAGGAAAGGGAAACGAGCAATGAATGTGAGCACATAGAGCGACTCATCCGACTCAGAATCCAAAACCGAGGAAGCTCAAGTCTGCTTCGTATCCAACGAGGTATGTTCTTCATCTGATAGTGATTCTGATAGTAATATGACATCTGATGAAATGTATGAAGAGTTCTTAAGAATGCATGCTCACTGTAAGAGGCTCTCTAAAGAAAAGAAGAAACTAATTAAAGAAAATAACAAGTTGAAGACGTCCAACTTGGAATTTTCCGATCAATTAGAATCTCTTAAACAAGAGTCTACTAATACTCTTGATTCTTTCGAGAATAAAATTGAATCATATAGGAAAGATGAACAAAAGATAAAAACGGAAAATAATATGTTAAAGTCCAAGTTGGAAAATTGTGAACATGAGATAGTACAACTTAAGTCTTCTAAACTTAACTTAGAAAAAATGTTAGAACAATTTAAGTCGGGTGCTAATATGTTAGATACAGTAATCTCATCACAAAAATATGGAAATGATAAAACCGGCTTATGCTATAAAGAAGAAGATGACAAAGTAGGTAGAAAGACTAAGTTTGTGTCTTCAACTACTAAACAACCTTATAAAGATATAAAAACAACTTTGCCTGCTAAATCTTCTTCTACTCCGTCTTCTGTTTATTCTAAGGCAAAAATGCAACATACACCCATAAAAGCACACACGCATAAACATACATCTAGGTCAAACTTTGCATCTAGACAACCTAGAAATTATGCCTATATGTATACAAATGCAACTAGACATAATAAAATGCATCCAACTTATTATGAACCTAAGTATAGGCAACACTCTTATAAGTCTTATAGAAATGCCTATGAACACACTTATATAGCTCCATTCAAGGAACAAAATCGCATGCCTTATACACATTATAAAAACCAGCCAGCATATAATGATTATCAACCTTGGAGCAACGTGTATAACAATGCATCTTCACTTATGTGGAATGATCATGTATATGCTAATCTGTTTTATTTACAAAATTATAATTATGCTAAAAATGTGCCTAAAAGTTATGTTCAAGTTTGGATACCTAAGGGATATCTAAACAAGAATAGTGCCCCTAACATTCAACCCAAATAAAGGGTACCTAAAACTTTGTCTCCATTGTAGGAAAAACGCAAAGAATGCAAGAAGGAGGCAAAGTCAAAGAATCTGAAAACCAAATGGTTTTTAGATAGTGGATGTTCGAGGCATATGACGGGGAACCCCAAACTATTCATCGAATTGGAACATATCAAGAATGGAGGAAAAGTAACATTCGGTGACAACAACAAAGGACAGGTTGTTGGAAAAGGAACAATTGGGGACCCTAACACATTTCAAATACGAAATGTGTTGTTAGTAAGCAATCTCTCTTATAATTTACTTAGTATTTCTCAACTTATAGATTGTGGTTATAATGTCTCTTTTCTTCCTACTTCGTGTGATATAATAAATGAAAAAGGAGAAGTAGTTTTAAAAGGAAATAGGGATGGTAATATTTATACTCTTACCTTAGATAACATGTTAGATGCTAAGGTTAAGTGTCTAATATCACATGACTTAGATGTGAATTTATGGCATAGAAGATTAGGCCATATAGGAATTTCAACCATTAAGAAATTATCTAAGAAGAATTTAATTAGAGGAATGCGTAAGTTAGACTTAGATAATTTTCAAATGTGTGAAACATGTATTAAGGGAAAACACATCAAAGAAACCTTAAAACCGAAACATGAAGTGAGTAGTAGTCATGTACTAGAATTGCTTCACTTAGACTTATCTGGTCCAAGTAGGACAAGAAGTTTAGGTGGACAATACTATGTGTGTGTCATAGTAGATGATTACTCACGCTACACATGGACATTGCTCTTAACACACAAAGGCGATGCTTCATTAGCAATCGAAACCCTTATTAAACAACTTGAAAACATTTATGAAGAAAATGTTAAAAGGATTAGAAGTGATAGAGGTGGAGAATTTAAAAACAAAGACGTAATCAAATTTTGCGAACTATATGGAATTAAACATGAGTTCTCACCACCTAGAACACCACAACTCAATGGAGTTGTTGAACGTAAAAATAGAACAATTCAAGAAGTTGCTTGGACAATGCTTTGTGAAAATAAATTACCTAAATATTTATGGGTTGAAGGTGTTAGTTGTGCATGCTATATTATAAATAGGCTTACTATTAGAAAGAAATTAAATAAAACGCCTTATGAATTGCTAAACAATAGACAACCTAAGATAGATTATCTTAAAGTATTTGGATGTAAATGTTTTGTGTGGAACACTAAGGATAATCTAGATAAATTTGAACAAAAGTCTATTGAATGCATATTTGTTGGTTATTCTACTAACTCAAGAGCATATAGGTGTTATAATCATGCATCTAGAATGATAATTGAATCCATACATGTAAAATTCAATGAAAATACATGCTTTGAAGTTAGTGATAAACATCAACATAAACAAGAAACTAATGTTGAAAATATGTTTGGTGATGATGTATTACTTGAGCCTGTACTTGATCATCTAGAACCAACTCCCCCTGAACAAGACATGCATGAACCCTTAGATGAAATAAATGAAGAAACTCTGCATTTAGAAGATAATACAACTAATGATCCAATTGCATATGATAATGTTCACACTAATGAAACATTTGAACAAGATGACGGTGAACCTAGTCAATCTAGGAATTGGTGGCACCCTAGAGAATTAATCATTGGGGATCCAAGTATTGGGGTTAGAACACGTAGAAACATCAGCCAACTTGAAGGACATAGCTTAGTCTCACATATAGAACCTAAGAATGTTAAGGAAGCCTTAGGTGACATATCATGGATAGATGCTATGCATGAGAAATTAAATCAATTCACAAGGAACAACGTGTGAGACTTAGTACCTAAACCTGAAGACAAGTCTATCATAGGAACTAAATGGGTCTTCAGGAATAAAATAGATGAATAAGGAAATATTACAAGGAATAAGGCTAGGCTAGTCACACAAGGTTATAATCAACAAGAAGGTATAGATTATGAAGAAACCTTTGCACCATTGCACGACTAGAAGCAATTAGATTATTACTTGTGATTGCAAGTCTAAGTAACATTAAACTCTTCCAAATGGATGTCAAGAGTGCATTCTTGAATGGACACAACCAAGAAGAGGTGTTTGTCAAACAACCCCCCGGATTCGAAGATCCAAAGAATCATAACCATGTTTACAAGCTTAAGAAAGCTCTATATGGTTTGAAACAAGCTCCAAGAGCTTGGTATGATAGATTTGCAAACTTTCTTATTGCAAATAATTATCAAAGGGGGACCATCGACAACACATTATTCCTAAAAAAAAGATAATGATTTGTTAATAGTTCAAATATATGTAGACGATATTATCTTTGGTTCAACTAAACCTACTTTAGTCAAAGACTTCGAAGAATGTATGAAGTCAGAATTTGAAATGTCAATGGTAAGAGAGTTGAATTATTTCTTAGGACTTCAAATCAAACAAACCCCTCAAGGAATTCACATTAGCCAACTTAAGTATGTCAATGATATGATTAAGAAGTTTGGTTTTGAAGAGTTGAAACCTACAATTACCCCAATGAGTGTTAGCACCAAACTTGATAAGGATGAAAATGGTAAACCTTTTGATGACACACTCTATAGGTCTATGATTGGATCACTATTATACTTAACTGCATCAAGACCTGATATCGTGTTTAGTGTGTGCATGTGTGCTAGGTTTCAATCTTGTCCTAAGATATCACATTACAATGCAGTGAAAAAGATCTTTAGATATCTTAAGTATACACCTCACTTAGGATTGTGGTATGATAGAAACGCTAAGTTGGAATTACACGCATATAGTGATGCTGATTATGGTGGTTGCAAATTAGATAGAAAAACCACTAGCGGTACTTGTCAATTCATAGGAACCAACTTAATCTCTTGGTTTTCTAAAAAGAAAGCTAGTGTAGCTCTTTCTACCACTGAAGCCGAGTATATTGCTTTGAGTCTATGTACTACCTAAATACTTTGGCTTAAACAGCAACTTAGTGATTTTGGCATTAAAATGAAAAAGATTCTAATTTTCTACGATAGAACAAGTGCGATCAATCTCTCTCGGAATCCGGTGCTTCATTCTAAGGCCAAACACATTGAGGTGCGATACCACTTTCTTCGCGATCATGTTCAAAATGAGGATATAGTCATAAACCATATAAGAATTGATCACCAAATCGCTGATATCTTTACCAAACCCTTTAATCAAGCCATGTTTGAAAACTTACGAGCCAAGTTAGGTATGATGACTTACGACACCATTGTATAGTTCTATCTTTTGCATGATTTGCAAAATAAAGGGGGAGATAGAATAGGAACATGATTTTAGTTGGTAAGTCATGATTTGGTATGATAAGTTTCAATTGGTATAAGTTGAGTATAGGTTAAGGGGAAGAGTATAAGTTGAGGGGGAGCATAACTATTTAAAATTTTGTTGAAAACAAATTTTGAAAACAATTGGTAAGATTTATGATGTTAAATAATTGGTTATGAGTTGTGACATTAAAATCATGTTGAGTTATTTTGAAAATCATCCAAAAGGGGGAGAATGTTGAGAAATATATTTGCATAATTTTCAAAGTCATGATTTTAAGTGGTGAATACTTAGAAATGTCACATATGGTGTTTTAAGGGATTAAAGTTTGAAAAAGTGAAGAAAAATGACGTGGATCTCTCAGGCAGAGACACATGGATCGATCCATGTACATCAGCCCCTCATATGGATCGATCCATGTTGAACTGAGAAGAACCAAACTCACAGTAAGACGTCGATCTGTCACGTGGATCGATCGACGTACGTCAGCCCCTCACGTGGATCGATCGACATACGTTATTCCCTCACGTCAGCCCCTCACATGGATAGATCCACGTCTCACAGAATGTTTAGGGTTTTTATAAATTTTTCTAAAAAGTGAAGAATTGATTGTTTTTCATTTATATATGTTTCATATATGCTTATTATGTGAATCTTATGTGATTTTAATGATTTTAAATATATTGTGACTAACGTGCCTTAGAAGTTTCTACAACTTATCAAAAAGAGCAAAATTGGTATTTTGAGTTTTGTTGGAACATCACATGGTGAAAATATTTCAAGGATGTATTCTCATTATATTTATCATGACAAAGGTGATATCATGAGTATTTATGACCATCCGGGTCAGTTTTCATATACCAGGGGTATTTTGGTCATTTTATCCCCGAGGGTATTTTTGGTATTTTCACTCAAGGAATCTCTTGAGCATATTATTATCTTCATTCTGGAGCTGATTTATTATTAACTTGAAGATAATATGGTGATTCTTTATCTCTTTATCTCACATGATGATATTATTGACTATAGCTGGATATGTGACGATTTGAGATGTCACATCCTATTTTTATCTTGAAGACCCTCTTATATATATTATAAGAGAACATTTATAATCATTATTCAAAGATATTAAAGGTGTCAAAGGTTTGGAAATGTTCATGACATATAAGAAGAAATATTGAGAATTTCGGTGTTACACGTTGACATAATCTTGTCAACTATAATCTATTGATTTCTTCTTCAAAAATCTGAGGTACTACACATATATATATATTGAAAAACGTGTATGAGTAGGTGGAGGTGATACATTATTCATTTTATGAGTTGAAGACAAGTGGACCAATCAAAAAGGAGCTAGTTGGCAAAATTGCCAACTTGGAATTTACTAAAGATAGCAACGGTTATATGGATTTTCATGGCTATTTTCAGCAGATTTTTTGAAGTCAAATAAAGACTTCACATATCCTATTATTTTTCTTGGAGTAGAGGATAATTTGGTGATATTATCCTTTCTTATTTTCATCATTTTATAAAGGAAAATCAAGATTAATATTTGAAAAAATCAAGGTGATACGAACGGCTACTACTTATTTTGGAGCTGAATTTTGAATTTAAAATGGTCAATGCCCACATGCCTATTATCTTGCCAAAGAGTTGAGAAGATGATGAAGTTGTCATGGTCATATTATCTTCACATTTTCAAGATAATTCCAAGTCATTTTTAGTTGAAAATTTCGGCCAACATGGTGTGCCAAGTTGGACCAATTATGTTGTCTCATTTTGCCAAGTGTACAAAGGCCAACCAATGATGAGAAAACATTTGGAATTGATGATGATGATGGTAACACATGTGCATTCTTATCTTCAAGGCTCAAATCACACTATAAATAGAGGCATTGGTGAAGAAGATGAAACACACTTGAAGCTCACAAGCATTTGTTGAATTGTCTAGCTTTCATCTTCATCTTGTTGTTGTTATTGTTTCATTCATTGCAGCAAAGGTGTTCTTGTTGTTTTTGTTGTACTACAAGCCTCTTGTGCTTCATTTGTAAGATTGATTAGCCATCTTTATAAGGCTACATCAATAGGTGGTGGAGGTGTTGTAACTAAGTGTTGCTTAGAAGGTGATTATCCAAGTCTTGAGTAAGGTTGGCGTATAACCCAAGGATCAAGCTTGGTTTTTGTTGTAAGGTGATTCATTTGATAGTAAAATCCAGGGAAAGGTGTTCCTTAGGACTGGAGTAGGTCACATTAACCGAACCAGGATAAATCCTCGGTGTTCTTGTCTTGTTTCTTCATTTCTGTTTTCTGCCTATTTTTACTGCAATTTTCACACAACTTCTCACGTTTTGAAAAAATAGCTACACACTTTCAAAAATTTTGATTTTTGGTGGAGTTATACTTCATATTGTTAGATTTCATTTGCAATAGAAATCACTTGATTTGAGCAAGGGAAAGTTAGTCTTTCAGTCTTTGCAAGATAACTGCTCCAATCTGGCTGCAATCTGACCAGTTTTGAGAAAACCTAAATTCTGTGTTTATCATGAATTATTTAAGGTCAGGATCTTTTGGAAACTTTATCTAAACATCCTAAGGAGTGTTTTGATATAAAGATCAGCCTTTTTGGTTGAGTATTCAAAGAGAAACACGTTTTTCAAAATCAGCAACATTCTGTCCAATTCTGTCTAGATTGACCACCTGAATCTTTTTATTTGTTTGAAGGGTCAAACAATCTTATTTTTCTCTGATTTTTGGATAGATTCTTGTTAACTCGTTGAAGTTCAATTCTGGAAAGTTTCATAATTTTTGAAGTTGCGTACAATTATTTTTGAATTTTTCAAATATAGGTTCTGAATCTGAGGCAGTTTCAGATTCTGTTTTCAAAGGGGTTTTTAATCAAGGGTACTAGTGTAATTTTCGCTAACCACTATTCACCCTACCCCTAGTGGTGTTTATTGCAGGTGCACAGTCCAACACAAAACAATGAACAAAAACTGTGACAAAGATAGGACAAAAACTAGATCCATCTCAGCACCTAAACAAAAGAGAACAAGAAGAGCCCTTAAAGCATCCACATGGAGTGATTCATCCGAATCCGAAAGTGACGAAGCCGAAGAGGAAATGGCAAGTATGCTTTACATCCAAAGAATCCACTAAGATAAATTCTGATTCTAATTCTGATTCTAAGCCTTCTTATAATGATTTATTTTGTCAATATCTTGAGTTGCATAAATTTTCTAAGGCTCTTGCAAAAGAAAAGAAACGCTTAATTGAAGACAAGAAATTTTTAGAATCTTCTAACAAAAGTCTTGTATCTCAATTAAATGATTCAAAGAAGAGTCGTCTTGCATGGTAAATTCATTAAAATATGAGATTTCATCATTAACATCCGAAAATAACGAGATGAAAGCCGAGATTTCAAATTTAAAATCAAGAAATGCGGATTTAGAAGAGACGACAAAACAATTCAATACGTGTACTTGCGTGGTAGATCGTCTCATTTCTTCCCAAAAGCATGAAAATGGTAAAACCGGATTACGGTACGTTGAAGACAATAAAGTACAAAATAAGTCTACAAACTCTATTCTATCTTTATCTAAGAAACCGCATGCATTTAAGACAACTATACAACCTAAGAAGACGTCTAGTGCACCATCCGTTATATCTCATCACACTCATTCTTTTTCATCACGTGCAAAATATAATCATGTACCATATATATATAAATAAAACCTTTGACGCACATGCGACATTTATATCATACCAATACATCTAGATCACACACGATGCATGGCAACCGAAATATATATCAAAGACCATACAATGATGATTTCGGCTATAGGCCAAATAGAAGTCCTCCTAAAATAGATTATATTACTTCTTCATCTCTCCTTTCTCCTTTTGTGAGACCAGATAAAGTTAAGGAGAAGCACGATATGAAATTCAAATTTTTGAATTTAAAAATTTATGCATGATTATAGTGGGTGCGATTATGACACATTTAAATCATGAATAGAGGTTATTTTGCAAATCATCAAAAGGGAGAGATTTTTAAAAAATCGGGGTCTGAGTGATTTGAAAATGCATGATTTAAATGTTACGTGTTTACGAAATGTATGAATAAATTGATACTAAACATGTTTATGTGATAAACATGCTTTACATATATATATTATTGTTGTACTAACGTTGCATGAAGCGTTAAAGCTTACATTATATGGCAAACATTTATTGTATTTATACTATTTTCA
The DNA here is from genome assembly GCA_036186865.1 of Eustoma russellianum. NCBI lineage: Eukaryota > Viridiplantae > Streptophyta > Magnoliopsida > Gentianales > Gentianaceae > Eustoma > Eustoma russellianum. Next base: position 12,918,702 of record AP025049.1, read on the forward strand.
GGTGCCATGTTTAATGAACTAAACTAGTTCAGTAAGTGAAGTGTTTAAGGAGATGAACTAACTAGTTCATTAAATGAAGACATATTTGGAGAGAGCTATTTGACAACAAAGTTGAAATGGAAAGTCCTCTCTATAGACCTTGCACCTGCAGTGAACACTGCTAAAGGGGGATGAATAGTGGTTAGCGGAAATTACACTACTACCCTTGGTTAAAATCCCCTTTGAAAACCAGAACCCGTTTTTGAAAAATTCAAAAATAAGTGTACACAACTCCAAAAATTATGAAAATTTCCAGAACTTAACTTAAATGTCTTGAAAAGACTCTGTCCAAAAATTAGACAAACATAAGATTGTTTGGCCCTTCAAAGAAATAAAAAGATTCAGATGGTCAATGAGAACAGAATTGGACAGAATTTTGCTGAAATTGGAAAACATATTTCTATTTGAATATTCAACCAAAAGGTTGATCTTTATGTCAAAACACTCCTTAGGATGTCTAATTTATGTTTCTAAAAGGTTCTGATGTTAAACAATTCTTGGTTAAAACAGAATTCAAGTTTTCTCAAAACTGGTCAGATTGCAGCAGATTGGAACAGTTATCTTGAAACGACTGAAAGACTAACTTTCCCTTTCTCAAATCAAGTGATTATTGTTGCACCTAATAGTCTGAAGTATAACTCCACCAAAAATCATGAATTTTGAAAGTGTTTAGCTATTTTTGCAAAATGTGAGAAGTTGTGTGAAATCTGCAGTGAAAACGTGCAGAAAAACCGAAAAATGTAAACAAGACAAGAACACCAAAGATTTATCCTGGTTCCGTCAATGTGACCTACTCCAATCCCAAGGAACAACTTTTCTTGGATTTCACTATATTATGAACCAAATTACAACAAGAACCAAGCTTGATCCTTGGGTTAAACACCAATCCTATTCAAGACTCGGATAAACACCTCTATACAACTCTTGGTTGCAACACCTCTATCACTTATTAATGTAGCCTTATAGATTTGGCTAATCACTCTTATAAAAGAGACACAAGAAGGCATATGTAGTGTAGCTCAACAACAACAAGAAATGAAACACCTTAGCTATACAAAGAAAGAATCAAGAAGAAGAGAATAGCAAGAATGATCTTCAAGTTTGTTTGGAAGTTGTCTGTTCTTCTTATTCACCTTTGCCTTCTGTTTATAGGGTGAAATGAGCCATGTACATAAGAACTCCAATGTGTCACTATCTTCATCATCAATGTTTAAGTGTCTTCACACCATTGGTTGGCCACATGATCACCTCATACACTTGGCAAAATAAAACAACATAATTGGTCCACCTCGGAAATCACCTTGGCCGATTTTTACACTTCATTTTGTCTTGAAAATGTTGAAGATAATGCATTAGGATAAAATGGCATAACATCTCCACTATCCTCTCAACTTCTTGTCATGAGAATAGGACATGTGAGAAGCTTCAATAGTTTGAAGAAATCAGCTCCAAAACTGCCTTGTAGTCGTTGGCTATTGAAATTTTCTAGTTGCCAATTTTTGCCAACTAGCTTCTTTTTGGTTGGTCCACTTGTCACCAAGTCATAAAATGAGTACACCATCATTTCTACCTGTATATACACGTTTTTGAGGCTGTATATATGTATATCAACTCAAATTTAATGAGGAGAAATCAATATATAATAGTTGACAAGATTATGTCAACATATAACACCAAAATTCTCACTTTTTCTCCTTGTATGTTGTGATCAATTTCACACCTTTAAATCCTATGAAAAATGACGATTAATATCCTCCAATAACATATAGAAGAAGATCTTCAAGAAAAAAAATAGAATGTGACATCACAACTCGTCACATATCCCGCTACTCTCGATATTATCATCAATTGAGAGAAATAATAGAAAACCACCAAATAATCTTCAATATAATCATAAATAGCTTTAGAATGAAGATAATAATATACTCAAGGGATTCCTTGAGTAAAAATACAAAAACTGCCCTCAGGGGTAAAATGACCAAAATGCCCCTAGTGAGAGAAAACTCCAAAAATGACCCGAATGGACAGAGATAGAGAAAATAAGACCTTTGTCAAGATAAATAAGATGATAATAAGTCCTTAAAATATTTTCACCATGTCATGTTCTTACAAAACTCAATACCAATTTTGCCCTTTTTGGTAACTTGTAAAAACTTTCAAGGCACATTAGTCGCAAGACATTTATAATCATCAAAAACACATAATATCCACATAATGAACATATATAAATTATGTACAAATGAGAACAACCATTTTATCATATTTTAGAAAAATATTTCTACAAACCCTAGATATTGATCGATCGAAGTGTCTCTTCTTGAGAGATCGATGTCTCACGGTGAGTTTCAGAGTTTATCTCTGATCTACATCGATCGATTTAAGTGAGGGTTCGATGTTCATAGATCGATCGATGTGTCTCAGGTTTAGAGATCGATGTCTCACAGTAAGGTCTTGGTTTTTCTCTTCCTTACATGGATCGATCGATGTGAGGGATCGAAGTACATCGATCGATTGAAGTGCAACAACCTTAGAGATCGATGTCATTTTTCTTAACTTTTTCAACTTTTGATCATTTATAACACCATGTGTGACATGTTTAAGTATCCACCAATTAAAATCATGACCTTGAAAATTATCTAAACATATTTCTCAACATTCTCCCCTTTTGGATGATTTTCAAAATAATTTAACATGATTTTAATGTCACAGCTCTTTATCAAATATTAATCACATATTCACCAATTTTATATCAATTGTTTTGAAAACCTCACCAATTACCAATTGTCTCACCAATTTTATACCAATTGTTTTCAAATTTTCAAATCTCATGTTTTTGACATATATGCTCATATGCTCATGTGCTCCTCCTCAACTTATACTCTCTCCCTTAACCTATGCTCAAAATTTAAACCAATTGGAACTTAACATATTATTCAACTCAAATACAAATCATGACTTACCAACTAAAATCATGTTCTTATTCTATCTCCCTCTTTATTTTGCAAATCATGCAAAAGATAGAATTATGCGATTGTATTGTAAGTCATCATGCCTGACTTGGCTCGTAAGTTTTCAAAAGTGGCTTGATTAAGGGGTTTGGTGAAGATGTCAGTGACTTGATAATCAGTTCTTACATGATCTATGGCTATGAACCCATTTTGGACATGATCTTGAATGAAATGGTATATTACCTCAATGTGTTTGCCCTTAGAATGAAGTATCAGATTCCGAGAAAGATTGATCACACTTGTGCTATCATAGAAAATTGGAATCTTATTCATTCTAATGACAAAATCACTAAGTTGTTGTTTAAGCCAAATTATTTGGGTAGTGCATAAGCTTAAGGCTATATACTTGGTTTCGGTGGTAGAGAGAGCTACACTAGCTTGCTTTTTAGAAAACCAAGAGATCAAGTTGGTTCCTATGAATTGACATGTACTGCTAGTGGATTTTCTATCTAACTTAGAACCACCATAATCAGCATCATTAAATGCATATAATTCCAACTTAGCATTTCTATCATACCAAAGTCCTAAGTGAGGTGTGTGCTTAAGATATCTAAATATCTTTTTTACCATATTGTAATGTGATACTTTAGGACAAGATTGAAACCTAGCACACATACACACTGTAGCGCCCCGACCCGGACAGTGGAATCCGAACCGGTACACCCGTCGTAGCTTATTGAGAAGACTACAAGACGTCTTATCTCTCGATTACACATCATCAATGACGTAAGAGAAACAAGTGCGGAAACATGTATCTTGGAAGTCTAAACCATTAATGCAGTACGTCAATGATAACGAAAGTCTCAAAAGGGTAATCACAGTAATAACAACTAATCCTCAAATGAATGAATGAACCGAAATAAATAACAACTGTCTCAACTAGCACCCAACACGTCTCTATGTATCCCATTCAGCCCACTCGCCGTCGTCTTCTATAAATATCATGTCGTAGCTAGGCTCATCTGCAAAGACAAAGGCAGTACCGTTAGCGAAAAACGCTAGCAAGTAACCCGCTTATAAGACATACGGGATCAACACATGGCAAGACATGAGTAATATGTAATTCAAGGGACCTGTGGGGCACATGTCTTGTAAACTTTCAAATATATAACCAAATAACGCAATAGAGCAAGTACAGCAGTTTGCACGCAAATAACAACTCATTGCCAATCAAACAACGCACACATTCATACCACATTGACCCTCGTGATGCATGTCAAAATATGCACTACACTACACAATCACAAATGCATGAGCCATTTCTTTTCAAATCAGTGCAATGCATGTCACAATGTCCGGTCTCGTAACTCGTAACCCTGTAAAACGCCCCGGCTTATATTTCCATCCTGGTTTACGTTACAGGCTCGTATGCTCTGTCATGCGCCTCGGCTTATATTTCCATCCCGATTTACATCACAGATCTCGTAAAACTCTGCAATGCACCTCGGCTTATATTTCCATCCTGATTAACATTGCAGAGGACTTTATACCCTGTAACGCGCCCCGGCTTATATTTCCATCCCGGTTTACGTTACAGCCTTTTGTGCACTGCAATGCGCCCCGGCTTATATTTCCATCCCGGTTTGCATTACAAGTCACCTTCGCAAATCTGTGCCGAAGCACCTTTCTTTTCAAATCAATATGCAAATGCAAGTGCCATGATGCAAGACTCCTCGTCTCATTCTCATTTCTCATTCTCGTATGCAATTCACGTTCATAAAAGTCATTCATGTACACATGCGCAAGTATAAGCAACACACACGATATCACCAAAATTACGCATCATAACTTAGGCTTCAACCATCTCGTCAACACTTAGTCTTGACTCTAAGATTCACGACCTAAGGCAAGTATCCCTAACAATTCCTCGTTGAACTCTCAACACCTCGTATGTTCATCTCCTAACCCCTCTAAGTCATATACCTTGAAATGCGATTCGAAAACCCTTTTCGAACTCTCCAAATTGATTCACCATCCTAGGACATGTTCCCGAGACTTAAGCTACCTTTAATCCGATCTTAATAAGTCTCTAAAGTCACCCAAAGACTCCCAGAGCTTCTCTCTTTCTCCTTCTACTTTCCCACAAAATGTTGGACTTCATTCCCTAACTTCGATCGATCGATGTCCAACTGGGGACATCGAACCCTCCACTTCGATCGATCGATGTCCAAATGGGGACATCGATCTCTCAGCCTCTTTTACATCGATCGATCGATGTCCAATCAGAGGACATCGATCTCTCAGTCCTCACCTACATCGACCGATCGATGTCCAACTGGGGACATCGATCTCTCAGACTACCTGCACATCGATCGATCGATGTCCAACTGGGGACATCGATCTCTCAGCAACTTCTACATCGATCGATCGATGTCCGACTGGGGACATCGATCTCTGACTTCGATCGATCGATGTCTGCGGTTACTCCAAATCTTCCTCTGCGTTTTCTGCAACCACTGCAGAACCAAAAGCACCAACATATCCAAACTTCATCCCAATCAATCCAAGCCTAATCCTTGCTATAATCACATGCTTAAACTGCAGATTCAAACGCTACGCACATAACAAACAATGATTCAAGCCTAGTACGCAATTACCCCGACTTTATCGAACCAAAAATCTCATCTTTTTCCTCAAACCCCACACAAGCATGAAATCACACCAAGAAGGGATTCGAGGGGTAAGGATTTGCAGTATTTCAGATAATCCACAACAACAACGAATGATTTTCATATACAGTGGCCAAATCTCGAACCAAAACACATAAAGCGTACACATAGATTCACATAGAGAAACTACTGCATGGTGATCCAATTTTGATATCAAAATAGGCCATTTTTTTCTTTCGCAAAAACGTAAGAACTTATAAGTAGATTACTTGCCTTTGATTACTCGGAACTGGATTGAAGAACGAGTGAAGGTTGGATGGGTTCCCGAAGAACTCTTCCCTAGGGTTGCAATGGAGAGAAAACCGCCTAAGAGGAGATGGAACGCCGGTTGTTTTCTGAAAAGGAGAAAACTGACGTTCTGTCAGTTTTTATATGGGAAGGGGAAAGTTTGGAGTTTCTAAATTATATCTATTATCTTATTTATCTTAAAGGATAAACTTTAATTATTTAATTCTAAAATTAAATACCATTTAATGCTAATATTTATTCTTCCCATTAATTTCTAATTAATCTCATACTTAATGTCTAATTCATTATCGTTGACTGTCATTAACCTCCTTTAATCCCCTCTTTGACTTTTAAATATCCTACGGAGGGTGCGGGGCATAACATTCCACCCCCCTTACAAAAAGTTTCGTCCTTGAAACTGGCGTACCTTATTGGAAAAGATATGGATATAGCTCCTTCATTTGCTCTTCAAGCTCCCACGTGGCTTCACGCTCCGTATGGTTACTCCACTGAACTTTGACATACGGAATGATGCGTCGACGTAGGACTTGATCTTTTCTATCCACAATCCTTATTGGCTGTTCTTTGTAAGTGACGTCTTCTTTCACATCTAAGGGCTGGGCTTCAAGGACATGGTTTGGATCCGATACATATTTCCTTAGTTGAGAGACATGAAACACGTTATGGACTTGGGATAAGCTCAGAGGCAGGGCTAGTCGGTACGCTCTTTCGCCAACCTTACCGAGAACTTCGTACGGGCCTATGTATCTAGGACTTAACTTGCCCTTCACTCCGAATCTTGCGACTCCCTTGGTTGGTGAAACTCGTAAATAAACCTTTTCACCTTCCTCAAATTCCAAGGGTCGCCTCTTTGTGTCAGCCCAACTCTTATTGCGATCTTGTGCCACCTTGAGTTTCTCCCTTATCAACTTGACCTTTTCCACTATTTGCTCAACCAATTCGGGTGCAGTGATCATCGTTTCTCCGACTTCGTCCCAACAAACCGGAGACCTGCACTTGCGCCCATATAACGCTTCAAATGGCGACATGCCAATTGCACTGTGATAGCTGTTATTATATGAAAACTCCATTAGCTTCAACATGCTATCCCAGTTTCCTTTAAAGTCCAAAGCGCATGCTCTCAATATGTCCTCCAAGGTTTGGATGGTTCTCTCGGATTGTCCATCCGTTTGAGGGTGGTATGCGGTACTCATTCTTAACTCCGTACTCATAGCTTTCTGGAATGCCCTCCAAAACTTAGAAGTGAACTTGGGATCACGGTCCGACACAATGCTGACTGGAACTCCGTGCAAGCTCACTATGTTGTCCACATAGATATTGGATAGCTTCTCATACGAAGTACCATGTGACATGGCTATGAAATGGGCTGTCTTTGTCAAACGGTCTACAATCACCCAAATCATTTCATTCCCATTGCGGGTCTTGGGTAGTCCCATTACGAAGTCCATCGTCACGTGTTCCCACTTCCATTCCGGAATCTCTAGCGGCATCATCAAGCCACCAGGTCGTTGATGTTCGGCCTTGACTTGTTGGCATACCAAACACCTTTCAACATATGCCGCAATTGATCTTTTCATCCCCATCCACCAATAGTTTCTTTTGAGGTCCTTATACATCTTAGTGCTCCCGGGGTGGATAGACATCCTTGAGTTATGCGCTTCTTGGAGCAATTCCGTTCGGAGTTCGTCTTTACCCGGCACGCATAACCGATTCTGAAACCATAGACTCCCATCTCCTCACAATTGGAAATCCTTTACTGGTCCAGTGGACAATTTGTCTCGGACTTCCTTTAGAGCTGGATCGTTATACTGCGCTTCTTTAATTCTGTCTACCAAGTCTGGACTGATAGACAACGCTGTAAAGACATTTTCCACTGAATCCACCAATTCGAGGTCAAACTCCTCGATTTCTCTTTCTAACGGAGATTGTCTCGCGTGGCTAGACTTTCTGCTCAACGCGTCCGCCACTCTGTTGGCCTTACCCGGATGGTAGTTGATGGTCAAGTCATAGTCCTTGAGTAACTCTAACCATCTTCTCTGTCTCATATTTAACTTCTTCTGCGAGAATAGGTACTTCAAGCTCTTATGATCGGTGAACACAGCACATTTCTCTCCATATAGATAGTGTCTCCAGATCTTAAGAGCAAATACCACAGCTGCGAGTTCCAAGTTATGCGTTGGGTAATTCTGCTCATATGGCTTCAATTGTCTTGACGCGTACGAAATGACTCGTTCATTTTGCATCAAGACACATCCTATAAACAGAAAGTTAATTTAGGACTTGCATAAGTATATACAATGCATTAATTGTAATGGTGTACATACCTAGTCCTTTCTTGGACGCATCACTATAGATCACAAAACCATCGGTGCCGGAAGGTTGTGCCAACACCGGGGCTGTGGTCAATCTCTTCTTGAGCTCGGTGAAGCTCTGCTCGCATTCGGCAGTTCATTCGAACTTAGTCTTCTTCTGTGTAAGTCGGCTCAATGGAACTGCTATTGTTGAGAAACCCTCAACAAACTTCCTATAGTAGCCTGCCAAGCCTAGGAAGCTTCTGACTTCGGTCACATTGGTGGGTCTTGGCCATTCAGTGATGGCTTCTATCTTCTTAGGATCTACTGAGATCCCATCTTCCGAAATCACGTGACCAAGAAAGGCTACACTTCTTAGCCAAAATTCACACTTGCTGAATTTGGCATAAAGCTGTTGTTGCCTCAGAATTTGTAACACCACTCTTAAGTGTTCAGCGTGTGCTTGCTCGTCAGGAGAGTAGACTAGGATGTCATCGATGAACACCACCACAAATTGGTCCAACTGCTCTCGAAATACTGTGTTCATCAAGTCTATAAAGGCCGCTGGCGCATTAGTTAATCCAAAAGGCATCACTAAGAATTCATAATGCCCGTATCTAGTCCGAAAAGCTGTCTTAGGGACGTCTCCCGCTTTCACAAGCAACTGATGGTACCCTTGACGAAGATCAATCTTTGAGAACCAGCGAGCTCCCTTTAGCTGGTCAAATAGATCCTCAATCCTTGGCAGAGGATATTTGTTCTTTATGGTGATCTTGTTCAACTCGCGGTAATCAATACACAACCGCATGCTGCCATCTTTCTTCTTCACAAATAATACAGGAGCTCCCCAGGGTGATACACTGGGGCGAATCAACTTCTTGTCCAACAACTCTTGGAGTTGTCCCTTAAGCTCCTTAAGTTCAGCTGGGGCCATTCTGTAGGGTGCCTTAGATATAGGCTCGGCTTCGGGAATCAAGTTGATCTCAAACTCCACTTCTCTTGATGGCGGAACTCCCGGTAAATCATCCGGGAATACATCTTTGAACTCATTGATCACCGGAATTTGATCCATAGAGGGAACCTCCTGCTTCGCATCTAATGCATATACCATAAATCCCTCAGCTCCTTTCTGTAAGGCTTTAAAGGCCTTAATCGCTGTCAAGTATACCTTCTTTGGAGCTTTGGTCATTTTGACATTCTCTTGTATCGTGATGTTATTCATCTCAGGGTCCTTGAGGGTCACTTGCTTGAGCTTACAATCGATATTGGCATGATTCTTGGTCAGCCAATCCATGCCCAATATTACATCGAAGTCTTTCATTGGGATTGGGACTAAGGTCACTGAGAATAGTTTTCCATCCAATTCCAACTCACATTCTTTGTACTGGTAATGGGATACCAGCACTTGTTCGCCGGCTGCTTGCACTCTAAATGGGTTCTCAAGCCATTCAGGTAAACAGTCGAGTCCTTTGGCGAATCGTTTAGAAATAAAGGAGTGACTAGCCCCACTATCGAACAACACGTTTGCGGGTACTTTGTTAACTAGAATCACACCTAATCACAAGAGGGTAACACATAGAGGTTTTCACATATCACATATTCAATCATCAACTTAAAGGACTAAAATTCAGCTTAAGCAACTATTATTAAACTTAGGTCATACCTGTCACCACGTTTGTGTCCTCCTAGAATTCTGCGTCCGTCATGGCGTGGACTCTCGCATTGGGCCTGCCTTTCTGCTGCTGGGCTGGCCCTGCTCCGGCTTGAGGTCTAGGGTCCCATTCAGGACAATCCTTAATCCGGTGGCCCGTCTTTCCACACTTGAAGCACGCTCCGGTGATCTTCTAACACTCGCCTGCGTGTCTCCTATGACAATGTGGACATTCCGCGGGTGCCTGGCGATTGGGTTGATTCTGCTGCGGTGCCCTTTGAGCTGGCCCCGCTTGCCCTTTTCTGGGGATCTTAACCCAACGTCCGGGTCTACCTCCACTTTGCTCTACTCTCGGCCTCTTGCTCGATTCTTCACGAGCCTCTCTGTTCTGTGATCTGCGCATGTCACTCTCCACACGGTAACATGCATCCAACATCTCCTCAAAAGTCTTCAAACTGGACCCCGCTATTGCCGTCCGTATGCGAGGGTTCAAACCTTCTTCAAACTTCAACATCTTCATCCGATTTTTTTCCAATACCATGGGCGTGAATTTGCCCAAGGCATGGAACCTATCTGCATAATCAGAGACAGACATCCTTCCTTGCTCAAACTTGTCAAACGGTCTCATCTTTTCCAAAATGGCAGTCTCAGGCACATAGTAATCTTTGTAGGCCTGCACAAACTGTCTCCACTGAACAGGGGAAGTCATCTTGGGCAGAATGCCATTCCACCATGCGCTGGCTCTGCCAGTCAGAAATGGCGTGTCTACATCCACCTTCAGATCTTCAGGCACCTGTACAAGCCTGAAGCATTTTTCCAATTCGTCCAGCCAAAACCCAGCCACTTCTGGGTCAGTGGTCCCTTCGAAGTTTGGGGCATGCATCTTTCGCATCTCCCCAATATAATATCTGATGTCTTGCTGGGGAGGTGGTGGAGGAGGTTGCTGTGGTTGTTGCTGCTGCTGAGCAACTCCTTGAGCTATCACTGTGATAGCATCTATCAACGCTTGTGGGACTAGGACTGGTGGTGGTGGTGGTGGGTTCTCGTTCCCATTGCCACCGTTTCCTTGGTTGTCTCTTCTGGGAGGCATTTTCTGCAAAATCATCGCTTATTAGCATTCAGTAGTTCCAAAATAAATACTGAAAGCCCATATCGCGTTCGCACACACCCAGGTGGGATTTGTACGTTTAATAAAGTAGTGTCAAACTTACATATAGAATCACATACTTAGACCTAAAGATCAACTTAGGATGAAAATCATAACTTAAGACTCTACATGTCATAACCTAGGTCTCTGAGGTAGGTCTGATGCCTAGGCTCTGATACCACCTGTAGCGCCCCGACCCGGACAGCGGAATCTGAACCGGTACACCCGTCGTAGCTTACTGAGAAGACTACAAGACGTCTTATCTCTCGATTACACATCATCAATGACATAAGAGAAACAAGTGCGGAAACATGTATCTTGGAAGTCTAAACCATTAATGCAGTACGTCAATGATAACGAAAGTCTCAAAAGGGTAATCACAGTAATAACAACTAATCCTCAAATGAATGAATGAACCGAAATAAATAACAACTGTCTCAACTAGCACCCAACACGTCTCTATGTATCCCATTCAGCCCACTCGCCGTCGTCTTCTATAAATATCATGTCGTAGCTAGGCTCATCTGCAAAGACAAAGGCAGTACCCTTAGCGAAAAACGCTAGCAAGTAACCCGCTTATAAGACATACGGGATCAACACATGGCAAGACATGAGTAATATGTAATTCAAGGGACTTGTGGGGCACATGTCTTGTAAACTTTCAAATATATAACCAAATAACGCAATAGAGCAAGTACAGCAGTTTGCACGCAAATAACAACTCATTGCCAATCAAACAACGCACACATTCATACCACATTGACCCTCGTGATGCATGTCAAAATATGCACTACACTACACAATCACAAATGCATGAGCCATTTCTTTTCAAATCAGTGCAATGCATGTCACAATGTCCGATCTCGTAACTCGTAACCCTGTAACGCGCCCCGGCTTATATTTCCATCCCGGCTTACGTTACAGGCTCGTATGCTCTGTGATGCGCCTCGGCTTATATTTCCATCCCGATTTACATCACAGATCTCGTAAAACTCTGCAATGCACCTCGGCTTATATCTCCATCCCGATTAACATTGCAGAGGACTTTATACCCTGTAACGCGCCCCGGCTTATATTTCCATCCCGGTTTACGTTACAGACTTTTGTGCCATGCAATGCGCCCCGGCTTATATTTCCATCCCGGTTTGCATTACAGGTCACCTTTGCAAATCTGTGCCGAAGCACCTTTCTTTTCAAATCAATATGCAAATGCAAGTGCCATGATGCAAGACTTCTCGTCTCATTCTCATTTCTCATTCTCGTATGCAATTCACGTTCATAAAAGTCATTCATGTACACATGCGCAAGTATAAGCAACACACACGATATCACCAAAATTACGCATCATAACTTAGGCTTCAACCATCTCGTCAACACTTAGTCTTGACTCTAAGATTCACGACCTAAGGCAAGTATCCCTAACAATTCCTCGTTGAACTCTCAACACCTCGTATGTTCATCTCCTAACCCCTCTAAGTCATATACCTTGAAATGCGATTCGAAAACCCTTTTCGAACTCTCCAAATTGATTCACCATCCTAGGACATGTTCCCGAGACTTAAGCTACCTTTAATCCGATCTTAAGAAGTCTCTAAAGTCACCCAAAGACTCCCCGAGCTTCTCTCTTTCTCCTTCTACTTTCCCACAAAATGTTGGACTTCATTCTCTAACTTCGATCGATCGATGTCCAACTGGGGACATCGAACCCTCCACTTCGATCGATCATTGTCCAAATGGGGACATCGATCTCTCAGCCTCTTTTACATCGATCGATCGATGTCCAATCAGAGGACATCGATCTCTCAGTCCTCACCTACATCGATCGATCGATGTCCAACTGGGGACATCGATCTCTCAGACTACCTGCACATCGATCGATCGATGTCCAACTGGGGACATCGATCTCTCAGCAACTTCTACATCGATCGATCGATGTCCGACTGGGGACATCGATCTCTGACTTCGATCGATCGATGTCTGCGGTTACTCCAAATCTTCCTCTGCGTTTTCTGCAACCACTGCAGAACCAAAAGCACCAACATATCCAAACTTCATCCCAATCAATCCAAACCTAATCCCTGCTATAATCACATGCTTAAACTGCAGATTCAAACGCTACGCACATAACAAACAATGATTCAAGCCTAGTACGCAATTACCCCGACTTTATCGTACCAAAAATCTCATCTTTTTCCTCAAACCCCACACAAGCATGAAATCACACCAAGAAGGGATTCGAGGGGTAAGGATTTGCAGTATTTCAGATAATCCACAACAACAACGAATGATTTTCATATACAGTGGCCAAATCTCGAACCAAAACACATAAAGCGTACACATAGATTCACATAGAGAAACTACTGCATGGTGATCCAATTTTGATATCAAAATAGGCCATTTTTTTTCTTTCACAAAAACGTAAGAACTTATAAGTAGATTACTTGCCTTTGATTACTCGGAACTGGATTGAAGAACGAGTGAAGGTTGGATGGGTTCCCGAAGAACTCTTCCCTAGGGTTGCAATGGAGAGGAAACCGCCTAAGAGGAGATCGAACGCCGGTTGTTTTCTGAAAAGGAGAAAACTGACGTTCTGTCAGTTTTTATATGGGAAGGGGAAAGTTTGGAGTTTCTGAATTATATCTATTATCTTATTTATCTTAAAGGATAAACTTTAATTATTTAATTCTAAAATTAAATACCATTTAATGCTAATATTTAATCTTCCCATTAATTTCTAATTAATCTCATACTTAATGTCTAATTCATTATCGTTGACCGTCATTAACCTCCTTTAATCCCCTCTTTGACTTTTAAATATCCTACTGAGGGTGCGGGGCATAACACACACACTAAACATTATATCATGTTTTGATGCGGTTAAATATAACAGTGATCCAATCATAGACCTATATAGTGTGTCATCAAAAGGTTTACCATTTTCATCCTTGTCTAGTTTGGTGCTAACGCTCATAGGGATAGGTGTTAGTTTCAACTCTTCAAAGCCAAACTTCTTAACCATATCATTGACATACTTAAGTTGGCTAATATGGATTCCTTGAGGGGTTTATTTAATGTGTAGTCCTAAGAAATAATTCAACTCTCCTATCATTGACATTTCAAATTCTGACTTCATACACTCTTCGAAGTCTTCTACTAAGGTAGGGTTGGTTGATCCAAAGATTATGTCATCTACATATATTTCGACTATTAACAAGTCATTATCTTTTCTTCTTAGGAATAATGTGTTGTTTATGGTCCCCCTTTGATAATTATTTACAGTAAGAAAGTTTGCAAATCTATCATACCAAGCTCTTGGGGCTTGTTTCAAACCATAGAGAGCTTTCTTAAGCTTGTATACATGGTTAGGATTCTTTGGATCTTCAAATCCTGGGGGTTGTTTGACAGACACCTCTTCTTGGATGTATCCATTCAAGATTGCACTCTTGACATCCATTTGGAAGAGTTTAATGTTGCTTAAACTTGCAATAGCAAGTAACAATCTAATTTCTTATACTCGTGCAACGGGTGCAAAGGTTTCTTCATAATCAATTCCTTCTTGTCAATTATAACCTTGTGCGACTAGCCTAGCCTTATTTTGTGTGATGTTTCCTTGTTCATCCATTTTATTCCTAAATACCCATTTAGTTTCTATTATAGACTTATTTTCTGGTTTAGATACTAAGTCACACACGTTGTTCCTGGTGAATTGATTTAATTTCTCATGCATGGCATCTATCCAAGATATATCACCTAAGGCTTCCTTAACATTCTTAGGTTCTAATTGTGAGATTAAGCTATGTCCTTTAGGTTGACTTATGTTTCTACGTCTTCTAACCTCAACACTTGGATCCCCAATGATTAATTCTTTAGGGTGTTTATGTTTATCTTTTATAAGCCACCAATTCCTAGGTTGACTAAGTTCACCGTCATCTTGTTCAAATGCTTCATTAGTGTGAACATTGTCGTATACAATTGGATCATCTTGTAAGTTAGTTGTATTATCTTCTAATTGCAAAATCTCTTCATTCATTTCATCTAAGGTTTCATGAATGTCTTGTTTAGAGGGAGTTGGTTCTAGATGATCAAGTACAGGCTCAAGTAAGACATCATCATCATCAAACATATTTTCAACATTATTTTCTTGTTATGTTGAGTCTTATCACTACCTTCGAAATATGCATTTTCATTGAATTTCACATGTATGGATTCAATTATTTTTTCAGATACAGGATTATAACACCTATATGCTCTTGAATCAGTTGAATAACCAACAAATATGCTTTCAATAGACTTTTGTTCAAACTTGTCAAGATTATCCTTAGTGTTCAAAACAAAACACTTACAACCAACAACTCTAAGATAATCTACCTTAGGTTGTCTATTGTTTAACAATCCATAAGGAATTTTATTTAATTTCTTTCTAAAGGAAAGTGTATTTATAATATAACAAGCACAACTAACAACTTCAGCCCATAAATATTTTGGTACTTTATTTTTACATAACATTGTTCTAGCAATTTCTTGAATTGTTCTATTTTTGCGTTCAACAACTCCATTGAGTTGGGGTGTTCTAGGAGGTGAAAATTCATGTTTAATTCCATGTAATTCACAGAACTTGACTACATCTTTGTTTTTAAATTCTCCACCTCTATCACTCCTAATTCTTTTAATATTTTCTTCGTACGAATTCTCAAGTTGTTTAATAATATTTTCGATTGCCAATGGAGCATCGTCTTTGTGTGTTAAGAACAATGTCCATGTGTATCATGAGTAATCATCTACTATGACACACATATAGTAGTGTCCACCTAGACTTCTTGTCCTACTTGGACCAAATAAGTCTAAGTGAAGCAATTCTAGTACATGATTAGTACTCACTTCCTATTTTGGTTTTAATGTTTCTTTAATATGTTTTCCTTTAATACATATTTCACATATTTGAAAATTGTCTAAGTCTAACTTAGGCATGCCTCTAATTAAGTTCTTCTTAGATAACTTTTCAATAGTTGAATTTCCTATATGGCCTAGTAGTCTATGCCATATATTTACATCTAAGTCATGTGATATTAAACACTTAAACTTAGCATCTAACATGTTATTTAGTGATAGTGTGTAAATATTATCATCCCTATTTCCTTTTAATACAATTTCTCCTTTTTTATTTGTTATATCACAAGAATCAGAGAGAAAAGAAATATAATATCTGGAATCTATAAGTTGCGAAATGCTTAATAAATTATAAGAATTCTTACTAACAACACATTTCATATTTGAAATGTGGTAGGGTCCCGATTGTTCCTTTTCCAACAACTTTTCTTTTGTTGTTGTCACCGAATCTCACATTTCCTCCATTCTCTATATGTTCCAACTCGGTGAATAGTTTGGGGTTGCCCGTCATATGTCTTGAACATCCACTTCTTTGATTTTGCCTCCTGCTTGCATTTATTTCTATTTTCCTACAATGGAGACAAAGTTTTAGGTACCCTTTATTTGAGTCCTTGAATGTTAGGGGCACCATCCTTGTTTAAATATCCCTTAGGTATCCAAATATGGATGTACCTTCTTGGCATATATTTGACATTATTGTAAGTTGAATAATACAAAGGATT
Organism: Eustoma russellianum; assembly: GCA_036186865.1. Lineage (NCBI taxonomy): Eukaryota > Viridiplantae > Streptophyta > Magnoliopsida > Gentianales > Gentianaceae > Eustoma > Eustoma russellianum. The sequence continues at coordinate 12,935,365 of AP025049.1, forward strand.
TTCATGTACTTGTCCATTCCATTCAAAAGATGATGCATGGTTATACATGTGATACATTGTTGATAATTATTATAGAGTGGCCGATTTTGATGGTGTGTATAAGGCATATGATTTTGTTTCTTATATGGTGCTATGTATATGTGTTCATATGCATTTCTATAAGTCTTATATTAATGTTGCCTATAATTATGTCTATATGAATTATAATAAGTTGGTTGTGGTTTATTTTGTTTAGACATATTTGTATACATATAGGCATACTTTCTAGGTGGTCTAGATGTAAAGTTGCCTAGTTGCATGTTTACATGTGTGTGCTTTTGTGGGTGCATGTTGTATTTTTACCTTGGAATATGCAGGAGTAGAAGAAGATGTAGCAGGCAGAGTTGATTTTGTTATATTATACGGCAACTTAGACTTAGATGATACAAAGTTATTCTTTTTTCCTAACTTGTCATTTTCTTCTATATATCCTAATCCTTCTTATCATTTCCATATTTTTGTGACGATATAAGTGTGTCAAGCATGTTTGTGCCAGATTTAAATTGTTCTAATATTTTTTCTAAGTTTAGTTTAGAGGATTTAAGTTGAACTATCTCATTTTCACAACTTCCTAACTTAGATTTCAACATACTATTTTCAGTTTTTAATGCTTGTTCATTTTTCCTATATGATTCAATTTTAATCTCTAAAGAATCAAGAGTATTAGTAGACTCTTGTTTAAAAGATTCTAATTGATCGGAAAATTCTGAGGTGGACGTCTTCAACTTGTCATTTTCTTCAATTAGTTTCTTCTTTTCTTTAGAGAGCCTTTTGCAGTGAGCATGCATCCTTAGAAATTTTTCATACATTTCATCAAATGACATTTCATTATCAGAATCTTCATCAGATGAAGAACTTACCTTGTTGGATACGAAGCAGCCTTGAGCTTCCTCAATGTCGGATTCTGGGTCGGATGAGTCGCTCCACATACTTCCTTCATTGCTTGTTTGTCTCTTCTTGACTTAGAATCCTTTGTCTTAGTCTTTTGCGCCTCCTTGTCCTTAACTTGTTTATTATTGTTGTTATTATTATTATTTTTCTTTATTGGGCAATCATAAGAGATATGTCCTTTTTGACCGCATTCGTAGCATTTTAATTCTTTTTATACCACTTGTTATTAGAGTTTTTATTGGGTTGATAAAGAGTAGAAGAAGATTGTTTTCCATTTCTATTTGGTCGTTTGAAAAACTTTGTAAGTATTCTAGCTATTAATATTAAATCATCGTCTAATTCATTATCACAATTACTGTCATCCTTATTTGTATGTGACTCAGTTGATTTGAAAGCAATAGACTTACCGGATGATTTAGATGATTCGGACTTTCATTGGTTCAGTTTTACCTCGTAAACTCTAAGTGAACCGATCAATTCATCCATTTTAGTGATTGATTTCGTTTCTTCAATTACCGTGACTTTAGGATCCCATTCAGCAGGAAGACTTCACAACACCTTTTGAACCTTCTCGTTTTGGTAAATGATTTTCCTAAAGCTTCAAGGACATTGAAAATGTTCGTAATCCTCAAATACATAGATTTTATGGATTCATTTGACAACATTTTGAAAGATTCAAGCTCAGACATAAGCATGTTTATGTTTGACTCTTTTACATCGCTAGCACATTCATGCTTTAATTGTAAAGATTTCCACATGTCATGTGCACTTGTGCAATTCGAAACATATTCTGCTTCAGAAGTTGTTAGTCCGTTTAACAAGAACTGCGTTGACTTAGCATTCATGGAAATTTTCTTTTTTATCTTCAGAAGACCATTCACTTTTATATTTTTCTACTTTTTGTGTGACTTCACTAGTACAATTTTCATTTGAATGCACGGCCCATCTTCAAGTATAGACCATAAATCGATGTTTATAGCCATTAAGAATAGCCTCATTCTAAGTTTCCAATGAACGAAATTATTTACATCGAAAAGAGGAGGACATCGTGTAGACATGCCTTCCAACTCACCTTTGTGAGAAACTATGGCCATTGTACGTACCTTTAATTTGAGATGTGCAGGCTACAAAGAAATACTGTTTCTTGGCTTTATCTTGTTCGTATGATGTTGAATCTTGTTTGTTTGAGTGGTGTTGGCCTCGCTCTGATACCAATTGTTAAACCATGCGCCTGCAGTAAACACCACTAAAAGGAGAGGGGAGGGGTGAATAGTGGTTAGCGGAAATTACACTACTACCCTTGGTTAAAATCAACTTTGAAAACAGAATCTGAGACCACCCTAGATTTAGAACCCGTTTTATAAAAATTCAAATATAAGTGTACATAACTCCAAAAATTATGAAAATTTTCAAAATTTAATTTCAATATCTTGACAAGACATTTTCCAAAAACTAGATAAAAATAAGATCGTTTGACCCTTCAAAAAAATAAAACGATTCAGATGGTCAATCTGGACAGAATTGGACAGAATGTTGCTGAAATTGGAAAACTGTGTTTCTCGTTGAATATTCAACCAAAAAGGTTTTTCTTTACTTTAAAACACTCCTTAAGATCTCTAGTTTATGTTTCCAAAAGGCCATGACCTTAAAGAATTATTGGCTAAAACAGAATTCAAGTTTTCTCAAAACTGGTCAGATTGCAGCCAGATTGCAGCCAGATTGGAGCAGTTATCTTGCAACGACTGAAATACTAACTTTCCCTTGCTCAAATCAAGTGATTCTTATTTCAAATGAAATATAACAGTATGAAGTATAACTCCACCAAAGATCACGAATTTTGAAAGTATTTAGATTTTTTTAAAACGTGAGAAGATGTGTGAAAGCTGCAGTGAAAACAGGGAGAAAACAGAAAAATGTAAACAAGACAAGAACACCAAAGATTTATCTTGGTTCGGTCAACGTGACCTACTCCAGTCCTAAGGAATACCTTTCCTTAAATTTCACTATAGTATGAATCAAATTACAATAAGAACCAAACTAGATCCTTTTGTTAAACACCAACCCTATTCAAGACTTGCATGAACACCTCTATGCAACTTTTGGTTGCAACACCTCTACCACCTATTGATGTAGCCTCATAGATTTGGCTAATCACACATACAAATGAGACACAAGAAGGCGTATGTAGTGTAGCTCAACAACAACAAGAAATGAAACACCTTAGCTACAAAAAGAAAGAATCAAGAAGAAGAGAATAGCAAGAATGATCTTCAAATTTGCTTGAATGTTGTGTGTTCTTCTTCTTCACCTTTGCCTTCTATTTATAGGGTGAAATGAGCCTTGTACATAAGAACTCCAATGTGTCACTATCTTCATCATAAATGTTTAAGTGTCTTCACACCATTGGTTAGCCACATGATCACCTCATACACTTGGCAAAATAAAACAACATAATTGGTCCACCTCAGAAATCACCTTGGCCGATTTTTACACTTCATTTTGTCTTGAAAATGTTGAAGATAATGCATTAGGATAAAATGGCATAACATCTCCACTATCCCCTCAACTTCTTGTCATGAGAATAGGACATGTGAGAAGCTTCAATAGTTTGAAGAAATCAGCTCCAAAACTGCCTTGTAGTCGTTGGCTATTGAAATTTTCTAGTTGCCAATTTTTGCCAACTAGCTTCTTTTTGGTTGGTCCACTTGTCACCAAGTCATAAAATGAGTACACCATCATTTCTACCTGTATATACACGTTTTTGAGTCTGTATATATGTATATCAACTCAAATTTAATGAGGAGAAATCAATAAATAATAGTTGACAAGATTATGTCAACATATAACACCAAAATTCTCACTTTTTCTTCTTGTATGTTGTGATCAATTTCACACCTTTAAATTCTATGCAAAATGACGATTAATATCCTCTAATAACATATAGAAGAATATCTTCAGTAAAAATAGAATGTGATATCACAACTCGTCACATATCCCGCTACTGTAGATATTGTCATCAATTGAGAGAAATAGTAAAAAACCACCAAATAATCTTCAATATAATCATAAATGAGCTTTAGAATGAAGATAATAATATATTCAAGAGATTCCTTGAGTAAAAATACCAAAACTGCCCTCAGAGTAAAATGACCAAAATTCCCCTATTAAGAGAAAACTCCAGAAATGACCCGGATGGTCAGAAATAGATATAATAACACCTTTGTCATGATAAATTAGATGAGAATAAGTCCTTGAAATATTTTCACCATGTCATGTTCCTACAAAACTCAAAATACCAATTTTGCCCTTTTTAGTAAGTTACGGAAACTTCTAAGGCACATTAATTACAGACATTTACAATCATCAAAAACACATAATATCCACATAATGAACATATATAAATCATGTACAAATAAAAACAACCATTTTATCATATTTTAGAAAAATATTTCTAAAAACCCTAGACATCGATCGATCTAAGTGCCTCTTCTTGAGAGATCGATGTCTCACAGTGAGTTTCATAGTATGTCTATGATCTACATATATCGGTTGAAGTTAGGGTTTGATGGTCATCGATCGATGATATGTCTCAGGTTTAGAGATCGATGTCTCATAGTAAGGCCTTGGTTTTTCTCTGCCTTACATAGACCGATCAATGTGAGGGATCGAAGTACATCGATTGATCGAAGTGAAACAACCTGTGAGATCGATGTCATTTTTCTTAACTTACTTTTAATCATTTATAAAACCATGTGTGACATGTTTAATTATCCACCACTTAAATCATGACCTTGGAAATTATCCAAACATATTTCTCAACACTCTCTTCTCACATACACACACGCCATATATATATATATATATATATATATATATATACGTGATGTATATTTTGATTTTACTGCTGCATGGGTATTTGAATGTCTACAACCTTGGATGATCGCTTTTCTCTGGAGCTGCTATCTGGCTGGGTTCTCATTTCGCGCAATCGACTATGCCTTGATGGACGCTAATATGGCACGTTGGAGTCCTATGCCTCCGATTGTCTTCCACAAGGATTGGCGTTTTCTGACACATCCTGCCTGTCTCCTACGGGATCCAGGCAGGCTCGGTATGTCTGATTATCTATTGGCCTGCATTTTATATTTTTTCTTTCTGTATCATAACTACCGTTCTGTGCCTGCTCTTTCATGTCTTGGATTATATCCGGTGCTGGCAAGCGATGGTTTTTTCACATTGGCGGACTTAACGATCATTGACATGTCCACACCTTGGTTTTACTCGAAGGGACTACTGGAGATGACAATATTGTGCCACATTCGACATACGCACTAGCCTGCAGAATATAAACATTTGTACTCAGATTTCGCCTCTATGCATTTCAATGATGGTCGTATAAATATGTACGCTTTTTCCTTCGCTAGGGTTTTGTCCACAAGGGTGGTTTTTCCTAGCAAGGTTTTAATGCGGCATATCGTATACGACTGGAGATATGTTATTATTCGTTCGTTATTTCATTTATTTACCTACTCTGAACTGATGTAATATGGTTTTCCTCCGCCATAAACGAGGCTTTCTTTTAATCAAATAAATGTTAATTAAAAAAAATTATATCCATACTTTTTTACGAACAAACTATATATATATATATATATATATATTATATATATTATATCCATACTTTTTTACGACAAACTATATATATATATATATATATATATATATATATATATATATATATATATATATATATATATCCACCGACACGTCATACACTTCATAACATACACCGACGTCCCACCACCATGTACACATCATATTGTCTCATATCATACATTACAAGTCATCTTATTACAAAAATTATATCGATATGTCACGAGGCCATCAACCAAAAATTGTCGTATCGGGTGACTACCGAACCTTTACTGACATGTCACAGAATTACCATATAAAGAAGGCCAGCCTATATACACTCAAAATACCCTGAAAATTCGTGCTCCACATGTGAAAATCAGCTTCAAAATCATACCATGTCTACACACAACAATCACCCACAATTTAGACTTGAATTGTGGAGAATTCAAACTCAAATTTTCTTTAGACACATGGCGTTTTTCTCTCAGCCATTGGAGCTGAAAATACATGTTATTTTATGTATACTATGTGTGACATAATATGTATTACATGTCTAGGAAGTATGAAATTAATCGAAGAAAAATCGCGTAATCGACAAAAGTCGAAAATTCAGTTTTCTACACATACTATGATAGGAATGATTTTGGCCATAGTGTAACATGTATCTAGACACTTTTTACATATTCAAGATATATTAGAGTGTTCTAGATATATAAATTAAGGGTTGATTGCAATTTAACATTTGTGTGAAGATTATGCATCATTATTTGACAAAGTTTACCAAAAGAGAATTCAACACATGTTGTAGCTGATGTACACGCCTATGACACCTCATTTGGAGCCCAGGTAGAGCTTGTTTGACAGTTTAATTGGTGGATGATAAGCCACATGTGGTTGGTGATATTGAAGAAGGCAAGATACACATGGAAACATTTCAAAAACAAAACAAATGCTGAAGTTTCAGCACATGTTCTATATGGCCGATTTTTGCACTCTATTTTGCTCAAATTTTCTTCAACAATTGTGGGGCAATTACATCTTGAATGATTGATACTTTACTTGTATGTATTTGAGCATATGTTTCAGATTTTTTGGTTGAATTTTCAGCTATTTTATATAGTGCCAAGGTAGATAAAAAATGGCCTATCAAGAAGTGACAACTAGGCGAAGACAAGTCATTCGTCAAATTGTATTACACAAAGTAAGCAAGGGTGTGTCACCATATTATAGAAGGCACTCTTCCAAGGGTATTCAAGACAAATTTTAAGGAATAATTCAGCCCTAATGTTGTACCTCGCTGAAAAGTCATATAGTACTTGAAGACTCATATAAATGAATTAATAAAATGGTATCCTTCAAGTGTCTTTCACTAAGTTTCTTTAGTGATTCTTTTATTTTTGGATGATAAGCAAATGATATAATCAATTCAAGCGTGAGTAAGGGACTATATGAAGTGGCCAATTCATTCCCAAAAGCTTAAGAAAATTTCGGCCACAAGGTTTAGAAAGGGCCTTAAAGGGTTTTTCTCAAAATTATAAGTGATGATAATCTTAAGGGCCTTCTCAAAATAAGCCAAAAGGAAATTAAGGAGTTGTAAGTAGTGGACAATTTTCCCCCAACTACTACTAAATTTCGGCCCTTTAGCCATGAGGAATTAAGAATTTCCTAATTTTATTTTAAAACAAGAAAAGGGGAATAATTAAAAAGGGGTCAAATACCCACATGGCTTCTTATTAAACTCATTTGGAGAGAAATTAGGCATGGTAAAGTTTCCCCCAATGAGTCAAAACCGCCCCTCCCCCCATGGTTGACCAAGAAAGATTACCATGTTTACTTAATGTTACTACAAGGTTAAGAAAATAACTCTAGTTGGGCAAAGTAACCTAGGTTAGCCATAAAGTAACTATAGTTGACATAAAGTAACTATAGTTGACATAAAGTAACTATAGTTGGCATAAAGTAACTATAGTTGACATAAAGTAACTATAGTTTACTTAAAGTAACTATAGCTGAACTAAAGTAACCATAGTTGGATAAAAGTAACTAAGGCTAAGTAATCCTAGTTAGCCTAACTAAATTATGGAAAATTCTCTCCCCTT
>AP025049.1:12944979-12998967 GCA_036186865.1 Eustoma russellianum
GAATATTGTTCCTTGGTGAATTAGCTATGTTTTCCAGGTGATGGATCAAAAATGAATAAGGTTTTATGACCCACGAAACTGAGGTAAGGCGATACTGCCCTGCTGATTTCAGCAGTACCTTTAATGATAGTATGATGTTTTGAGGTCGTTAGATATTTCGGAATGTTTCGAAATTTTTATAGCATGTGTTTAAGCCTTCATTATGCATATGTATGGCATGGATTCATGAATATGAGCACGAATTGATGAGCACGAGGCTGTATGAACAGAATGTGGTTGCTGGACAGTTTTTTTCCAGATTAGAAGACAAGTCAGTGCATGCATGTTATGATGCATTTGTTCACGAGTCGCATAATGGATGTCATACATTGCATCATCATCACTTACATGATTTATGGCAATGATTTTACGCGAAAGAAAGATGAAAATCATTTTCAAAAGATGATTTTTGAAAGAATGATTCCCCCACCGGTACCATGTGTGAGTATGAACTTGGCCAGTATGAACCCACCAGATCAGGGTTAAGTGATCTGACAGTAGGCCGTGTGGGTCCGGATATAATAGACCCGACGAGAAGAAACAGTAGGCCTTGCGGGCCTGGATACAATAGACCCGATGAGAAGAAACAGTAGGCCGTGCGGGCCTGGATACAATAGACCCGACGAGAAGAAACAGTAGGCCGTGTGGGCCCGGATATAATAGACCCGACGAGAAGAAACAGTAGGCTGTGCGGGCCTGGATAGAATAGACCCGACAAGAAGAAGATGACGTTACCGCCTCAGATCCGAGAAATAGATCTGAACACTCTATTGTTTTACAACGATGATGATTTGAAAGAAAAGCATGAAAAGCCATATTCTCATTTTTATCATGATGCATCACACATACATATGCATGCATGCCACGTTTATGGAGTCATTGTGCAGTGACACATGATACTTAGACTAAGTTGTCATGACCTTGTAGAACCTAAGTGTGACTTCCTTAAGTGATGATCCTTGTTATGTTACGAATTGATGCGAGTTACAGTCTTCTATTGTCATGTTCTGTATTAAGTAACGATTTTGTTAAGTTATGATCTTGACACATTAAGTGTTGATCATTAACGGTTATTGAATGGAGGGCATTATGAACTACTTTTGCACACTCATACGCATTGCATATGGTCATGAGCATGATATTGAGTCTATTTGCACTAGGCTGTGTTATTGCTTATTTCGTGGCTAAGTTATGATTTTATTTCATTAACGGCTATTGACTGAAGGGATGAGATGCTAGCCAAATGCTAGAGGTAAAGTTACATAGGTTATGATTTCTCTACTGTTGATACGTAATGCCAAGTTGTTATGAATTGGTAGCTCCTAGGTTATGATCTTGATTGAGTGATGACCTTTTTGTATGCCATGATCTTTATTGAGTGATGATCCTTTCGTAAGCTATGATCTCGGATATACCTTGTGTTGACTTCTTACGAGTACTTAATGGAAGGTCAAGTATATTCTAAACCGAATTTTGGGGTTCGGTTCTTGTATGTACTTTCCAGTTAATGCATGATTGTTTATGGTATACTTGCTGGTGACTTTGTCACTCACCCCCTATTTTTCCTCCCAGAGGCTGCAGGGAATAAAGTAGAATGGATTGAGGATGAGTCTAGGGTCCCCTACCCATGAGCGCATCAAGGAGTGGACGAGTTTAGGAGACATGACTGACCAGCTATGATTGATGACTGATGACATAATTGAGATGGAAAACACTTGTTTTGTGACTCTCAATACTTTTGATTTGAGATGTAAACTATGAATGATCCTGTGGATGATTTTAATTTGAAGTTTTAAATTCTGCCATGGTTTCGCTTACTTATTTGATTGTAAGTGCGAAAATCCATGCATTATATCATGGATCATGATACGTATGGGACGACGCCTAGTACTCTCCTTAGTGAAGTACGGCGGGTTCACCGACTCCAGTGGGGCCGGGGTGCGGGGCGCCACAGGTGGTATCAGAGTTAAGGCTCCAGATCCGGGCAGAATATAGAATTAAGTTATGATCGTAGTCAACTAAGTTTGATTTTAGACCTAAGTCATGATCATAGATGAGAGTTGAACTTAAACTAGGACGATTTAGACTGGAAATCAGGGTTTTGACCAAATGATAAAGCCCTAGTCGAGGGCCATCTATAGAATGTAATCATGCATGCTTGCATGACCATAAGATCGTATATGGATTACGAATTAAATGGTGTCGCTTATTCTGAATGTTTATACCTTGAATAAGACTCCGACACTTCATAGTGCGAATGGCACCACAATTCAGTAAAATGACATCATCACTGTCACCCCAGGAAGCAGTAGACTTTACTAGCAATAGTTAGTAAGAACACGTATTCTAAGGTTGGGCAAGGAATTTAGTTCATAGTAGGCAGGAAGATGGATAGGTAAGGTAGAAGGTAATTCCATGCTGACACTGGTACTGGATAGGATAAAGGCAAAGTTCTAAGAGGAGTTTTGTGAGTTCTTCCTCTCCCAGGACTTAGTCACGAGAAGGGATGAGGAATTTGACTCACCAAGACAAGGGTCAGGCATCACCGTACTCATTCATTACTTTGGGATAGTATGATTATGAGAGATGAAAAGTTTAAGGTGATCAAATTTGTGCGCGGTCTAGACCCTCAGATCAAATTAGGCTAAATCGTATTCAAGGACCTTTGGCGAATTATCGGAGGACCGCTACGGAACGGAATGCGATAGTAAGGGAACGAAAGAATGAAAGAAACGACTTAACAAGCAAACGAAGAAGAAGGTGGAAACCGTATCCATATAAGGCTAGTTATGCGGATGACAAAGAAACAACCAAGGTACGCCTACTAAGTGTGAAGTACCTATGTCCTCTGCTCTACTTCCTATTAACCAAGTATGAGTGATTATGATAGTTTTCTTTAAGTTATGATGAGTAGACCACAAGTAAGCAAGTGAGATTATTAGTGATAACATGACTAAGTATAACACTGTGTATGGACTCGGGGTCCTCGTCATGATGTGTCACTATGAGCACTTGTACGCATTTTACGAAAAAGGAAATTATAAGCATTTCATGACCATGTTAACATGGAATGGATATCATTATCGGTACATAGTATCAAGGTTGCAAGTGCTTGATATGAGATAGGTTATGATAACACCTCTAGAGAATAAGGATAAGTTCTGATGAAACCGCTAAGATGAATGGAACAAAGCACCTAAAAGAAGAAGCCACATGGGAAACGGAAGACGGCATGAGGAGTAGCCTGAAGTTTCGAGGACGAAACTTATATTAAGGGAGGGAGAATGTTGTACCCCGCTGAAAAGTCATATAGTACTTGAAGCCTCATATAAGTGAATTAATAAAATGGTATCCTTCAAGCGTCTTTCACTAAGTTTTCTTAGTGATTCTTTTATTTTTGGATGATAAGCAAATGATATAATCAATTCAAGCGTGAGTTAGGGACTATATGAAGTGGCCAATTCATTCACAAAATCTTAAGAAAATTTCGGCCACAAGGTTTAGAAATGGCCTTAAAGGGTTTTTCCCAAAATTATAAGAGATGATAATCTTAAGGGCCTTCTTAAAATAAGCCAAAAGGAAATTAAGGAGTTGTAAGTAGTGGACAATTTTTCCCCCAACTACTACTAAATTTCGGCCCTTTAGCCATGAGGAATTAAGAATTTCCTGATTTTATTTTAAAACAAGAAAAGGGGAATAATTAAAAAGGGGGCAAATACCCACATGGCTTCTTATTAAACTCATTTGGAGAGAAATTAGGCATGGTAAAGTTTCCCCCAAGGAGTCAAAACCGCCCCCCACCCCCATGGTTGACCAAGAAAGATTACCATGGTTACTTAATGTTACTACAAGGTTAAGAAAATAACTCTAGTTGGGCAAAGTAACCTAGGTTAGCCATAAAGTAACTATAGTTGACATAAAGTAACTATAGTTGGCATAAAGTAACTATAGTTGGCATAAAGTAACTATAGTTGACATAAAGTAACAATAGTTTACATAAAATAACTATAGTTGAACTAAAGTAACCATAGTTGGATAAAAGTAACTAAGGCTAAGTAATCCTAGTTAGCCTAACTAAATTATGGAAAATTCTCTCCCCTTAACACCCAAAAACCCACGGCACCTTCCTACCAAGGGAAGAAAATTCCTCCAAGCAATTTTAAGAACACACCACTCTCAAGAAGTCACAATGGAGCAAGGAGACTTTCCTATTTTCTCCATTGTAGAACACGGCTAGTTGAAGCCAACAAAACCAAGACCTTCAAGCCTCAAGAACTCATCTAGGTAAGTACATGCTAAGTGTTCTAAGTGAATTCCATGTTTCAAAGAATGAAACTCATAGGGGTCTCTCTTGTCTTGCCCAAAAAAAAAACGTGACACCCGAGATGATTTTTAGGAGAAGATTTGTCAAGCCACTAGGAGGATCTAACATCTTGGTGGTTGAAATCCATTTCAAGCCCCATTCAAGTTTCATCTTGGTAAGAAAATCATATTCCCAATGAAGTTGTTTCTTTATTAAGATAGTAACTAATGTCATTCTTCTTTCTCCTCTCAAAAACCGTGGGCTATAAGTGGAGTTGGAGGAAGACTTCATTCCATTCCAACCAAGGCTCATGCTAAGGAAGAGCTCTAAGGTATCTTGCCTTGTTTGTGAAGTGCATGCTTGAATGACTAGCCATTTTTAAGTTATGAATCTTAGTTGAAGATTCTAAGAACAAGGCATGAACTTAGTTGATGTAAAGGAAAGTGTTGGTATGAAAAGTGACATGTTCTAAGCGTAAATGGCAAGACTGTTGGTATGAGTTATGTGTAGCCTAAAATGAGTTATGAGACTTGAAATAACTATTTTTAAATGTTCATTTGATGTATAGTAAGTCATCGTAATAAATGAAGTTGGTTGAAGAATGCTTGAACAATAAAAAGGTGAAGAAGTGCTGAAACTACTGGAGCTGGCAGATTTGTGTTGCTGATTGTGTGACTTGAGAACAAACCTTAGAAGTGTTCAATTAAGATAAATTTTTACATGACACTAGCTCTGTGTGTGTAGTACAAGTGAGAGTTGGAATTGCAGTAAAAAGAGTTATGGTTTATTTTTAATAAATCTTTTGGTAAAACTGCTCAAGAAGAAATTACTGGAACTGGGCAGAACAGTGTGACGTATTGCATGACATGAAAATGAATATTAGGAGTATTTAAATTGGCTAATTTTTGGTGTGATGTTAGCCTCATATGTATATGAATTGTGTGAGTTATAATTTCAATAAAAGGAGTTGTGTTTTGTCCTTAATGAAGTTTTTAGTAAGAAGTGGTCAAACAGAAGTACTGGAACTGGACAGATTTATGTGTTATGTTGAACGACCTGAACATGAATCTTAGGAGCGTTCAAATTGGCTAATTTTTTGTATGGTGATAGACTTATGTGTATATGAAATGTGAGAGGTGGAATTTTGATAAAAGGAGTTGTGAATTATTATTATTATTATTATTATTATTATTATTATTATTAATGAAAGTTTTGGTGAAACTGCTCAAACAGAGTTGCTGGCACAGGACAGTTTTGAGTAGTAAGTTGTGTGGCTTGAAAATGAACCTTAGGAATGTGCAAATGAGCTTATTTTGACATGATGATATTTTGATGTGTGTATGACATCTGTGAGTTGGAATTGTTGTAAAAGGAGTTGTGGTTTGGTCACAATTCAATTCGTGATATAACTGCTCATTCCAGGTTCTGCATGTACCCATTTTGGGAAAATAACTAGATGACCCCCTTAAACTTATTGGATTGCCTTGGAATTTTTATGGTAATTATCTAAGGTATAGATGTACCTGTTCATGTAAAGAAACCAGAATAAAACTACCATTTTGATAGTTAACAAATGAGTTCAAATTAGTGGTACAAAACTGGAAAATAGGACAATTTAATGTCTTAAGTTGTAAGGTTTCGATCTGGATCATTTAGGCTTGAATGGGAGGTTTAGCCTTATGAATATTGTTCCTTGGTGAATTAGCTATGTTTTCCAGGTGATGGATGAAAATGAATAAGGTTTTATGACCCACGAAACTGAGGTAAGGCGGTACTGCCCTGCTGATTTCAGCAGTACCTTTAATGATAGTATGATGTTTTGAGGTCGTTAGATATTTCGGAATGTTACGAAATTTTTATAGCATGTGTTTAAGACTTCATTATGCATATGTATGGCATGGATTTATGAATATGAGCACGAATTGATGAGCACGAGGCTGTATGAACAGAATGTGGTTGCTGGACAGTTTTTTTCAGATTAGAAGACAAGTCCGTGCACGCATGTTATGATGCATTTGTTCACGAGTTGCATAATGCATGTCATACATTGCATCATCATCACTTACATGATTTATGGCAATGATTTTACGCGAAAGAAAGATGAAAAGCATTTTCAAAAGATGATTTTTGAAAGAATGATTCCCCACCGGTACCGTGTGTGAGTATGAACTTGGCCAGTATGAACCCACCAGATCAGGGTTAAGTGATCTGACAGTAGGCCGTGTGGGTTCGGATATAATAGACCCGACGAGAAGAAACAGTAGGCCGTGCGGGCCCGGATATAATAGACCCGACGAGAAGAAACAGTAGGCCATGCGGGCCCGGATATAATAGACCCGACGAGAAGAAATAGTAGGCCGTGCGGGCCCGGATAGAATAGACCTGACAAGAAGAAGATGACGTTACCGCCTCAGATTCGAGAAATAGATCTGAACACTCTATTGTTTTACAACGATGATGATTTGAAAGAAAAGCATGAAAAGCCATATTTTCATTTTTATCATAATGCATCACACATACATATGCATGCATGCCATGTTTATGGAGTCATTGTGCAGTGACACATGATACTTAGACTAAGTTGTCATGACCTTGTAGAACCTAAGTGTGACTTCCTTAAGTGATGATCCTTGTTATGTTACGAATTGATGCGAGTTACAGTCTTCTATTGTCATGTTCTGTATTAAGTAATGATTTTGTTAAGTTATGATCTTGACACATTAAGTGTTGATCATTAACAGGTATTGAATGGAGGGCATTATGCACTACTTTTGCACACTCATACGCATTGCATATGGTCATGAGTATGATATTGAGCCTATTTGCACTAGGCTGTGTTATTGCTTATTTCGTGGCTAAGTTATGATTTTATTGCCTTAACGGCTATTGACTGAAGGGATGAGATGCTAGCCAAATGCTAGAGGTAAAGTTACATAGGTTATGATTTCTCTACTGTTGATACGTAAGGCCAAGTTGTTATGAATTGGTAGCTCCTAGGTTATGATCTTGATTGAGTGATGACCTTTTTGTATGACATGATCTTTATTGAGTGATGATCCTTTCGTAAGCTATGATCTCGGATATACCTTGTGTTGACTTCTTACGAGTACTTAATGTAAGGTCAGGTATGTTCTAAACCGAATTTTGGGGTTCGGTTCTTGTATGTACTTTCCAGTTAATGCATGATTGTTTATGGTATACTTGCTGGTGACTTTGTCACTCACCCCCTATTTTTCCTCCCAGAGGCTGCAGGGAATAAAGTAAAGTGGATTGAGGATGAGCCTAGGGTCCCCTACCCATAAGCGCAACAAGGAGTGGACGAGTTTAGGAGACATGATTGGCCAGCTATGATCGATGACTGATGACATAATTGAGATGGAAAACACTTGTTTTGTGACTCTCAATACTTTTGATTTGAGATGTAAACTATGAATGATCATGTGGATGATTTTAATTTGAAGTTTTAAACTCTGCCATGGTTTCGCTTACTTATTTGAGTGTAAGCGCGAAAATCCATGCATTATATCATGGATCATGATACGTATGGGACGACGCCTAGTACTCTCCTTAGTGAAGTACGGCAGGTGCACCGACTCCAGTGGGGCCGGGGTGCGGGGTGCCACAGGTGGTATCAGAGCTAAGGCTCCAGATCCGGGCAGAATATAGAATTAAGTTATGATCGTAGTCAACTAAGTTTGATTTTAGACCTAAGTCATGATCTTAGATGAGAGTTGAACTTAAACTAGGACGATTTAGACTGGAAGTACGGCGGGTGCACGGACTCCGGCGGGGCCGGGGTGCGGGGCGCCACACCTAAAGGTCGTACACCTATAAATTGAGGCAAAGTGTTTAAGACAAAAGGCAAACCAAAGTTTATATTCTTATAAGATCAAACATGACTATTCTCTTCTTCTCTTATTCTTTTCTCTTGCTCTTAGCCTCAAGCCTATCATGCATATCTTCCATATACTATATAGACATTGCGTATACCACCCACATACATTCATCTTTTGTACAAAGTTGATCAAGGTGTGATCAAAACTTCATTTGTTCTGTGGTGGTGTTCGTGTTGTTGTTTGTTTTTGTTTGATTGTAAAAGGGTAGAGTTGGTGTTTAACTCCATTCACTCTTGTGTTAAGGTGTTATTCATGATTATTGAATACCGAGAAAGGTGTCCTCAAAGACTAGAGTAGGTTGATTTAACTGAACCAATATAAAAATCTTGGTGTTATTTACTTTCAACACTTTTGCTTTCAGTTTTTAGTTTTCTGCATAATTTTCATACTCACAGAAAAAATAGAAAACGTTTTCCAAAAATCAAAAACTTTTTCAAAAACATAGCCGTATATCTTAGCTTTCATTTGGGACAAGTTGTATCCAATTTGGATAAGTATAAGTCAGTCAAACATTTATAGTTCTGAGACTAGTGTAATCTGATTCTCAGATCTGCAAAGGTTGAGAACATCAACGTGGTTGACATACTTACCAAGAGAATTTTGAAAAACTGTTTTAACCAATTAATTTAAACATCTTAAGGGTCGTATCATAAAATTTTCAAGTCATTTAGAGTTTTCAATTAATAGGAATAAAATTTTCATTTTGAAGCACAGTTTCTAGCAGATTGACACAATCTGTACAAAAATGGTTTTTCAAGGGGTTGCACTTAGATTTTTAATCTGAAATTTTTGGGACATATTGACAACATCTGAGAGCATATTGTCACTAGATTTCATAATTTTTTGGAGGTATACAACCTGGTCAACTAGCTAATTCAAATCATGATCTAAAAACAGAAATTGTTTTCAGAAGTGAGTTATTTGGTCTAAAAAGTTTTAAAAACCAATTTTTCTACATTCACTATTCAACCCCCCCTTCTAGTGGTGCTATACAGGTCCTACAAGTGGTATCAGAACACAGGCAGACTCACTACAAGAAGATTCAACGATCTTTGTGAGATGATATGCACTAGTTACGAAACCGACCAAAAAGGTATGTCAAGCATAAGGCCTCCCCTTTTCGAGGGTGAGTCATTTATTAAATGGAAACTTCACTTGAAACTCTTTCTTATGGCTATTGATATAGAGTTATGGTCCATCATAGGAACCAGTCCTTCTGTTCCGCCTAAGATAACTACTATTGTTGGTGTTACATTAGAAGTAGTAAAGCCTAAACAAGAGTATACCGTAGATGATAAAAAGAGATTAAGTGTCAATCCTAAGGCTATGCGACTTCTTCTAAATAGTTTAAGTAAAAGTGAATCAAGTTATATGTCCAATTGTTCTAGTGTCCCGAAATATGGAGATGTCTTTGAATGAAACATGAAGGTACTAGTCAAGTAAAAGAGTCTGAGATAAACATGCTTATGTCTACTCTTGAATCTTTTAGATTATTAACGAATGAATCTATTGTTGATATGGATCTAAGATTGACTAATATTTACAATTCTCTTGAGTGTCTTGGAAAAGTATTTTCTTCACATGAGAAGGTGCAAAAAGTATTGAGAAGCTTCCCATCCGAATGGGATCCTAAAGTCACTGCAATTGAAGAGAGTAAAGAAATCAAGTCAATAAAAATGGAGGAATTGATCGGATCATTAAAGGCATATGAAAACAAACTCACTTTAAAAAAAATCTGAATCATCTTCTAAACAAGATAGGACTATAGTGTTTAAATCAAATGAATGCGTTTCTACCTCTTCTGATCACATAGATGATAGTGACACAGATTTTGATAATGAAGATCTAATCACGTTGCCTATAGGATTAAGAAAGATTAAGAGAAATTCATTTAAAAACAAATGAGATGAAAGCCGAGATTTCAAATTTGAAATCAAGAATGCGGATTTGAAAATACGATAAAACAATTCGATACGGATACTTGCGTGCTAAATCGTCTCATTTCCTCCCAAAAGCATAGAAATCATAAAACTGGATTAGGGTACATTGAAGATAATAAAGTACAAATAAGTCTACAAACTTTATTCTATCTTCATCTAAGAAACCGCATACATTTAAGACAACTATACAACCTAAGAAGATGCCTAGCGAACCACCCACTATCTCATCACAGTCCTTCTTTTTCATCACGTGCAAAATATAATCATGTACCATATAGATGTGAAAGAAAACCTTTCATGCACATGCGACATTCATATCATACCAACAAATCTAGATCACGCACGATGCATGGCAACTGAAATGCATATAAAAGACCATAAAATGATGATTTCGGCTATAGGCCAAATAGAAATGCTCCTAAAATATATTATGTTACTTCTGCATCTCTCTTTTTACCTTTTGTAAGACCATGAAAGGTCACCCAAGTTCGAGTACCAAAAGGTACTCTTTCAAAGGGTTAAATCAATAACCCTTAAGAACACATTTGAAATGCACGATTTTCGTTATAAATTGCTCTTTCTTTCTATTACTACTAACTCTTTTGATGCGATTTAGAAAATAAAAGGGGAGAGAAAAGCATGATTTAAGGGGTAGAGAGATAAAGTTAAGGGGAGCACGATATGAAATTCAAATTTTTGTATTAAAAAATTTATGTATGATTGGAGGGGGAATGATTATGGCACATTTAAATCATGAATAGAGGTTATTTTGCAAATCATCAAAAGGGGAGATTGTTGAGAAATTGCGGTTTGAGTGATTTGAAAATGCATGATTTAGATGTTACGCGTTTACGAAATGCATGAATAAATTGATACTTGACATGCTTATGTGATAAACATGCTTTACATGCATACATATATTGTTGTCATACCAACGTTCCATGAAGAGTTAAAGTATACATCATATGGCAAACGTTTGTTGTCTTTATACTATTTTCAGGTGCCATGATTAATGAATAAAACTAGTTCATTAAGTGAAGTGTTTAAGGAGATGAACAAACTAGTTCTTTAAATCAAGACATATTTGGAGAGAGCTATTTGACAACAAACTTGAAACAGAAAGTCCTCTCTTCTCACACACGCACACACACACGCCACACACACACATACGCCACACACCCACGCCACACACACACACACACACACACACATATATATATATATATATATATATATTACATATCCATATTTTTTTTACGACAAACTATATACTTATATTCCGACGTTGCACCAACACATCATACACTTCATAAACGTACGTCGACGTCATACCACCATATACACATCATATTTGCGAGTATATACAGGACTCATATCATACATTATAAGTCATCTTGTTATAAAAATTATATCGACATGTCACGAGGCCATAAACCGAAAATTGTCGTATCGGGTGACTACCGAACCTTTACCGACATGTCATGGACTTGCCATATAAAAATGGCCAGCCTATATACACTCAAAATAATCAGAAGGTTCGTGCTCCACATGACAAAATCAGCCTCAAAACCATACCATGTCTGCACACATCAATCACTCATAATTTAGCCTTGAATTGTGGAGAATTCAAAATCAAATTTTCTTTAGGCACATGGCATTTTTCTCTCAGCCATTGGAGCTTAAAATACAAGTTATTTTATCTATATTATTTATGACACAAATATATTACATGTCTAAAAAGTTTGAGATTAATCAGAGAAGAATCGCGTATCGACGAAAGTCGAAATTTTGTTTTCTACACTTACTATGCTAGGAATGATTTTGGTCATAGTGTAACATGTATCTAGATACTTTTTACATATTCAAGACATATTAGAGTGTTCTAGAAATATAAATTAAGGGTTGATTGCAATTTACCATTTGTGTGAAAATTAGGCATCATTATTTGACAAAGTTTATCAAAAGAGAATTCAGCACATGTTGCAGCTGATGTACACGCTATGACACCTCAATTAGAGCCTAGGTGGAGTTTTTTTGATGCTTTAATTGGTGGAGGATAAGCCTTATGTTATTGGTGACATTGAAGAAGACAAGACACACATGGAAATTGTTGAGAAAAAGGGTTTGAGTAATTTACAAATGCATGATTTAAATGCTATTTGCTTATGAAATACATAAATAAATTATTACGTTACACGTTTATGTGATATACATGCTTCATATGCTTATATATATTGTTTCTGTACTAACAAGCCATGAAGCGTTAAAGCTTACATCATATGGCTTACATTTGTTGTCTTTGTACTATTTTCAGGTGCCACAATTAATGAACTAAACTAGTTCATCAAGGAGAATGCTTAAGTTAATGAACTAACTAATTCATTAAATGGAGACATATTTGGTGAAAGCTATATGGCAACAAATTTGGAAATGGAAAGTCTTCTCCCCATATGTATTTACACGCCATGTATATATATATATATATATATATATATATATATATATATATATTCATATTTTTTAAAAGACACAATACAAATATATTCCGATGTACCACCGACACGTCACATATATTACAAACGTACGTCGACGTTACACCACTATATACACCTCATATTTATGAGTCTATTCAGGTCTTATATCATATGATATAAGTCATGGTGATATCAAAATTATAACGACACGTTACTGTTAGTGTATGTGCCCTAGACCATGATTTGGATATTTATGTTATGCATTTATTATTAATAAAAGAGGTTTTATTATCATTATTGTTGGTTCGTATGTTACACAATTTTGATATATGTCCCTGATTCATTATTGTTATAGAGATAAAATAATTCATAATTAGTATGAGTATTGATTTGATAATCATGAGATGATTATGTGTATGGTGATACGAATCAATCTCATAGATACCTGTTAGAGAACAGTGTATTGGATAGACTCATCATGAGATTACTACATGGATTAGCGTCATAAGTAAATCTCATGATAGTCATGTTTTAATCCTTTGACTTGAGATTGTCATAGTTTCCAACATAAGGACTATTATATTTTGACATGATCAAACGTTATCCGTAACTGGATAATAATAAAGGTCATGATTGAATGTAATAGAAATTATGTAGAGGATATTGAACAATCAAGATAGAATTTGTCCCTCTCTTTTGAGAGAGATATCTTTGGGCCCCTCGATTAGTGAGACTGTGAAATGCATGGTCGTGCTCAAATGAATTGATAGTGTGATCAATATCAATTGTTTTATCAGTCTACTTAGAGATCGAGTAATCATATGTTTGAACAATATAAGTGTGACGCTGACCATGACTTATGTTCAAACTAGATATTATGTGACAAAGGGATTAATGCATGTACTATTATTAGGCTAGTTGGACTTTACTCGTATTAATTGGGTAGTTGTAAAGCCTTTCTAGAGGCCAATTACGACTTGTTGGTTTAATAGCGATTTAATCAACTGCCAATTAATATGGGCCTATCGGATCACACACAAGAATGCGTATGGTTGAGATTAATAATATTAATAATATTAATATTGGATATTAATTATTTTTATTATCGTTTTTAATATTAATAATATTAATAATGGATATTAATTATTATTATTATTATTTTCGTTTATATATATATATATATATGTTGTCGGATAATAATGAAAGAATCCATATCTGATATGGATTTTGAATATCCTGATAGAATCCATATCTTATATGGATTTTGATTGGCATCAACTAATCTGATTAGGACTCGGTTTTTCATGTCCATATATGTGTGTGTGTGTGTGCATATATACATACATATATATATCTATGTATCTCGCCCTTAGTGGACAAAAAAATACACACGAAAAACAGAAAACCCCAGAGCCGTTTTGGAGAAAAGCGAGTTCTCTCAGCCGCGCCGTTCAAGAGCTAGCACTCCGGGCGGAAACATTCGTGTGGATACCGACAGAGGGTTCATGATTTCGCACCTCTTCCACCTGCGGATTTCGATTCTTTAGAGGTAATTCTTGTGTTTCTTTCATCGATTAAACGAACAACATGGATCCTGTTAGGAAATCTGACAAGATCACTGCAAAATGCGCAGCGAAAAAACAAAACTTGATCTTCGATTTCCTACCAAGGATCCATGTTTTTCGTTCAATCGATGAAAGAAACACAAGAATTACCTCTAAAGAATCGAAATCCGCAGGTGAAAGAGGTGCGAAATCACGAACCCTCTGTCGGTATCCACGCGAATGCTTCCGCCCGGAGTGCTAGCTCTTGAACAGCGCGACTGAGAGAACTCGCTTTTCTCTAAAACGGCTCTAGGGTTTGTCTATTTTTCGTGTGTATTTTTTTCTGTCCACTAAGGACGAGATACACATATATATACACATATATGGACATCAAAAACCGAGTCCTAAACGGATTAGTTGATGCCAATCAAAATCCATATCAGATATGGATTCTATCAGGATATTCAAAATCCATATCAGATATGGATTCTCTCATTATTATCCGACAACATATATATATATATATAACAAAAATAATAATAATAATAATAATAATAATATATCAATATTAATATTATTAATATTAAAAACGATAATAATAATAATAATAATAATAATAATAATAATAATAATAATAATTAATATCCAATATTAATATTATTAATATTATTAATCTCAGGCCCTTCGACCCCGCCTAGGGGCGCTGCCCCTCGGAACCCCGCCCGCTAACCAGCTAGCGGGACCGCCGTATGCGTACGCCCTATAGTTCGTTACCGTGACATTAAGAATGTCAATATATATTTATTTGTTATAATATGTTTGTGTAAGATTTATTATAATTGTTGATGTCTTTGCATGGTGCATAGCATGGCCTTAGGACCTATGTGATTGACTTAGTCATATTTCTATTTTGGGTTATTATGGCCTGCGTGCCGCTGCAGTTTTTGTTGTATGTTATTATACAAGTAGTTAGGTTTTTCTTTATTATTGTAATAAATGAAGAATCAAGCTACAAAAGTGGTGATGGCGACACATACCAAGGACGAGTGGATTCTATGGAGATGGAGGCACCAGCTCAAGATAGAAGATATGTATCATTGCAAATGTTGTAATAGGAAGTCTTTCACATAGAGTTTCCTTTATGATCTTCATTTGGTCTCATGAAGATCATATTTAGTTTGGCCATGCTATGTCACGTTTACATATTTATCATTTTTTATGAGATGCGTGGATGATAGATTATATATGCATATAGGATGCTACGATATAATGATATGCAATGCAAGACATAAACTAAGTTGAACCCTCATTAATAATTTAAGTCTTGATGCCATCCATGTCTTAAACACCTATTAAAACTGGGATTGTATTAAAGTAGGTATTGCCAAAGAAATGTGCTTTAAACATTCCTAGCTACGTAGGATGAGTAATAGTGCTACTCATATGTTTAAAATTAGTTAGACTTAATTGGGCTATCAAAACGGTTTTGGGCCCAAGGCATTAGATGAAATCTAACATACAATGATATATGATGTCATTATTCCATAAATTATAAGAGTTGCATGAGATGTAATTGGTAAAGAAGTTACCTACCTAAATAACTTAATTTTAAGCGTCATGCCAAAGCTGAGTTTAGAATTAAGTCAAATATGGATCTTAGCTCACTAAAATATTTCTTTTGAGGGTTAGGTTTTAGTGGGAGTTTTATAAAGTTTAACCTCATTATTAATAAAGTGTTACTTTGCATGTTTTGTAGATCATAAATGGCTATTAATAACAATTCCACCTTATTGTTGCGATCAATCATTGAGAAGGAAAAATTAAAAGAATGTGGGACTAATTTTGTTGATTGGTTTCGAAACTTGAGAATTGTTCTCAAGCAAGAAAAGAAGTCCTACGTGCTCGATGACCCTGTCCCTGAACCCCATCCTGCTGATGCTTCTGTTGCTGCTAAGAATAAGTATAAGAAGCATGTGGAAGATTCCAATGACATAGGATGTCTTATGTTGGCAACTATGTGTCCAGGACTTCAGAAAGACCTGGAACACTTAGAGGCTTATGAGATGAGTGTGCGTCCCAAACAAGCATTCCAACAACAGGCCAGACAGGATAGGTTTGACACCGATGTTGCACTTTTTGACTGTAAGATGTCTGAAGGTGAATCTGTTAGTGCTCATGTTTTAAAGATGAAAGGCTATATAGATCACCTTGCAAAACTTGGATATCCCCCGAGTTTGGAACTTGCCACGGATTTGATCCTACACTCTTTGTCTAGCAGTGTTTCTCAGTTCGTTATGAACTACAATATGAATAATATGGAAAAGTCCATTCCTGAGATACACGGTATGCTCAAAACTGCTCAGGGTAATATCAAAAAGCCTACCCAAGTATTGAGTGTCAATATCAAGCCTATGAAAAAGAAAGGTAAAGGCAAGGGTAAGTCCAAAGGTGCGAAGGGTGCAAAAGGATCCAAGGGTCAAGCTAAACCGAAACCTGGTCCCAAGGCAAATGTTCCTAAGGAACTTGTTTCCATTGCAACAAGCCAGGGCATTGGAAAAGAAATTGTGATGTTTATTTGGACGAGTTGAAGAAGCTGAAGGGTAGTGCGACTACATCTTCAGGTATTTATGTTATAGAAATTAATTTATCTACTTCTTCTTCCTGGGTATTAGATACCGGATGTGGATCCCATATTTGTACAAATATGCAGGGGCTCAAAAGGAGTAGGATGCTAAAGAAGGGCGAAGTGGACCTACGTGTTGGCAATATAGCAAGAGTTGCTGCTATAGCTGTAGGGACCTATGAGCTTGTCTTGCCCAATGGGCTTTTGTTAGTTTTGAACAATTGCTTTTATGTTCTTACTATGAGTAGGAATCTTATTTCAGTATCTGTTTTGGATGATGAAGGTTATTCGTTTTTTATTAAAAATAAGAAGTGTTCTATTTTTGATAAAAATGACTTGCTTTATTGTATTACAAGTAGATTTATGTCCTTAACCTTGATGATTCCAATGACGGTAATATTTATAACATATCTTCAAAGAGAACTAAGCCAAATGAATTAAACCCTACATATTTATGGCATTGTCGCCTTAGCCATATAAATGTGAAGCGCGTATCTAAACTCCATCAAGATGGATTATTAGATTCATTTGATTTTGAATCATTTGAAAATTGCGTGTCTTGTTTGCTTGGAAAGATGACAAAGGCCCCTTTTACTGGACATAGTGAAAGTGTTAATGACTTATTGGGCTTGGTACATACAGATGTATGTGGCCCAATCAGCATTATTGCCAGATGAGGATTTCTGTATTTCATAACTTTTACTGATGATTTCAGTAGGTATGGCTATGTCTACCTAATGAAACATAAGCATGAGTCTTTTGAAATGTTTAGAACTTTTCAAAATGAAGTACAAAATCAACTTGGTAAGACAATTAAAACGCTTCGATCAGATCGAGGTGGTGAATATTTGAGCCAAGAATTTGACCAACATCTAAGAAATTGTGGGATCGTTTCACAGTTGACTCCTCCAAGAACTCCACAATGGAATAGTGTTTCTGAAAGGAGAAATCGAAATTTATTAGATATGGTTCGATCTATGATGGGTCGAGTAGATCTTCCTCTATCTTTTTGGGGTTATGCCTTGAAGACAGCTGCATTTATTTTGAACCGTGTACCATCTAAAGTGGTTGAAAAGACACCATATGAGATGTGGACTGGTAAGAGACCCAGTTTGTCTTTTCTTAAGATTTGGGGTTGTGGAGCATATGTGAAAATATTAGTGTCAGATAAGCTAGCTCCAAAGTCTATCAAATGTATTTTTGTGGGGTATCCTAAAGAAACTAAAGGGTACTATTTCTATATTCCCTCAGAGAACAAAGTGTTTGTTGCTCGAAATGGAGTCCTTTTAGAAAAGGAGTTTCTCTCTAAGAGAACTAGTGGGAGTATAATACAATTTGAGGAAACTCAAGTTTCACAAGATATCATTGAACTGTATTTAGAGACAATTTCAGAACCACAAACAGTTGTGGAGTCTGAAAATGTAACACAAGTCCAACGCAGATCTGATAGGATACATCGTCAGCCAGAGAGATATGGATTTCTTGTGACTGATGACAGTGAAGTTATGCTCATAGATCAAGATGAGCCTACTACCTATCAGGAAGCTGTGTCAGGTCCAGATTCAGATAAATGGCTTGGAGCCATGAATTCTGATATGCATTCCATGTTTGATAACCAAGTTTGGTCTTTCATTGATCCTCCAGAGGGTATTAAGACCATTGGTTGCAAATGGGTTTTCAAGAAGAAAACTGACATGGATGGAAATGTGCAAACCTACAAAGCAAGGCTTGTTGCTAAAGGCTTCAAGCAAACTCATGGTATAGACTGTGATGAAACCTTTTCACCAGTTGCTATGCTTAAATCTATTAGAATTCTCCTTGCCATTGCAGCATACTATGATTATGAGATATGGCAGATGGATGTCAAAACTGCTTTCCTTAATGGAAATTTACTTGAGGATGTGTACATGACACAACCTGAGGGTTTTGTAAATCCTGAGAATTCAAAGAAGGTTTGCAAGCTTCAAAGGTCCATCCATGGATTGAAGCAAGCATCTCAAAGCTGGAATCTTCGTTTTGATGAAACAGTTAAGAACTTTGGTTTCATCAAGAATGAAGATGAACCTTGTGTTTACAAGATGGTTAGTGGGAGTGCAGTAGTGTTTCTGGTCTTATATGTGGATGACATATTGCTTATTGGGAATGATATCCCTACCTTGCAAAAGGTTAAGGCTTGGTTAGGGAATTCCTTCTCAATGAAAGAATTGGGAGAGGCTACATATACCCTTGGTATCAGGATCTATAGAGTTAGATCTAAAAGGATAATAGGCTTGAGTCAGAGTACATACATAGATAAAATGTTGAAGAGGTTCAACATGCAAGAGTCCAAGAAAGGATTCCTGCCTATGTCTCATGGCATTCATCTTAGCAAGAATCAATGTCCTCGGACATCTGATGAGCGAGATCGAATGAATAAAATTCCTTATGCTTCTGCTATAGGATCAATCATGTATGCCATGTTATATACTAGACCAGATGTCTCATATCCATTGAGCACAACAAGTAGATATCAAGCTGATCCCGGTGAAGGTCACTGGACAACTGTCAAGAATATTCTTAAGTACCTCAGAAGAACTAAAGATGCATTCTTGGTTTATGGAGGTTTGGATGACGAGTTAGTTGTAAATGGTTACACAGATGCTAGTTTCCAAACCGACATAGATGATTTCAGATCGCAGTCCAGTTTTGTATTCACATTGAATGGTGGAGCTGTTAGTTGGAAGAGTTCAAAACAAAGCACCGTGGCTGATTCTACAACAGAGGCTGAGTATATAGCAGCATCAGATGCAGCTAAAGAGGCAGTTTGGTTGAAGAAGTTCATCACTAAGCTAGGAGTGGTACCTAGCATTACAAATCCTGTGGACATTTACTGTGACAATAATGGTGCCATAGCGCAAGCAAAAAAGCCTAGGTCTCATCAGAGATCTAAACATATACTCAGGCAGTACCATCTCATTCGAGACATCATCGATAGAGGAGATGTCAAGATATGCAAAGTTGACACAAACGATAACATAGCGGATCCATTGACTAAGCCTCTTTCACGGGTCAAGCATGATCAACACACTAGATCTATGGGTCTCAGATATTTGTAGGCCTAGTGCAAGTGGAAGATTGTTAGTGTATGTGCCCTAAGCCATGATTTGGATATTTATGTTATGCATTTATTATTAATAAAAGAGGTTTTATTATCATTATTGTTGGTTAGTATGTTACACAATTTTGATATATGTCCCTGATTCACTATTGTTATAGAGATAAAATAATTTATAATCAGTATGAGTATTGATTTGATAATCATGAGATGATTATGTGTATGGTGATACGAATCAATCTCATAGATACTTGTTAGAGAACAGTGTATTGGATAGACTCATCATGAGATTACTACATGGATTAGCGTCATAAGTAAATCTCATGATAGTCATGTTTTAATCCTTTGACTTGAGATTGTCATAGTTTCCAACATAAGGACTATTATATTTTGACATGATCAAACGTTATCCGTAACTGGATAATAATAAAGGTCATGATTGAATGTGATAGAAATTATGTAGAGGATATTGAACAATCAAGATAGAATTTGTCCCTCTCTTTTGAGAGAGATATCTTTGGGCCCCTCGATTAGTGAGACTGTAAAATGCATGGCCGTGCTCAAATGAATTGATAGTGTGATCAATATCAATTGTTTTATCAGTCTACTTAGAGATCGAGTAATCATATGTTTGAACAATATAAGTATGATGCTGACCATGACTTATGTTCAAACTAGATATCATGTGACAAAGGGATTAATGCATGTACTATTATTAGGCTAGTTGGACTTTACTCGTATTAATTGGGTAGTTGTAATGCCTTGCTAGAGGCCAATTACGACTTGTTGGTTTAATAGCGATTTAATCAACTGCCAATTAATATGGGCCTATCGGGTCACACACAAGAATGAGTATGGCTGAGATTAATAATATTAATAATATTAATATTGGATATTAATTATTATTATTATTATTTTTGTTATATATATATATATGTTGTCGGATAGTAATGAGAGAATCCATATCTGATATGGATTTTGAATATCTTGATAGAATCCATATCTGATATGGATTTTGATTGGCATCAACTAATCCGATTTGGACTCGGTTTTTGATGTCCATATATGTGTGTATATATATATATATGTATCTCGTCCTTAGTGGACAAAAAAAATACACACAAAAAATAGAAAACCCTAGAGCCGTTTTGGAGAAAAGCGAGTTCTCCCAGCCACGCCGTTCAAGAGCTAGCACTCCGGGCGGAAGCATTCGTGTGGATACCGACAAAGGGTTCGTGATTTCGTACCCCTTCCACCTGCGGATTTCGATTCTTTAGAGGTAATTCTTGTGTTTCTTTCATCGATTAAACGAACAACATGGATCCTTGGTAGGAAATCGGAGATCAAGTTTTGTTTTTCCGCTGCGCGTTTTGCAGTGATCTTGTCGGATTTCCTAACAGTTACAAGGTCATAAACCGAAAATTGTCGTATCAGGTGACTACCAAAACTTCACCGACGTGTCACGTACTTACCACATACATCAAAAATAGCAAAAACTTTTGTGGCTCACATGTTGATATCAGCCACTAAATCATTCCATGTTGGCACACACAAATCACCCATAATTTAGGCTAAGTTTGTGGATAATTCAAACTCAACTTCATTAGTGCACATGGGGCGTTTTTAATCAAGCTATTGGAGCTGAATATACCTTCATTTCATTTATATTATGTGTGACATAATATATGTTACATGTGCAAGAAGTTTGAATTTAATCGGAGAAAAATCGCATAATCGACGAAAGTTAAAAATTCGGTTTTCTACGAACATACACACATGGTACGTTTTTTAGGCATAGATGTAACATGTATCTAGACACTTTTTACACATTAAATACATGTTAAAGTGTTCTATAACATTCAAAATTGGGCTTATTTTTATGTACCATATATGTGTAAATATTGTATATTATTTGACAAAGCTTACAAAAATGAAATTTCAACACGTGTCTAGCTCATTCCACACACCTATTTCATCTTGATTGGAGCCTATGTGGAGCTTATTTGGCATTTCAATTGGTGAAAAATATGCCACACAATATTGGTGATTTGAAGAGGGATTCACACAAGGAAAGATTTCAAAAGAAAAACACATGCTGAAAATTTCAGCACGTGTTAAGTGGGGCGATTTTGTTGATGTTAACGCAACTCAATTTGTCTCCAAAATTCAAGGTATTAAAATGTGATAGTATGGTAATGTTTTGACTGCATTTGAACACATGTTTTGAAGGTTTTTTTTGTAAAATTTATAGCTTACTACAAGGGTGCCAAGGTGGACCAATCAACTCAGAAGGCTACAACTCACATTCTCTCAAGTGCAATAAGCTATACTACTTTCTTCTTCTCCTTTCTTTCTTCTTCTTCTTCTCTCAAGCCTATTGTTCATATATTTTACATAGTGTATAGGCTTTGAATATACCACCCATACACGTTCATTGTTGTAAAAGATTGATCAAGGTGTGATCAAACCTTCATTCGATCGGTGGTGGTGTTCGTGATTAATTTGTTTGGTTGTTTCGATTGTAAAAGGGTGGAGTTAGTGTTTAACTTCAGTGACTCTTGTAGTAAGGTGTTTTTCTGTTTAGTGATAACCGAGGAAGGTGTCCTCGAAGACTGGAGTAGGTTGTTTTAACCGAACTAGTATAAAATTCTTAGTGTTCGTACTTTTCTGCACTTTACTTTCAGTTTCCAGTTTTTTGCATTGATTTCATTGTGACGGTAAAAATAGTAAACGATTTCAAAATTCATAAAATTTTGCAAATAACATATCCACACATCCTAGTTTTCATTTGGCGCAAGTTTCAACTCATTTGTATAAGTCAATCAAACGTGAATAGTTATGAGACTAGTACAAGCTGATTCTCATATTTGCAAAGATTGAGAACATCAACGTATTTGACATACTTGCCAAAGGAATTTTAAAAAACTGTTTGAACCCTTTAAATTACATATCCTAAGGGTCATATCACAACCTTTTCAGACCATTTGGAGTCACAAATTAATAAAAATAAAATTTTCAAGTCAGAGTACAGTTTCTGGCAGATTTACACAATCTGACCAAAAACGTACTTTCAAAGGGTTAGGAGTGGAGTTTTAATTTGAAATTTTTTGAGTCTCTTATAACATCTAAGAGTGCATTCTCACCAAAATTCATAATTTTTGGAGGTCTGCAATTTGGTCTTTTAAATATTTCAAATCAGGATCTGAAAACGGAAACTATTTTCAGAAGTGAGGTTTTTGGTCCAAAAGTTTTTAAAGACCAAATTTCCACACTCACTATTCAACCTCTCCTTCTAGTGGTGCGATACAGGTCCTGCAGAAACATTTCAAAAACAAAACAAATGCTGAAGTTTCTGCACATGTTCTATATGGCCGATTTTTGCACACTAAAATTGTGGGACAATAACATCTTGATTGATCGATACTTTACTTTTATGTATTTGAGCATGTGTTTCAGATTTTTGGTTGAATTTCTAGCTATTTTATGGATTGCCAAGATGGATAAACAATGACCTACCAAGAAGTGACAACCAGGCGAGGACAAGTCATTCGTCCAATTGTATTGTGCCAAGTAAGTAAAGGTGTGTCACCACATTATACAAGGCAATCTTCCAAGGGTATTCAAGACAATTTTCAAGAAAGAATTCAGCTCTAGAGGGGGTGGCTGTACACATATAAATTGAGGCAAAGTGTTTAAGACAAATGCAAACCAAAGTTCATATTCTTACAAGATCAAACAAGACTATTCTCTTATTCTTTTCTTTTGCTCTTAGCCTCAAGCCTATCATACATATATTCCATATACTATATAGGCTTTGTGTATACCACCCACATACGTTCATCTCTTGTACAAGGTTGATCAAAGTGTGATCAAACCTTGATTTGTTCTGTGGTGGTGTTCGTATTGTTGTTTGTGTTTGTTTGATTGTAAAAGGGTAGAGTTGGTGTTTAACTCCAGTCACCTTTGTGTCAAGGTGTTATTTGTCATTATTGAATACCGAGGAAAATGTCTTCGAAGATTGGAGTAGGTTGATTTAACCGAATCAGTATAAATTCTTGGTGTTATTTTTTTTCATTTCCAATGGAGCCAAGGACACATTCTTGACTTTGGAATATGATGGAATAAAGAAAAATGACTTACTAAATTGGTTGCGCTTCTTATATTGTGAAGTATCAGTTGATCGACATAACTTGACGCATCATTATGGGTCATCGGAAAACAACCTATATGTGTTTCTAACACATGGGTATGGTTGCGTACATCCGACCCCCTGATACCCCGCCATATGCGGGAGCCTCTAAGGCAATGGGGTAATGTTGTTGTTGTTGTTGTTGTATTTACTTTCAGCACTTTTGCTTTCAGTTTTCAGTTTTCTACATCGTTTTCATACTCACGGAAAAAATAGCAAACGATTTTCAAAAATCACAAAATTTTTCAAAACCATAGTCACGGATCTTATCTTTCATTTGGGACAAGTTGCATCGAATTTGGATAAGTATAAGTCAATCAAACATTTATAATTCTGAGACTAGTGTAATCTGATTCTCAAATCGGTAAAGGTTGAGAACATCAACGTGGTTGACATACTTACTAAGAGAATTTTGAAAAGTGTTTTAACCCATTAAAGTAAAAATCTTATGGGTCATACCATAAAATTTTCAGGTCATTTATCGTTGTCAATTAATAGGAATAAATTTTGCATTTTGAACCATAGTTTCTGGCAGATTGACACAATCTGTGCAAAAACAGTTTTTCAAGGGGCTGCAATTTAGTTTTTAATCTGAAATTTTTGAGACGTATGGACAACATCTGAGAACATATTGTCACCAAATTTCACAATTTTTTGAAGTTTACAACATGGTCAACTAGTTAATTCAAATCAGGATCTGAAGACAAAAACTGTTTTCAGAAGTAAGTTATTTCGTCTAAAAAGTTTTAAAAACGATTTTTCTGCACTCATTTTTCAACCCCCCTTCTAGTGGTGCTATACAGGTCCTACACTTTTTACGTTTATTTGATAAAGTTTAAAATTCTATGCAAGCAATAGCAAGTAATAATCGTATACCTTCTAAGCGTGCTATGGGTGCAAATCTTTCTTTATAATCTATTCCCTCTTCCTGATTATAGCCTTGTGCTACAAGCCTAGCTTTATTTCTAACGGCTTTACCATCTTCATTCATTTTGTTTTTAAACACCCACTTTGTGCCTATTATCATTTTATCTTGTGGTCGTGGTACTAAATCCCACACATCATTTCTTGCTAATTGATTTAGTTCATCATGCATAGCGTCAATCCAAGAAGAGTCATTCAAAGCATCAAGCACATTCTTGGGTTCTATTTCATATATCATAGGACGGAATTGATTTATTCTTCTACGTGGTCGTACACCTTGTGATATGTCTCCTATGATGAGGTCATGTGGTGATCCCTATGCCATCTCGGTTGAATATTTTCAAAGTTTTCATGCATTTCTAATATGTCGTGTTCATCATATATTATGTTTTCTTCTATATCATCAGTTACGGGTTTTAGTTCAAAATCATCATCATAATCTTTAGTTGCTTCAAGTTCACCAAATTCATTGAATTTTACATGAATGGATTCTAAGATTTGTCTAGTCATAGAATCATAACATCTATATGCCTTAGAATGTACAGAATATCCAACAAAAACGTATTCAATGGATTTAGACTCAAATTTATCTAGATTATCTTTTGTGTTTAATACAAAGCATTTACAACTAAACGCACGAAAATAATCAATCTTAGGCATGCGATCATTTAAAATATCATAAGGGGTTTTGTTTATTTTCTTTCCATTCAATAAGCGATAACTATATAACATGCACAATTTACGGCTTCCACCCACAAAAATCTAGGAAGTTTATTTTCACATAGCATGGTTCTTGCAATTTCATGCAGTGTCCTATTCTTTCTTTCTACTACTCCGTTTAATTGTGGTATTCTAGGTGGTTAAAACTCATGTTTAATACCCTTTTTTCGCAAAATGCAATCACATCCTTATTTTTTACATTCGCCGCCTCTATCGCTTCTAATGTTATTCACATTTACACCATATTCATTTTTAAGTTTTTTTTATTAATTTAGCAATCTCCACGGCACTATCATCTTTATCTGTAAGAAATAGAGTCCATGTATAACGAGAGAAATCATCAACGATGACACATGTATAATGTCGCCCACCAAGACTTCTCGTATGACTAGGACCAAATAAGTCAATATGTAATAATTTTAAGACTCTAGATGTAGTAATCTTATTCTTAGACTTAAGTGATTCACGTGTTTGTTTGTCTCTAATACAAAATTCACATAACTTAAAGTTGTCTAAATCAAGTTTAGGCAATCCTCGTGCTAGATTCTTTCGTTGAAGTTTCTCAAGAGTTGAGATGCCAATATGTCCTAAACGTCTATGCTATAAATTCACATTTGGTTCATTTGACATAAAACATTTTACTTTAGCATCTAACATGTCATCCATAGATAGTGAAAAATATTTCTTTCTCTTTTTCCTTTTAATACCATTTCTTCGTTTTTATTAACTATATTGCAGTATGGATGAGAAAAGCACACATCAAAACCATTATCAAGAAATTGTGAAATGCTAAGCAACTTATATGTTAGATTACTTACCAGGAACAAGTTGGAGATTTGAAGAGTACTCAGGTTTCTGATTATTCCTTTTCAAATGATCGTTCCTTCGTTATTGTCTCCAAAGGTTAACAATCCGCCTTTCGTAACCTTCTTCAACTTTGAAAACAAGCTCCGGTCATCCATCATGTGCCTCGAACAACCACTATCAAGGAACCACTTGATTGATGTATCTTTCGATTTATGTGTTCCCTGCAATGTGTAACAACAATTTAGGTACCCTTTATTTTGGGTCCTTAAGGGTTAGTCGTTCAACCCTTTGCAAAAATACCTTTTTGTACCCAAACTTGGGTGACCTTTCTTTGTCTTACAAAATGTGAGAAAAGAGATGAAGAAGCAATATAATAAATGTTAGGGGAATTTCTATATGGCCAATGGCCAAAATCATCATGGTGTGCATAATATGGTTTTTGTTTTTGATATGCATTTCTGTTAGTGTGCATGCTGCGTGATCTAGATGCATTGGTATTGCATGAATGTTGCATATGCATCAACGGTTTCTTTCTTATCTAAATTGTACATGGTTATATTTTGTATGTGATGAAAAAGTAGGAGTGCAATATGATGGGTGGTGCACTAGACATCTTCTTAGATTTTACAGTTGTCTAAATGCATGCGGTTTCTTAGATGAAGATAGAATAAAGTTGGTCGACTTGTTTTGTACTTTATTTTCTTCAACCTACCTTAATCCGGTTTTATCATTTTCATGTTTTTGGGAGAAAATGAGACGATCTAGCATGAAAGTACCCGTATCGAACTGTTTTACCATCTTTTTTAAATCCGCATTTCTTAATTTCAAATTTGAAATCTCAGCTTTCATCTCATTTTTTTCGGACGTTAATGATGAAATCTTGGATGTTAATGCATCAATTGTGCAATACCTCTTCTTTTGAATCGTTTACTTGAGATACAAGACTCGTGTTAGAAGATTCTAACAACTTCTTCTCTTCAATTAACCGTTTCTTTTCTTTTGCATGAGTCTTTGTGAATTTATGTAATTCAAGATATTGACTAAATAAATCATCCTCATTTGATGCCTTGGATGCAAAGCATATTTGTGCCGTTTCTTCTTCAGTTTTATCAGTCTCAGAATCGGATGAGTCACTCCAAGTGGAGGCCTTGAGAACTCTTCTTGAATTCCTTTGCTTAGGTTCTAAGACGGGCTTATTTTTGGTTCAATCCATGTCACAGTTTTTGTTTGTCGGTTTGTCCTTGTTTGGACAGCCATATGATAGGTGTCCAAATTTTCCACACTTATAGCATTTTATATCTTTATAGTTATTTTTATTTTTATTTCTCTTAGTTGAAGTAGCCTCACAAAAATTACCAGAACACTCACAAATCTCAGAACACAAGGTTCTTCGGTACCTCTACCGGAGCTATTAACAACATATATATAGACGAAGAGAAGAAGAAGAATGGGAAGGAGTACTTCCCAACGGCTATTTTACATGAAAAATGGAGTCACAACGGCTCCAAGATAAGACATCCATCATTGCAGCAGAAAGTACTGAGAGTAGGTTGCAGAGAGAGGAAATGAGCAGAACCCATCACTTTCGTAAACAGAAAGAAGGAAAAAAAAGATAAGATGGTATGTAATCCTTCAGTCTTCACCTTTTAGTCTAGAAACGGGTCAGCAGAACAACCCGGATCCGGACGGTTTGGACTTGTAACCGGGCCAGGTGGTTGGATATTAAACCGGACCATATGCCTTCATGGATCATTGTGCATTTCTCAATACTCCCCTTCAAACCTAGTACATGATGCAACTATGTTTGAAATGTGTGATCCATGAGCCAGGGAAGCCTTCAGCAGGATCTGAAAGCAGCTCATCAGCGGCTGATTCTGCTAAGCACCAAACTACATTTCTTCAAGCTTTGACACATAGAAGTATCCCATGAATACCTCTGTTATGTTTGCTTGTGGTAGGTTAGAAATCACACCTGCAGCAATAGAGAATATAATGAGTTATCTGGATCATGAACTATAACCAAGTTACCTCTTGATGTCCATAAGAGATATCGCATCGGATTTTCAACCAGGCTTTCCTGGTTCAGATCCTGATCGATCACTTTGTTTGCCCCTGTAGGATAAACAGTCAGTAGAGAGAAAACTTGGTCCTGCAACAGCTGGCCTTGTATGAGTTGGGTGTTCCTGCAAAGAAATGATAACTTCTGCAGCCAAGGAGAATTCCTTTTTGAGGAATACTGCTTGAAATGGTTAGATAAAATTGCTGATCTTGCAATCCCTTCAGAGAATCAGTAGTTCATGCAAACAAACTAGTCCACCTGTAGCCCAGGACTCTTTAGTGAGAGAGAGCCCCTGGAAAATTGTTGGTCCACAAAGGACACATATTTCAAACAGCTGAATATAAGAACAGTTGTGCATATCGGTTGCTGAGCAACCCATATGCTGAGACAAGAGTCTCTAATAGTCAGGTAATGACAACATTACCCTTGTTACATTTGTTGGTTCTGATTCCTTCAGATGTTAACGTTTGAGACCTGTATAACAATATTAGTATAAAACAACGGTACCCTGCAAAGAAATTTGATTTGAAGGCCATTGCTATGCCTTATTCTGAGGAACCTGCAGAAGAATGTTAGAATAGAAAGCTCCATGCTATGGAAGAATCCTGCAAGAATTGTTAAATGGAGTAAAAATGCTTGTGATCCTGATTCAATGACACCTGCAAAACAACATGATCCATGTACCCTTGATTTCATGCATAAGGGTTAGATGTACAGATTCAAATCGGGTTACCTCCAAACTTGGGACACCTGCAGTCCAGTAACTAACCTTCCACTATGAGTGAGGTACTTGAAATTACGTTAGTTGACAGAAAACTTTACATAACAGAAGACAACAGATACACAATTAACATAAGAGACAAAACCAAGAGGAATACAGGAAACAAATAGGTTAACAATTCATGAGTTGATCAAGAAAACATCATTAACATACCAAAGAACTCCAAGCTAAGCCATAAGCAGAATTGTAGTGGAGAAGGATCTTGCAAACATACTTGACACGGAAAAAAACATAGACGGCAAGAGAAGACCAACCATCAATATCAGATGAATAAGCCAATGCAAGATGGATTAGGAAAGACATAACGAACAAGAACTCCTATCAGAAGATCAGGACTTTAGACGATAGGACACATACAAATGATGCAATGATAGATGTAATGAGCAGAACATGAAGCAAGGCAGATGCATACATGCCCATTGGACCAGCCTTCAAAATAACATGGTGGATAAAACTCATACTAATGCAGTATATCAACCAACCATTCCTGATTATTAGACAATGTTAGTTTATGGAAGACAAAACCAAGACATCATTCATAAGGCAACTTGACCTCAAAGAATAGACTAGGGACATCATTAAGCCAGCATTAAAAAGTAACATCATAAAATAACATGAGACAGGATTTGAAGAAACCCCAAAAATCACCACGAACCAACACACTCTTTAGCATCATAAGACAACAGAATACATATCTTAATTAAGCAAGGTTCAATTTATATAGCATGTACACACCATTACGATGCTCCCCCTGAAGCATAGTAGACAGCAAACAATTAATTTCCCAGAAGAGGATGCGGCAATAAGGACAACCTACCAATAAAAAGACACTTCATAATAGACAAAGAGTACAGATCAGAGACACCATTTTTATGATCAAGAAATTAGATAAAGGAACAGAGGTACAGGGATTCTAAGACACAATTAATTATTTATGCCAACATACGGAGAACACCACATTAGGTGTCAACAAAGATCACACGCTAAGGAGGACTTGCCCATAGCATAAAGCTAATCATAACACATGCTCCTGAAAAAGTGAACCTTGGACACCATCAATCATATGCAGTAGATGAGATACAGGAAACCTTGGTATGAAGATATAACACCTGGGATCAATAATCAATATAAAAGCCTCATACACAACAGGAAACCAATTTGAAAGCCAACAGCATGACATTCACAGCCCTTTCAAAGCCAACAACATGACATTCACAACCCTTTCAGACATTTAAGCAGGACACATACCACTTGAGTAGAAGACACTATAAAGGCTGAACATGATCAATGCAACATTTGTGATTAGATGTATGAACACATATAACAAGTCAATACACCTGATATATAAAGCTTTATAAATCGAAGTTGAAGGAATGGGAAATAAAATAAAGAACCTGGTTAGCTATAGCTTGATCAGGAGAGTCAGAGTATAAACCGGGGCACTAGAATCATCACGAAGAGAGCCCCTCCTAACTGACCACCATTGTTCCTCCAGAAAATGGCAGAGACTTCAGACTGCTCCTCATTAATCCTGGTTTTTGGGATTTGTAGAATTATCCCTTGAGAAGGATAAATTGTAACCTTTCCTTTGGCAGATGGATTCATCCCAAGTAGCAAGAGTTCCCTTGGAACAGTTGCCGAGCAATAGTGGGGAACAACAGATGCAGGATGATTGGAATTAAATCTCAGACCAGACATCATTGACACTTTTACTTGGCACGAACGTTCGTTATTCCAATAGTGTAAAATTTGATCTAACAGTTGGTGTGCAACGCACATCAAGGAACCTTCTTTGAGCACAAATCTGAACTGCAATCGGAGCATAGAACAATGTTCGATCTCGAACAATGAACGCAGAACTATCCCTAGATCTAAAGGAATCGTGGGGTAGATTTAACCTCTTTTTTCAGAAAGTAACTTCACAGAGATGATCTCAAGGAGATGAGATCAACATGCAATTTCTGATATTACAAAGACTGCAAATCAGAACCCATAGATTGAGCATACAAGCCACAAAATCGAGCTTACAACACGAGTCGAACACCTTTAAACACAGAAGAACTGGTTTTTAGAAAAAATTTTTCGTAAAGAACATATCTTTTTTGAAAAACAAAGACCGATGATTCACAGAGGAAAAAGATTTCAACCTAACAGATTTGAGTACCAAGCCTGATTCCAACAAATTGAAGAACAGATGATGTTCCAGATTGATCCAATTTCCACAGAATAGATGATTTCGCATGCAAACAATTATTTTGTATGGAAACTTGAAGCTGCAAACACAACTCAGAACCACTATCAAGTCCAGCTCACAGTATAGATAATGACTTTGAACACACAGTTCAGTAATTACACCGCATGCATTTCCAGGAATCAAAGATGCAACCACAGAGTCGCATGCAACATGATTTCAACAATTGAAATCAGATATTTTTTTCCTCTGCCAGAATCAATTTCTTAGAACTTTCTCAGATCAATTGAAAAAACAGAATCTCAGAATGAGAAGAACATGCAATAGCACATATTTTGAGCAATTGAAATCGGAGAAGCAAGATTTCATTCAGACAGAACCAATTTTCTCAGAATCAAACGATTTCAACAAATCGAAAACATGCAACTTAGATTACGAACAGGAAACAGAAATCAAAAACTTTTCCAGATAACCGAATTGATAGATTTCACAAACAAATCTCAGATCCGAGCACAATGGCTCTGATACCATGTGGAAAAACGGTGTCAAATTGGTAAAACATAGCAAGATAGTAGAACTGAAGGAATTTTCTGTTGTATCTATTCATATCAATTGTACACCTATTTGTAGTGGCCAGTTAGGCTTTGTACAAGGAAAAACAAATCAAACGTATCAATCTATACTAATGTTAATTGCTATAATTTCGGTCCTATAATTGTGGTATTTATTACAATGATTACACCTCAATCTTCTTGTTATGGTATGTACGATTACTTTCCATTCTCACACTCCCCCTCAAGTTGAATCGTAGGGTCTACGATGTTCAACTTGCACAATGTGGTTGAAAAAGACCTTCCATTGATAGCTTTAGTCAACACGTCAGCCAGCTGATCCTCGGAGTGGACAAAAGGTAAGGAGATGAGTCATGTGTCCAACTTTTCTTTAATAAAGTGTCTATCTATCTCCACATGCTTGGTGCGGTCATGTTGTACTGGATTTTCTGATATGCTGATAGACGCTTTATTGTCACAAAACAGTGGCGTAGGCTGATTGATAGGCAGGCCCAAATCCTTGAACAACTTGTGCAGCCACAGCACTTCTGTAATTCCTTTAACAATCCCTCGAAACTCTGCCTCGGCGCTTGAGAGGGCAACGACTTTTTGCTTCTTACTTCTCCATGTGACAAGGTTTCCTCCAACAAGGGTAAAATACCCTGAAGTAGACTTTCTATCCACGAGATTTCCTGCCCAGTCAGCATCTGTGTAGGCCTGGATGTCGAGATATCCATTGTCCTGAAAAAGAATACCTCGACCAGGAGTATGTTTTAAATATCGTAAAATACTCATCACAGCATCCATATGATGTTCTTGGGGTGCATGCATAAATTGACTAACCAAGCTTACAGAGAATGCAATATCAGGGCGAGTATGAGACAAGTAAATTAACTTACCAACCATTCGCTGATACTGACCTTTGTCTGCAGGGGTTGCTCCATCAATTACCTGCAGTTTATTATTTTGCATCATAGGGGTATCACAGGGCTTACAGTCGAGCATACCTACCTAAGTGAGAAGATCCAGTATGTATTTCCGTTGTGAAATGTAGATTCCTATTTTTGACCTAAGGACCTCGATTCCAAGAAAGTACTTGAGACCTCCTAGATCTTTCATTTCAAACTTTGTGAAAAAATATTGGCGCAGTCGGGTCATTTCCTCCTTATCGTCGCCCGTAATGATCATGTCGTCAACGTATATTATTAGGCAAGTGACCAGATCTCTTCGTCGCTTTATGAACAATGTATGGTCTGCATTGCTTTGGGTATAGCCATCCTTTTTCATTACCTCGGTGAACCTGCCAAACCAAGCTCGAGGCGACTGCCTCAGACCATAAAGAGACTTCCTAAGTCGGCACACTTCATTCTTCTCGAATTCTGTTGAGAACCCGGGTGGTGGTTCCATGTAGACTTCTTCCCTCAGATCCCCGTGGAGAAATGCGTTTTTTACGTCAAACTGTCTTAGTGGCCATTGTCGTACTGCTGCAACTGAGAATAAGACTCGAATGGTGTCAATCCGGGCTACTGGTGAGAAGGTCTCAGAGTAGTCTATTCCATATGTTTGTGTGTATCCCTTAGCTACCAAACGGGCCTTGTGTCGTTCTATACTTCCTTCAGCTTTGTACTTTGTAGTGAACACCCATCTACACCCAACTGGTTTCTTTCCAGAAGGTAAGGTACACTTTTCCTATGTTTCATTCTTTCGGAGAGCATTCATTTCGTTAAGCATAGCAGTTTTCCATTCTGGCCGCTTTAGAGCTTCATCAACATTTCTTGGAATTTCCTCAGAACACAGTACTCCAAAGAAACCTTGAGCAACGTCACTTACTTTGTTTCTGGAATGTTTCAGAGGGTATCTTGAGGTTCTGGAGATTCTGTCAGGGGAGTATCGATCTGGTGGTCTTCCTCTGTTTTCTCTTGGAGGTAAGGTTCGGACCTCCTGCTGTTCCTGTAATGTATTAGTAGGACACATGGGGGGTTCTGAAGAATTTTCGGGATCGTATGGGAGCATAGCAGAAGTCTCATTACTATTGTTATCAGGAAACGAAAGAACAGATTGCTCATTATCATTACCATTTCTTACCTCTGACAGGGAATTCGTTTCTGTTTGACCATTGGGTGGTAACTCTGCAGTGGGTAGTCCTATGTCAGGAGCTATAGCACAGTCGGTGCCATCTACTGACCGTGTTGGAATGGTCTCCGAGCAGTTATAGTATGACAGCCAATCTAGGGTTCCATCACTAGCATAGGGCTCCCCCTGAACCCGAGATTGGCTAGGATAATAGAATTCGGTTTCAACGAAGGTGCAATTCATGGTAATGTGGATACGGTGGGTTCGAGGGTTATAACAACGGTAACCTTTTTGGGTGGTGGCATAGCCAACAAATATACATTTGTCGGCACAGGGATCAAGTTTGGTACGCTCACTTTTATGGGTATGGACAAAAACGGTACAGCCAAACACTTTTGGGGGAAGGGTGCATATAGAGGGAATGGAGTGTTGGGTGGATAATATCTGGAGAGGTGTTTGTAATTGGAGGGCCTTAGTAGGTAGGCGATTTATGAGGTAGGCCGCAGTGGATATTGCCTCAGGCCAAAAACTCATCGGGACACGTGACTCGAACATCATGGCTCTAGCCATTTCCAAGAGGACTCGATTTTTTCTTTCGGCTACCCCATTTTGTTCAGGAGTGTGTGGACATGATGTTTGGTGAATGATCCCATTTTCAGACAAGAACTGTTGTAATTCCCCATCTATATATTCACCCCCCATTATCAGACCGTAAGATTTGGATGGAGGTATGATATTGTGTTTTGATCATGTTATAGAATGTGCGAAATTTTTGTGAGACCTCAGACTTATTTTTGAGAATGTATAACCATGTCATTCTAGAGAAATCATCCATAAAAAGTACATAATATCGGAAACCAAGAGGGGTATTGTATGGAGAAGGATCCCACACATCAGAATGCACTAGAGAAAAAATACGATCAACACGAGTATTATTTTGAGGGTACGAGGCCCGAGTAAGTTTGGCCCGAAGGCAAGTATCACACTGCAAGGTAGTAGTTTTGGAATTAAATAAAGTAGGAAATAAATGTTTTAAGTATGCAAATGATGGATGACCTAGTCGACGATGCCATAGCCATAACTGTCGGCTACTTGTCCCGGTGGCCAGATTAGACTGTCCCTGTTGCGCCACCGCATCGACAAAGTACAACCCACGGCGTTCAGTACCACGCCCAATGATCTTCCTGGTACGAATGTCCTGTAAGAGGCAAAAAGACGGGTACATGAGAACGACACAATCCAATTCTTTCGTAAGCTGACTAACAGACAGTAACTTAGTCGAGAGTGCGGGAACATAGAGACAGTTGTTCAAGGTGATATTTGGTGTAATGGAAATGGTGCCACCTCCTATAACTGGAACGG
The DNA here is from genome assembly GCA_036186865.1 of Eustoma russellianum. Classification (NCBI taxonomy): domain Eukaryota; kingdom Viridiplantae; phylum Streptophyta; class Magnoliopsida; order Gentianales; family Gentianaceae; genus Eustoma; species Eustoma russellianum. The sequence goes on from AP025049.1 coordinate 12,980,550, forward strand.
ATGTGCCATCAGCGGTTTCAACACTCCGTTTTTTAGGAGGGGTATGGGTACAAAAGTCATTTGGGTCGTAAGACATAGTATCGGTGGCTCCGCAGTCAAATATCCAGGAACTGGTAAGTTTGGTGTTGGGACATGAGGATTTTGGTAGACTGGACATTTGGTGGGCGGTGGAGGTAATTGTCTGAAGTTGGGGGTCACAAGGGATATTTTGGTGAGTTTGGGGGTGGTTATAGTCATTAGCTGGAAATGGGGGGGTCATAGTGGATTTACGGGAAATATAGGGGGTGTCATATGAGGTTTCAGGTTTCCCAGGATCCTGTATACAATTAATAGAAATAGCAGGGGTCGTTTCGGGATTATCGGAAATAAGAGGGGGTATTGGGGTAAATATGGAAGGACTGTGGGTATAAAAAGAAGCAGAACCCTAATACCTGCAGCGGCAGCACTCACGCCTCCTTCTTCTCCGTTGTTCTCTGTCCACTGCTGGAGGTTTCTGGGCCTTTCTCCGGTTGAATCAGCTGCCTCCTTGTTGCTGTCACCATCTCCGGTGGCCTGTGCAGCGGAGGCCTGGTTCTTCTTCTTAAATTCCTCCCACCAATCGGGAAATCCATGGAGTTTGAAACACTTTTCCCTACTATGTCCTTTTTTCTTACAATGTGAGCATTCGAGGTTATTTTTCTCCTCCCCCCGCCGTGATGGTGGACCTGAGCGGGGGTTGTTTCCCCCTCCTCTTTTCGATGGTTCGAAGCTGTTCTTGCTCTGGTTGCCCGTCCCTTTCCCAGTGAGTCCCTGTCCCAAGCTCACCCCCGATGAAGGTTCTGAGGGGGTGAGTTTTAGCAGTCTGTCCTCCGTGTCAGACCTGCGAAGTTCACCATAAGCGGCCTCTGCAGTTGGCCTCGGGTCCCTTTTCAATATTTCTTTCTTGGTGGCTGCAAATCTGTCATCAACATCCATCAAGAGTTGATACAGTCTTTGTTCTTGAATAAACTGGTTAAAGCGCTGAATATCCTGTGGACACTCCATAGGATTGGGACTTTTGTTGTCAATCGTTCGTCACAGATTCTGGAGTTGATTCCAGCAGTCATCTAATGAATTATTGCCTTGTTTCAGGGTGTATGCCCGTTTGTGTAAGTCAAAGGTTTGCAACGGATCTACCCCTAATCCGTATGTAACCGCTAGTCCTTCCCACAGTGCTTTTGCGGTGGGATAACTAGATGCATTATTGACCAAGCTCTCATCCATGTTGTCAATCAACCAAGTGAAAACAAGTTGGTCATCTTGTTCCCACTTGGCACAGTTTATGTCAGTTGGCAGGGGGTGGAGGAACCCCTGTGATGTGGGTGCTCCTCCCCCTGCCTAAGATGGCTCTACGCATTAAATTGCACCACAGAGGGTAATGCCCAGAATTTAGTTTCACCTTGAGTACTAGATTGTCTGATACCGTGGGGGTTGGAACGAAATTTTGGGATGCAGGAACGAGTTGGGTCTGTAAAAATTTGGCAAATTCAGCGGAGAGGTCAAAATTGTCAGGGAGTTTGGGCATTTTGTTGGATGATTCTGGTGTTTCTGATGGATTTTCTGGATTTTGTGACATATTTGTTCTGGGTTTTTTCAGGTTATGATAATTCTGGGGGCAAGTAAGTAGATTAATCTGGGTAACCAGATGATCAAGGTAAGGACAGGTATTACGCAGAAACTGCACTTGGCAGAGAAAGGATTAAGAACAGATGCTGCCGTGGGGAATGGTAGCAACAAAGGCAATGATGAGTTTTGAATCTGAGCCTAATCGTTCAAACAATCAAACAGAGAGGAATATTTCCTGCTCTGATACCATGTCAAATTGGTAAAACATAGCAAGATAGTAGAACTGAAGGAATTTTCTGTTGTATCTATTCATATCAATTGTACACCTATTTGTAGTGGCCAGTTAGGCTTTGTAAAAGGAAAAACAAATCAAACGTATCAATCTATACTAATGTTAATTGCTATAATTTCGGTCCTATAATTGTGGTATTTATTACAATAATTACACCTCAATCTTCTTGTTATGGTATGTACGATTACTTTCCATTCTCACAAACGGGACCACATGTAGCGCCCCGCTCCCGAACTCTATCATTGGGAACAGTGCACCCGCCGTATCTCACCGAGGAGAATACAAGGCGTCGAATAAATTTCCAACATGTTCGAAAAGACGTAGAAATTTTGTTTCGCGAAATGAATTACCATAACTTTAAATTACATGAACGAAGAAATCCTCAATAAAATACATACATCAGTGAGGGTAACAAAGTCACTATGCCAACCTCTAAATGCTATCAGTCTAAACAGGGTAGTGTCTGACGAAACCCCAATAAAATAACGACGGACAGCCGCAAGGTCTCTTCGTATCCTAAGTGCGACCGTCAGTCTGCCCAACTATTGTGTCAGCCCCGTCCTCAACAAAGACATAATCGTACGCTTCCTCATGCTCACCTGGTGGGGGGGGGGGAGTAGGGGTGAGTGATGGGAAAATCACCCAGTAGGCACCTGTCTCTAACTAATACAAAACGAGCATACAAAAATGATATAGCACATAGCACATAGGACATAATATCACATAAGCATACGAAATAATGCGGAAAAGTAATTTACTCCAGATAAAGAATGCGCAACATCGTGATGCATGTCCTACTATGCATGTCACATGCAACAAAGTCATGTCACACAAAATACCGGTATCTCCGCCATGCAATGCATGATCCCGGGACCTAACTGAGTGGCTGTGGGTCGTACCCACCCACAGTCACCATCCTGAGTGTACTTGGCACCGCAACCGTACACCATCCTGAGTGCCCGTGACCAGTACGTCACGACCCACCATCATGCAATGCACGTGCCATGAATGCAAATAACACAAGCGCCTGAGGCCCCTGGCCCATCCTCACCATCCTCTGGCACCCAAATCTAGGTTCATTTAATAATCGCCTGAGGCCCCTGGCCCATCCTCACCATCCTCCGGCACTCAAATCTAGGTTCGTTTATTATCCGAGTAATGATTTAATGTTGTTTGAGGTTGAACTTATTATTCCGTGGCTTGTATACATTTATTGTGCATTTTCTATATTTTTCCTCATTTTTTCCCTATTTATTTCTATTTATTACCTAATTATCCAAATTAAATAAATAATCACAATTACTAAAATTTAGTGAAAATAGTTAAATTTCAGTAGTTTATAATTTCTGGAATTTATTTATAATTCTCTGATATTTATTTATATTTTTCCTAAATTTATTACCATTTTTAATTAATTAATTAACAATTATGGAAATTAAAGAATTTCAGAAATAAAATAAAATCAATTACCTTACCAATTGGGCTGGCCCTTTCGCCAGCCCTGACCTGCGCTCTAGGCTCGGCCCGGATTCGCCTGCGATCCGGCCCATAGTCCATCCCCTTTTTTTATTTAACCGCGTTATTGGGCCGGCTGATGTCTGGCCCTTTCCGCTGGCCATCCGGCCCGGCCCGCAACCAGCCTCCCTGTTTTTTTTTTATTTTTCGTTGATAATGGGCCAAGCCTGGTACCAGGTGCAGCTGGCCCGTTAAGGGCTGGCCTGCCGCCGGTCCGGGCTTCGGCCCTTGTTTAATTATTTTTTTAACCTGTAATCCCTATTGCCGCCACCCTTGAGTGCGTGTACGCCCACGCGCGGCTACTTCCGGCGGCGCGTGAGGCGCTCCGGACGCCTCCGGTGTCTGTTTTTCGACCCCGATCTATATTTTCGCCTATTTCCAGTATATGGAAACCTATTCTAAGGCCAAAACAAGATGAAAAACCTGTAATCTTGCTAACAGTTTTACTATTTCGATTATCAAATTTTTTCCTAAAATCAAATCCTTACTATTGTGATTATCAAATTTTTCCCTAAAATCAAATCACAGGCACCCAGATACACGCAACATCACGCAAGATCATATACACATCACGCGACATCCAGAGTCTTCAAAAACTTCATGCTTTTCACAGATCAAACAACATGCATTGAAATTCAACAATTAAAAACAACAAAACACGTAATATATCACCAAAGCATGCTTAAATTTGTACCAATTGGAGGGGAAAAATAGAACCTACCTATTTGCAGACAAACTACGCGATTAGAAATAGACCCGGTTGCCTTTTCTCCTTCTCTTCTTCTATCTTCTCTTTCTTCTCTTCTCCTCTCCTCCTTTCTCTTCTGCCGTCGCCTAGCTTTTGACGCTATTTATTATTATTTTTTTATTATTTGCTTTAACTTTTGCTCCCTTTAATTGCTGCCCCCATTTACATGTTATCTATGTGCGTGCGTGAATTTTGGGGAGGACGGTTATCCCCCCTTAACTACTATATTATCTTTTTTTTTAAATTGCTTAATTCCTATCATTATTTCTTTTAAAATATTATTATTATTATATTATTTTTATTATTTTATTATTTTTTGTTCTAACTATCCTACGGCACCCATCTTTTCTTCTTCTTTTTTTAATCATATTTTATTTATTTTTATAATTTATCTTACTCTATACGTATGTAACAACTTTTATATAGTTATCCAACGACTCGGACATAATCGTCCTGCTACGGTTAATTTGATTTTAGAGAATTGTTACACCCAATGGCTACTTAATTTCTAACTTAGCACGCACGACTAATTCGAAAATTCCGGAGTGTAACATCCTACCCACCTTACAAAAAGTTTCGTCCTCGAAACTTGTCATACCTTATTTGGAAAAGTATGGGCAGCGCCCGCGTATCCGATCCCCTAGCCCCTATGTCGCTTCGTTTTCCTTATGATTGCCCCTTTGCACCTTAACGTAGGGAATGATTTCTTTCCTCAGCTCTTGATCCTTGCGGTTTACAATCCGAACATGAGTCTCTTCATATGACATATCGGGTCTGATCCTCAAAGACAGTACATCCAATACACTACTCGGATCAGAAACGTACCTTCTTAGCTGAGAAACATGAAATACATTGTGCACTTGGGCTAGCGTTGGAGGTAACACCAAACGATACGCAAACAAACCGACCCTTCCAAACCAAAACATGCCGCACCCTCAATAGGTGACATTCTCAGATAAACCTTTCTCCGACAGTAAACCCTAGTGGGCGTCTCTTCGAATATGCCCAGCTCTTGTTTCTGTCTTGGACAACCTTAAGTCTTTTCCGAATCAATTTTATCCTCTCCTTAGTTTGCTTAATCAGCTCTAGGCAAGTAATAATACGCTCTCCAACTTTGTTCCACTAGACTGGGGGTCTGCACTTACGCCCGTTGAGTGCCTCAAATGGCACCCTACCAATGGCGCTAGCTGTTGTTGTTGTAGGAGCACTCAATCATCTTGATCATACTATCCCAGTTCCCCTTGAAATCAATGACACAAGTCTTCAACATGTCCTTCAATGTTTGTGTCGTCTTCTCTGGCTACTCATTGATCTAGGGACAAGATGCAGTACTCAACATAGCTCCGTCCATTACATACATCGACATACACGAGTTTTAATATGTGTGGCCGTTTTAATTGTTAAGTTGTTGAACATGTTTGGTATACACAATTTGTATGTTGTGTATCCTTATTTAACGTTGGCATGATTTACGTATCATCTGTACCTTATGCATTTACAATTGTTCTCCGCAGTTTGTCTACGTATAATGTTTATATTGTTTGTTAGTTGTTTTTTAAGCGATACACATGCTATGCGCGTTCATTTTAGTCTTGTTTATTGTGATCTCTCTTTTTGTACTTGTGTCAGTCGTTAATAATATTTGTTACATGTACTCTATATTTTCCATATCAGCTTATCTTATTGTCGTATAAATATTGTTATATAAGTTACGTCGAAGAAAGTGCTTAAGTGCCTAATATTTGCTGTAATGTACATATAAAATTTATTTGGTGTTCAAATACGATATATATATATATATATATATATATATATATATATTACTGTCTGTTCTTTTTATGTGTCATGTTATTAAGTTGTTTACACTTTAATCTATTTCTATGATGTCATGCCATACTATGTCGTTCCTAACTCGTATTTAGCATGCTTACTTCAATTGGGTATGTTAATATTTCGTTTTAAACTTGTAACTGTATACCTATATCATATCCCATGTCTTGTATGAAAAGTATATGTGGTACTGTATTCTTTGTAACAGTGTTGTTTGTTGTCGTTACATATTATGATGTTTATCATTATTTTGTTATATTAGTAGTGTCGTGGTGTCCTTGGTACAATAGTGTGTATACTTGTGCATATTTACTTAGATTCATTTAATTACCTTTTCGTTTTGTGTATCTATTGTACGTTTTCTTAGATCGACTTATATACATTATATCATTAATGTTGTAACAAATTAGGAGTAGCCATATGCTTATTTATTATTGTAAGAGATTGAGTGTTTTATTTTTATTTTATTTTATTTTTATTATTTTTTTTGTAACAGTCTATGGGTTTGCAACCCATGAAACGTCTTAACAGTATCACCTTTATAAGTTCCTAAGATGGTTATTATTATTATTATTATTATTATTTTATGGTGGTCATTTAGCAACTATAATTTTGACTTATCGTATTATTATTATTACTTATTATTATTTTTTTGTTCACTCCTCCTATGTTATTATCGTATTCTGTATATATATTGTGGGCTTTTTACCTACTACTTTTTATTTTTATATGGTCTCTTTGTATGCATATATATACGTGTATAAATGTGTATATGTATATTGTTGATTTATGTTGCCGTATATTTATAGTTCATTATGTCATGTGATATCTCTCTTTTTTTTGACTAATATTATTATCATTTTTTTTGGCTCAGCGAAGCTTTGTTGATAACTTTGTCGATATCAACTGTCCACTCGAACTTTGCCATCTTATGCTTTCGTCTGCTTAGGGACGCCAGTATCGACAAAAATTCTCAAACGAATTCCATGTAGCAGCTGGCCACACAATTCTTAAACGAATTCCATGTAGCAGCTGGCCACACAACGCCTCCGCTGTGCAACTCTGATCATTTATCTTTGATTACATCATCTGTACCGATGATGAGTCATGGATACCTGATCGCCGGCGGTTGAACTCCGCTACGACGTCACCATTCTTTCCGATGTCTGTATCAGTCATTCACGTGGATATGTGCACTGATCCTTGCTTCCTTTTATGCTGTTTTTTTGATCCTGCTGTGATGGTGGTGCCGGCCTCTGCTCAGTGCCCCCACTTGTAAAACATCTTGCATTTCCATGTAGTAGAATCTCATATCCGTTGGTGCCAGCGGCAGAAGATGCTAGTTCAATTGCTACTGGTACTACGTAACCTACAGTCGCTGTTGCGCCAAGGTGGTGGCCATGGTGTCGGCCGATGCCTGGAGGATGACCTCCCCTGATCCTGGTGATCATTACCATAACCACCGTTGCCTCCTTCGTCGGATCGTTCACGACACGATGGTAATTTCCTGGATTTCATGCGAACCTCGACGAGAATTTGGATAGATGTGAGTAATAATGAGATTTGAGCATTTACGGGCCCACGCAAAAGTTCAGGGGTACAACGGTAATTAAATAGAGAAAGCTCACCAACGTCACACACCTCCCATAACCCGATCATAACTTAAGTCTACTTCATTTATTTAGTGTGTAATTGGCATTTCTAGGGGAAGATCATAGCTTATGTCTAGGTGATCTAGTTAATCCTGCGTTTCCGAGGCAGATTTGAAGCCTCGGCTCTGATACCACCTGTAGCGCTCTGCTCCCGAACTCTATCATCGGGAACAATGCACCCGCCGTATCTCACTGAGGAGAATACAAGGCGTCGAATCAATTTCCAACATGTTCGAAAAGACGTAGAAATTTTTTTTCGCGGAAACGAATTACCATAACTTCAAATTACATGAACAAAGAAATCCTCAATAAAATACATACATCAGTGAGGGTAACAAAGTCACTATGCCAACCTCTAAATTCTATCAGTCTAAACAGGGTAGTGTCTGGCGAAACCCCAATAAAATAACGACGGAGAGCCGCAAGGTCTCTTCGTATCCTAAGTGCGGCCGTCAGTCTACCCAACTACTGTGTCAGCCTCGTCCTCAGCAAAGACATAATAGTACGCTTCCTCGTGCTCACCTGGTGGGGGGGGGGGGAGTAGGGGTGAGTGATAGAGAAATCACCCAGTAGGCACCTGCCTCCAACTAGTACAAGACGAGCATACAAAAATGATATAGCACATAGCACATAGGACATAATATCACATAAGCATACGAAATAATGCAGAAAAGTAATTCACTCCAAATAAAGAATGCACAACATCATGATGCATGTCCTACTATGCATGTCACATGCAACAAAGTCATGTCACACAAAATGCTGGTATATCCGCCATGCAATGCATGATCCCGGGACCTAACTGAGTGGCTGTGGGTCGTACCCACCCACAGTCACCATCCTGAGTGTACTTGGCCCCGCCACCGTAGACCATCTTGAGCGCCCGTGACCCGTACGTCACGATCCACCATTATGCAATGCACGTGCCATGAATGCAAACAACACAATCGCCTGAGGCCCCTGACCCATCCTCACCATCCTCCCGCACTCAAATCTAGGTTCATTTAATAATCGCCTGAGGCCCTTGGCCCATCCTCACCATCCTCCGGCACTCAAATCTAGGTTTGTTTATTATCCGAGTAATGATTTAATGTTGTTTGAGGTTGAACTTATTATTCCGTGGCTTGTATACATTTATTGTGTATTTTCAATATTTTTCCTCATTTTTCCCTATTTATTTCTATTTATTACCTAATTATCCAAATTAAATAAATTATCACAATTACTGAAATTTAGTGAAAATAATTATATTTCAGTAGTTTATAATTTCTGGAATTTACTTATAATTTTCTGATATTTATTTATATTTTTCCTAAATTTATTACCATTTTAATTAATTAATTAATTAACAATTATGGAAATTAAAGAATTTCAGAAATAAAATAAAATCAATTACCTTACCAATTGACCTGGCCTTTAGCCAGCCTTGACCTGCGCTCTAGGCTCGGCCCGGATTAGCCTGCAATCTGGCCCACAGTCCATCCCCCTTTTGTTTTTTTATTTAACCGCGTTATTGGGCCAGCTGATGTCTGGCCCGGTCTGCTGGCCATCCGGCCCGGCCCGCAACCAGCCTCCCGATTTTTTTTATTTTTCGTTGATAATGGGCCAAGCATGGTACCAGGTGCAGCCGGCCCGTTAAGGGCTGGCCTGCCGCCGGTCCGGGCTTCGGCCCTTGTTTAATTATTTTTTTAAACCTGTAATCCCTAGCGCCGCCACCCCTAAGCGCGTGTACGCCCACGCGCGCACGTGGAGCCACGTGCGGCTCCTTCGGCGGCGCGTGAGGCGCTCCGGACGCCTCCGGTGTCTGTTTTTTGACCCCGATCAACATTTTCACCTATTTCCAGTCTATGGGAACCTATTCTAAGGCCAAAACAAGATGAAAAACCTGTAATCTTGCTAACAATTTTACTATTTCGATTATCAAATTTTTCCCTAAAATCAAATCCTTACTATTTTGATTATCAAATTTTTCTCTAAAATCAAATCACAGGCACCCAGATACATGCAACATCACGCAATATCATATACGCATCACGTGACATCCAGAGTCTTCAAAAACTTTATGCTTTTCACAGATCAAACAACCTGCATTGAAATCAAACAATTAAAAACAACAAAACACCTAATATATCACCAAAGCATGCTTGAATTTGTACCAATTGGAGGGGGAAAAGAGAACCTACCTATTTGCAGACAAACTACGCGATTAGAAATAGACCCGGTTGCCTTTTCTCCTTCTCTTCTTCTCTCTTCTCTTTCTTCTCTTCTCCTCTCCTCCTTTCTCTTCTGCCGTCGCCCAGCTTTTGACGCTATTTATTATTTTTTTTTATTATTTGCTTTAACTTTTGCTCTCTTAAATTGCTGCCCCCATTTACATGTTATCTATGTGCGTGCGTGAATTTTGGGGGGAACGGTTATCCCCCTTAACTACTATCTTATCTTTTTTTTAAAATTGCTTAATTCCTATCCTTATTTCTTTTAAAATATTATTATTATTATATTATTTTTATTATTATATTATTTTTTGTTCTAACTGTCCTACGACACCCATCTTTTCTTCTTCTTTTTTTCATCATATTTTATTTATTTTTATAATTTATCTTACTCTATACGTATGTAACAATTTTATATAGTTATCCAACGACTCGGACATAATTGTCCCGCTACGGTTAATTTGATTTTAGAGAGTTGTTACACCCAACGGCTACTTAATTTCTAACTTAGCACGCACGACTAATTTGAAAATTCCAGGGTGTAACACCACATATAAGATCTCTGTAAATCAAGGTTAATAAAGATATCAAGATAAGAAGAATAAGATTTGGAACTTCAGTTCACAAGAACACTTAGTTCACTTTGATTTAACAACACTTCACTTTGAACAACGGAATCACTGAACAACACTTGAACATCAACACTTGAAAATGATCGCTTTATTCACTGAGCACGATAGCGCGATATTAATGAAATTCAAATTTTCAATTTATGCATAATTGTAGGGAGAGCGATCACATTTAAATCATAGATAAATGTTATTTTGCTAATTATCAAAAGGGGGGATTGTTGAGAAATTGAGATTTGAGTGATTCGAAAATACATGATTTAAATGTTACGTGTTTATGAAATGCATGAAATAAGTGTTACTTGATGTATGCAAGTGATAAAAATGCTTTACATGTTTATATATAATGTTGTCATACTAACAAGCTATGAAGCGTTAAAGCTTACATCATATGACAAACATTTGTTGTCTTTATACCATTTTCAGGTGCCATGATTGATGACCTAAACTAGTTCATTAAGTGAAGTCCTTAAGTTAATGAACTAACTAGTTCATTAAATGAAGACATATTTGGATAGAGCTATATGGCAAAAAACTTGAAATGGAAAGTCTCCTCATCTCAAACTCACACGCCACGTAATTATATATATTTCATATACAAATTTTTTTAAAGATACACTATATACTTATGTCCCGACATACCACTGACGCGTCATACACATCATAACCGTACATCGACGTCACACCACCATATACATAGTATATTTATGAGTATATACAAGTCTCATATCATACATTACAAGTCATCTTGATACGAAAATTATAACGTCATGTCACGAAGCTACATCACCATCATCATCATACCCAGTACATCCCAAAGACAGCAAAAGCTATCGTTAGGGTCTGGGGAGGGTGAGCGGTAGACAAACAATACCTCTATCCCTAGGGATAGAGAGTTTGCTTCCAGTGAGACGCTCTGGCTGTACCTGCATAAATGAGACAATAATAGGAATATGACGTGCTAGTGTGTTAGTAAGAAAATTATGTAAATACATCTACGAAGCTCCCGAAATAACAATGGTCATAGACATGTATATGTACATATAATGCAAGAAAAAAATGCAAAAATCCACCCAAAGCATAGATAATGTCTAAGCCCCTAAGAATACTCTTAGGTGCTCTTATATCTTGTTTAAACCTCGTTAATCTTAATCCTCTGCCTCCATGAACTCCTATCATGTACCATGTCCTTGAAGAGGTGCAAATCTAATAGGTCATGCCTAATCCGCTCATCCCAAGTCAGTTTGGGCGTGCCTTTACTCATCTTCTCCTCTATAATGAGGCTTTCGACTATTCTGACAGACGCCGTTGTCTGTCTCCTCTTGACATGCCCAAACCATCTTAGTCTCCCCTCCCTTATTGTAGCGCCCCGCCCGAAACCAGAGTTCCGGCTCAGTGCACCCGCCATACTCTACTCCATAGAGTACAAGGCGTCGATACTATACATGTGCATGTCGACATGAATTGTAATCGATATAGCGGAAGCATCTTAAAATAAACTCAAGACACACATATTATTATTACAAACCGTTCAAATCCACACATCCACAAATACAACTTCTCACGATAATTTTATTACATCACCATAAATAAAGCTCACACCACAGGTACATAGCTTCAGCCTACATCTTTGCTCACGGATACTCTATCTGGGGTTCCTCCTCAATGAACACGGCATCAGGGTCCCTGTTCTCTGAAATGTTAAGAGGCAAGTATGAGCGATAACCACCATCTTTTAATCGCTCAGCAAGTATTCTTTATAGATACTTCATGTGGATCATACATGGGAAACAAGTAGTAGTAAAGTAACAATATATATAATTACATCTTCATTTACAAATGACAGTATTATATATAAGGGTAAAACAGAACATAAGATTTTGCATCATACCTTATGGATCATATCATTCTTCCTCAGCATATCCTTAGCCTACCTTCCATGCTTGAACACTAATCCATCTTATACTAAGGTCATAACTTACAACCATCACCTCTACGTACATAATCTTCCTTAGTCATCTTAAGGCATCATGATTGTATAAATATACTAATCATCACCTAAGGGCATGATCATGACATGATGCATAAAACGTGACTTTTCATAAAATGGCTTTTCGTAAACATGGCTTTTCATAAACATGACATTTCATAAATTGATAAGATTTTCATAACTTGCGTAAAATGACATATTCATAACTTGCATAACATGACATTTTCATAACATGAAGACATAACATTTTCATCATTGGCTATAGCACTTTTCATAAGAATAATAACACACGACATACCGATCGATTTCCCATGTAGTACATATACGACATAAAACATCATAAACATATGTACATGTACTAACGGTGACGCGCTATGACAGAGATCCCGTGTCCCAGACCCGGTGTTACACTCGGCCATATACGTAATCATATGCCCCTGACATCTATCACCCCGATACCGATGTCACGCCGGCGAACATAACATAGTCATAATCATGAACATAACATAACATATCGTGTGTCAATGAAATCGATCGTCTCGCGTTTATTATTCACATGCATATGAACTTTTAAAACATGATATGCGTAAAACAACTTTCAAACTTTATCTTCGTGCAGCATGAGACTTGTTCGTATGAGGTGTTATGGTAAACTACATCTTATAACATCACTTACTTATTTTCATCCTACATATCATAACTTAAAGGGATTCACACTTTGACCAACAAAAGGCCATTCGGCCATGAGGCTAAAACAGCCGACTTTTCTTCATTTTTCATTCAACACCACTTTTTTAATTTGTATTCTCTAAATACAACTCATATTCCAACACTTAAGGAAATTGACTTTTAATTCCTAGATCCTTTAATTCTTCACATACAACTACCTACACTTATACCATACTTTATTCATTTCCACATATTCTACATAACATGAAGCTTAATTCATTATATTACACAAATGGCCTTAAGGCCGAATGTGTATAAATATATGTATATATATATATAATATGTCGTATATATATATATACCATGATTTATATTCTTAATACCTTAAGCCGTGTATATATATGTATGATTATATTCATGTATACTTCTTTAACATGTCACATTTTGATTTTATCATATTACTACCATGTGGCCGAAAGTTTGGCCATGGATTATACACATTTATATTTCATTTTCCTTCCTTCTATGTACATGTTGTATGTTGTATAATTTCATAACTAATATGTACATATTGCTTTCCCTTCTTGTACTTAATCTTAAGATTATAACACTAAGAAAATGCATAATCATAAACATGATGGAAAACATAAAAAAGTGTACTTCTTGAGTCATATTCATCATCTAATACACATCTTGAAGATGGAATGATGAAACTCAAATGGAGTACTCACCTAGACCACTTGACCATGTATATGTGGCGTATATATGAAGACGATGATCATCAAACAACCATTGAGACCATGTGTATAAGTCATGCTTATGATGCATACATAAACATGTTAAAGACATGATCTTGAAACATATGAACACTAAAATACATAAAAAAAATACAACATGATGATCATCATAAAAGAAAACATATTTAAAACATCAAAAGTTGTATTCTTTGTATACCTTTCTTAAGGTTCTTTATTTCATGTCATTTGTTCAAAGTTTATATCTATTTGTATATATATGGATATTACCGTATGTATGCACTTGTATATGTGTATATATATATATATATATTAACCGTATATATATATATGTTGCATCTAAATGTTTATATAGCCTTTTATATGTATTTTTACCTATATTTATATATATATAACATTTACAATCATAGGTCTTTCATATTCTTATGACAAACTTGAACATACTACATGATGATTCCATTTTTAATATAAACATAAATATTGAATTTGAAATCCATGAAGGATCTAGGAAGAGTACTTGCCTTGGTTCACCTTTCTTACACTTAGAAGATGTTTCATTCACTTGGTTTAGAAGAGAGTTCTTCTTCCTTCCTCCTAGGTATACATGGTTTTTAGGGTTTAAAAGAAGGGTTGGTGAGCAACTTATGAAACTAAGTATATAGAAGAATCAAACTTAGACTTCATAAAGTTCTTACCTTGATTGCTTTTGATTCTAGATGCTACAACCTTCTTGAATCTTTCTTAGTTGATTGAGTGTTTTTGATACTTGATTTGAGTGATGTTGGTATGAAGAAAGGAGAAGAAAATCTTCTCCTTGATGGGATAGTAACTTTCGGCCAAGAGGGGTGCAAGGAGGGAGTTGGAATGTTTTTGGGTTTTCTTGAAGATAGGATGAAATTGGTTGGTTGAAGATGTATTATTTGAGGGGTTGAAGAAGAAATAAAAATTCCTTCTTTACTAAAGGTGGGGGGCGGCCAAGCATGGGAAGGGATGGGGTGGGAGACAACCTTTAGACAAGTATGGGTGTAATGAATGGGTTTTATGACAAGATTCCTAAGCATGCTATTTTTTTATGCTAAATGTTTAAAGTGTGAGACAAGTTGTCTTCACCTTCTTTTTCATTTTCCTTTTCTTTTTCTTTCATGTATGTATTTTATTTTCTTTTTATTTAAGGTAGTATAATATTGTTGTGTCATGTATTTCTTTTTGATTTAATTTATACTAATATTTTAAGTTGTTACTAACTAAGTTAATTTGAGCTTTTATTGTGTGGATTCAAACATTTATGATATATTTGCTAATGAATCGTACACCTATGAGATTATGTTTACGGTATTGGAGGTTGATACTACATAACAAATTTTCTGGGCTGTAACATTCTTCCCCCCTTATAGAAAGTTTCGTCCTCGAAACTTACGTACCTCATACAAAGAGTTGTGGATATTGTTTCTGCATTTGCTGTTCCGGCTCCCAAGTCGCTTCTCTTTCTGTATGATTACTCCATTGTACTTTCACGAAGGGAATTGTCCGTTTCCTCAGCACTTGTTCTTTATGGTCCACGATCCGTGTAGGAACTTCTTCATACGTGACGTCATCCTTAATAGTTACGGGTTGCTGTGCCAGTATATGATCCGAATCGTGTACATATTTTCGCAACTGAGATACGTGAAACACATTATGTACCTGGGATAATGTAGGAGGTAGGGCCAACCGATATGCAACTGCTCCAATTTTCTCTAGTATCTCATAAGGACCAATAAATCTAGGGCTCAATTTTCCTTTAATCCCAAATCTAATCACGCCCTTGGTCGGTGAAACCCGCAAATATACTTTCTCGCCTACTTCAAACTCAATCGGTCGTCTTTTTGTATCCGCCCAGCTTTTGCTACGGTCTTGAGCAGCTTTCAATCTATCACGCATCACCTTGATCTTTTCCAGAGTCCGCTCCACCAGTTCTGGACCCATAATAGTTCTCTCGCCAACTTCATACCAGTATAATGGAGATCGACACTTCCTTCCGTACAATGCTTCAAAGGGTGCCATACCAATAGAACTGTGATAGCTGTTATTGTAAGAGAACTCAATTAACTTCACTGATTTGTCCCAGCTAACCTTGAAATCCAAAGTGCAAGCGCGTAGCATATCTTCCAATGTTTGTATGGTACGTTCTGACTGTCCATCGGTCTGCAGATGAAATGCTGTACTCATCTGAAGTTCGGTACCCATGGCATTTTGGTAAGATCTCCAGAATCGCGAAGTAAAACGTGGATCTCTATCGCACACAATACTGACAGGTGTTCCATGTAGGCTAACTATTTCATTCATATACATACTCACCAGCTTTTCTATGGATGTCTGGATTGACATGGATAAGAAATGTGCCGATTTAGTGAGACGATCCACGATTACCCAAATCGCATCATTACCATTGCGAGTCTTAGGAAGTCCGGTAACAAAATCCATCGTAATATGCTCCCATTTCCACTCCGGAATCTCTAATGGCTGTAATAGTCCTGCCGGCCTCTGATGTTCTGCTTTAACTTGTTGACAAGTATGACATCTCTCCACAAACTCCGCAATGTGACGCTTCATGCCGTTCCACCAATAATTTCTTTTAAGATCCTGATACATCTTTGTTGCTCCCGGATGTATAGATAACCGTGAGTTGTGAGCTTCCGTCATGATCTCTCTTTTAATTCCATCAATGTTTGGCACACACAATCTCTCTTTGAACCAAAGACTGCCATCATTATGCAACTGAAAATCCTTCACCGGTCGTTCTTCAAACTGCTTGACAATGATCATTAACTCAGAATCATTCTTTTGCACCTCTTTAATCCTATCAATTAAAGTGGGAGTGATCATTAATTTAGCCAGAATATTTGCAGTTGAATCAACCACATCCAATCCAAATTCGGCTATCTCTCTCTCTAGAGGCGTCTGCCTAGCATGACTTAACTTCCTACTCAATGCATCTGCCACTTTATTCGCCTTACCCGGATGGTAATGGATAGCGAGATCATAGTCTTTCATCAACTCCAACCATCTTCGTTGCCTCATGTTTAGTTCCTTTTGGGTGAAAAGATATTTCAAGCTCTTGTGGTCCGTGTAGACTTCGCATCTCTCTCCATATAAATAATGTCTCCATATCTTAAGCGCAAATACAACTGCCGCTAATTCTAGATCATGAGTAGGATAATTCTGTTCATAGGGTTTCAACTGTCTTGACGCATATGCGATTACTCGTTCTTCCTGCATTAAAACACAACCTAGTCCATTCTTCGAAGCGTCGCTATATACCACAAATCCCTCTCCTGAGATTGGTTGTGCTAATACCGGTGCCGATGTCAATTTCTTCTTAAGTTTGGTGAAGCTCTGTTTGCAATCAGAAGTCCAATCATATCGCGTCTTTTTCTGCGTCAATCGAGTTAATGGAACTGCAATCCGTGAGAATCCCTCAACAAACTTCCGATAATAACCTGCAAGTCCTAAGAAACTCCTGACCTCAGTCACATTTGTTGGCCTCGGCCATTCCGTAATAGCCTCAATCTTTTTGGGGTCTACTAAGATACCATCCTTAGACACAACATGACCCAAAAATGCAACACTATGGAGCCAAAATTCGCACTTGCTGAGTTTAGCATATAACTGCTTCTTTTTAATACATTCAGGGTTATTCTTAGATGTTCTGCATGGGTCTCTTCATCCGGTGAGTATATTAGAATATCGTCAATAAATACCACCACGAACTTATCCAACTGATCCCGAAATACTGTGTTCATCAAATCCATGAATGATGCGGGTGCGTTGGTCAATCCAAATGGCATCACTAAGAACTCATAATGTCCATATCTTGTACGAAAAGCAGTCTTAGCGATATCTTCCGACTTGATCATCAATTGATGGTAACCAGAGCGAAGGTCAATCTTGCTGAACACTTTAGCTCCCTGTACGAAAAAATTATATTGATATTTATAATAGTTATATATTTGTTATGTAATTATTTAAATTACTTACCCTTAATTGATCGAACAAATCGTCAATTCGAGGCAGTGGATATCTATTCTTGATAGTGATCTTATTCAGCTCTCGGTAATCGATGCAGAGTCGCATGCTGCCATCTTTCTTCTTAACGAACAACACTGGAGCTCCCCATGGTGATACACTTGGCCGTATAAACTTCTTGTCTATCAATTCTTGCAACTGTGATTTCAATTCCTTTAATTCGGCTGGGGTCATTCTATACGGTGCCTTTGAGATTGGTTCAGCTCCTGGAACGACATTAATCTCAAATTCAATCTCTCTGTCCGGAGGCAAACCTGGTAGATCATCTGGAAATACATCTGTGAACTACTTGACCACTGGAATACTGTCAATTGATGGGGTCTCGGAATCCTTGCCAAGAGCATACACAAGGAATCCTTCGCTACCCTTCTTCAGTGATCGAAAGGCTTTTGCTGCTGTCAGATAAACATTCTGTGGTATCTTTTTCATCTTAGAGTTCCCTTGATAAATCACTTCTTTTCGCATTGGATCCTTAA
>AP025049.1:12998977-13148339 GCA_036186865.1 Eustoma russellianum
CAGAACACGCTTACCACGACAATCAATGTAGGCATGGTGTTTGAACAACCAATCCATGCCTAGAATAAGGTCGAAATCCCCAATCTGTATAGGAATTAGGGTAACTTCGAACTTCTGTCCTCCCATTTCTATCTCGCAATTCTTATATATATGATGTGAAATGATTACTTGATCACCAGCTGCCTGAACGCGATAAGGCGTATCCAGTCTAGTCGGACAACTATCAAGGTTTTTAGCAAACCTTTTCGATACAAAGGAATGGCTTGCACCACTATCAAATAATACGTTGGCAGGTATGTTGTTTGTTAATATGACACCTGAGGCAATTCATAATTCAAATGTGCAATCCCGAAACAAGCAGATAATATCATAAACTTTTCAAAATGAATTATACCTGTCACCACGTCTGGGGCTTCCAGAACCTCCTCATCTGTCATCACATGGACTCTGGCATTGGCTCTTGGGCCATCTCTCTGCTGAGGTGCGGCCCTCTGGGGCCCCTTCCTGGGCTCAGGACAGTCTTTGATCATGTGGCCAACCTTACCACAGCTAAAGCAAGCTCCAATCTTCAGCAAACATGTTCCTGTATGCGGTTTCTGGCACTTAGGGCATCTCGGAATCGGATTCGCCTGTGGTGGACGTTGCGACTGAGGTTGTTGCTGATAATTCTGCTGACGTGTACGTCCATAATCTCCTCTGATAGTCTTAGCCCCTTTACCAAACTGACCATCTCCAAACTCTTGGGGCCTCTTGCCCCGGGTATCAGTGTCACGCCTAATGATGTCCCTCTCTACCCGATAGCAAGCATCCAGTAATTCACCAAAATCTCTTGGGTTGGCATTCACAATCCATGTGCGAATGCGTGGGTTCAGTCCTCTCTCAAACTTGATCATCTTCAGTTGTTCATCCCCCATAACCGCTGGAACATATCTTCCCAATGCAGTAAATTGGTTAGCATAGTCTGCCACTGTCATACCAGACGTCTGGACCAAAGACTCAAACATCCCTATCTTCTGTAAGGTAACTGATGGTGGAATATAGAATTTGCGGAACTCTCTCAGAAATCGCTCCCAAGTAACTGGAGCTGGCAAATGCTGCAAATTAGTGGTCCACCATTCATCGGCCTCACCCGTCAGAAAAGGTTTGATAACCTGAGCTTTTATCTCTTCCGGTATTTGAATCAGTTCAAAATTGTTCTGTACTTCTTTTAGCCATTTTTCGGCTATGTCAGGGTCAGATCCACCTTCAAAGTTAGGAATGCGGGCCTTCGTCATTTCTCCGTAAAAGAAACGAGTACCATGTTGTGGTGGAGGTGGTGGCGGTGGCGGTGGAGGTGGCGCATAATTCTGGTGACCGTTGTTACCTACCGCCTGTCCTATCTGTACCAAAGCTTGCAGAACAGCCTGCTGAAAATCTCCCTGACCCTGCTGCTGTGGGGGTGGAGGCACATGCTCAGTGTAAGGTGGAACCGGTCCTGTCTGCGAGGGTATCTGTGATGGTGGAGGAGGGGGTAACTGTGCAGGTCTGTCAGCGCGCGGTCTACCTCTAGGTCGTGCAGACATCCTATTGAAGATAGTATCATTAGTAATCATTTACAAAAGAGATCAATTTGTCTTCCTGATTAGTTCAGAATTTATTTTTTTTACTGGGGACTTAATAATTCAACAAAACTTTTAAATGTTATTTAGCTATCCCTAAATATTCTAAGGATTCTAATCTAGGATATCACTCTTGGTCTAAGATCATAACTTAAGTTCTAGGATCATCACTTAACTTCTAAGTGCCTACTTTACTATTCCCGCCGTGGATCTAGAGCCTTGGTCTCTGATACCAACTGTAGCGCCCCGCCCGAAACCAGAGTTCTGGCTCAGTGCACCCGCCATACTCTACTCCATAGAGTACAAGGCGTCGATACTATACATGTGCATGTCGACATGAATTGTAATCGATATAGCGGAAGCATCTTAAAATAAACTCACGACACGCATATTATTATTACAAACAGTTCAAATCCACACATCCACAAATACAACTTCTCACGATAATTTTATTACATCACCATAAATAAAGCTCACACCACAGGTACATAGCTTCAGCCTACATCTTTGCTCACGGATACTCTATCTGGGGTTCCTCCTCAATGAACACGGCATCAGGGTCCCTGTTCTCTGAAATGTTAAGAGGCAAGTATGAGCGATAACCACCATCTTTTAATCGCTCAGCAAGTATTCTTTATAGATACTTCATATGGATCATACATGGGAAACAATGTAGTAGTAAAGTAACAATATATATAATTACATCTTCATTTACAAATGACAGTATTATATATAAGGGTAAAACAGAACATAAGATTTTGCATCATACCTTATGGATCATATCATTCTTCCTCAGCATATCCTTAGCCTACCTTCCATGCTTGAACACTAATCCATCTTATACTAAGGTCATAACTTACAACCATCACCTCTACGTACATAATCTTCCTTAGTCATCTTAAGGCATCATGATTGTATAAATATACTAATCACCACCTAAGGGCATGATCATGACATGATGTATAAAACGTGACTTTTCATAAAATGGCTTTTCGTAAACATGGCTTTTCATAAACATGACATTTCATAAATTGATAAGATTTTCATAACTTGCGTAAAATGACATATTCATAACTTGCATAACATGACATTTTCATAACATGAAGACATAACATTTTCATCATTGGCTATAGCACTTTTCATAAGAATAATAACACACGACATACCGATCGATTTCCCATGTAGTACATATACGACATAAAACATCATAAACATATGTACATGTACTAACGGTGACGCGCTATGACAGAGATCCGGTGTCCCAGACCCGGTGTTACACTCGGCCATATACGTAATCATATGCCCCTGACATCTATCACCCCGATACCGATGTCACGCCGGCAAACATAACATAGTCATAATCATGAACATAACATAACATATCGTGTGTCAATGAAATCGATTCTCACGTTTATTATTCACATGCATATGAACTTTTAAAACATGATATGAGTAAAACAACTTTCAAACTTTATCTTCGTGCAGCATGAGACTTGTTCGTATGAGGTGTTATGGTAAACTACATCTTATAACATCACTTACTTATTTTCATCCTACATATCATAACTTAAAGGGATTCACACTTTGACCAACAAAAGGCCATTCGGCCATGAGGCTAAAACAGCCGACTTTTCTTCATTTTTCGTTCAACACCACTTTCTTAATTTGTATTCTCCAAATACAACTCATATTCCAACACTTAAGGAAATTGACTTTTAATTCCTAGATCCTTTAATTCTTCACATACAACTACCTACACTTATACCATACTTTATTCATTTCCACATATTCTACATAACATGAAGCTTAATTCATTATATTACACAAATGGCCTTAAGGCCGAATGTGTATAAATATATGTATATATATATATATATATAATATGTCGTATATATATATATACCATGATTGATATTCTTAATACCTTAAGCCGTGTATATATATGTATGATTATATTCATGTATACTTCTTTAACATGTCACATTTCATTTTATCATATTACTACCATGTGGCCGAAAGTTTGGCCATGGATTATACACATTTATATTTCATTTTCCTTCCTTCTATGTACATGTTGTATGTTGTATAATTTCATAACTAATATGTACATATTTCTTTCCCTTCTTGTACTTAATCTTAAGATTATAACACTAAGAAAATGCATAATCATAAACATGATGGAAAACATAAAAAAAAGTGTACTTCTTGAGTCATATTCATCATCTAATACACATCTTGAAGATGGAATGATGAAACTCAAATGGAGTACTCACCTAGACCACTTGACCATGTATATGTGGCGTACATATGAAGACGATGATCATCAAACAACCATTGAGACCATGTGTATAAGTCATGCTCATGATGCGTACATAAACATGTTAAAGACATGATCTTGAAACATATGAACACTAAAATACATAAAAAAATACAACATGATGATCATCATAAAAGAAAACATATTTAAAACATCAAAAGTTGTATTCTTTGTATACCTTTCTTAAGGTTCTTTATTTCATGTCATTTGTTCAAAGTTTATATCTATTTGTATATATATGGATATTACCGTATGTATGCACTTGTATGTGTGTATATATATATATGTTGCATTTAAATGTTTATATAGCCTTTTATATGTATTTTTACCTATATTTATATATATATAACATTTACAATCATAGGTCTTTCATATTCTTATGACAAACTTGAACATACTACATGATGATTCCATTTTTAATATAAACATAAATATTGAATTTGAAATCCATGAAGGATCTAGGAAGAGTACTTGCCTTGGTTCACCTTTCTTACACTTAGAAGATGTTTCCTTCACTTGGTTTGGAAGAGAGTTCTTCTTCCTTCCTCCTAGGTATACATGGTTTTTAGGGTTTAAAAGAAGGGTTGGTGAGCAACTTATGAAACTAAGTATATAGAAGAATCAAACTTAGACTTCATAAAGTTCTTACCTTGATTGCTTTTGATTCTAGATGCTACAACCTTCTTGAATCTTTCTTAGTTGATTGAGTGTTTTTGATACTTGATTTGAGTGATGTTGGTATGAAGAAAGGAGAAGAAAATCTTCTCCTTGATGGGATAGTAACTTTCGGCCAAGAGGGGTGCAAGGAGGGAGTTGGAATGTTTTTGGGTTTTCTTGAAGATAGGATGAAATTGGTTGGTTGAAGATGTATTATTTGAGGGGTTGAAGAAGAAATAAAAATTCCTTCTTTACTAAAGGTGGGGGGCGGCCAAGCATGGGAAGGGATGGGGTGGGAGACAACCTTTAGACAAGTATGGGTGTAATGAATGGGTTTTATGACAAGATTCCTAAGCATGCTATTTTTTTATGCTAAATGTTTAAAGTGTGAGACAAGTTGTCTTCACCTTCTTTTTCATTTTCCTTTTCTTTTTCTTTCATGTATGTATTTTATTTTCTTTTTATTTAAGAAAGTATAATATTGTTGTGTCATGTATTTCTTTTTGATTTAATTTATACTAATAGTTTAAGTTGTTACTAACTAAGTTAATTTGAGCTTTTATTGTGTGGATTCAAACATTTATGATATATTTGCTAATGAATCGTACACCTATGAGATTATGTTTACGGTATTGGAGGTTGATACTACATAACAAATTTTCCGGGCTGTAACATTCTTCTCCCCTTATAGAAAGTTTCGTCCTCGAAACTTACGTACCTCATACAAAGAGTTGTGGATATTGTTTCTGCATTTGTTGTTCCGGCTCCCAAGTCGCTTCTCTTTCTGTATGATTACTCCATTGTACTTTCACGAAGGGAATTGTCCGTTTCCTCAGCACTTGTTCTTTATGGTCCACGATCCGTGTAGGAACTTCTTCATACGTGACGTCATCCTTAATAGTTACGGGTTGCTGTGCCAGTATAT
Source organism: Eustoma russellianum (assembly GCA_036186865.1). Lineage (NCBI taxonomy): Eukaryota > Viridiplantae > Streptophyta > Magnoliopsida > Gentianales > Gentianaceae > Eustoma > Eustoma russellianum. The sequence continues at coordinate 13,004,475 of AP025049.1, forward strand.
GATCCGAATCGTGTACATATTTTCGCAACTGAGATACGTGAAACACATTATGTACCTGGGATAATGTAGGAGGTAGGGCCAACCGATATGCAACTGCTCCAATTTTCTCTAGTATCTCATAAGGACCAATAAATCTAGGGCTCAATTTTCCTTTAATCCCAAATCTAATCACGCCCTTGGTCGGTGAAACCCGCAAATATACTTTCTCGCCTACTTCAAACTCAATCGGTCGTCTTTTTGTATCCGCCCAGCTTTTGCTACGGTCTTGAGCAGCTTTCAATCTATCACGCATCACCTTGATCTTTTCCAGAGTCCGCTCCACCAGTTCTGGACCCATAATAGTTCTCTCGCCAACTTCATCCCAGTATAATGGAGATCGACACTTCCTTCCATACAATGCTTCAAAGGGTGCCATACCAATAGAACTGTGATAGCTGTTACTGTAAGAGAACACAATTAACTCCACTGATTTGTCCCAGCTAACCTTGAAATCCAAAGTGCAAGCGCGTAGCATATCTTCCAATGTTTGTATGGTACGTTCTGACTGTCCATCGGTCTGCAGATGAAATGATGTACTCATCCGAAGTTCGGTACCCATGGCATTTTGGTAAGATCTCCAGAATCGCGAAGTAAAACGTGGATCTCTATCGCACACAATACTGACATGTGTTCCATGTAGGCTAACTATTTCATTCATATACATACTCACCAGCTTTTCTATGGATGTCTGGATTGACATGGATAAGAAATGTGCCGATTTAGTGAGACGATCCACGATTACCCAAATCGCATCATTACCATTGCGAGTCTTAGGAAGTCCGGTAACAAAATCCATCGTAATATGTCCCATTTCCACTCCGGAATCTCTAATGGCTGTAATAGTCCTGCCGGCCTCTGATGTTCTGCTTTAACTTGTTGACAAGTATGACATCTCTCCACAAACTCTGCAATGTGACGCTTCATGCCGTTCCACCAATAATTTCTTTTAAGATCCTGATACATCTTTGTTGCTCCCGGATGTATAGATAACCGTGAGTTGTGAGCTTCCGTCATGATCTCTCTTTTAATTCCATCAATGTTTGGCACACACAATCTCTCTTTGAACCAAAGACTGCCATCATTATGCAACTGAAAATCCTTCACCGGTCGTTCTTCAAACTGCTTGACAATGATCATTAACTCAGAATCATTCTTTTGCGCCTCTTTAATCCTATCAATTAAAGTGGGAGTGATCATTAATTTAGCCAGAATATTTGCAGTTGAATCAACCACATCCAATCCAAATTCGGCTATCTCTCTCTAGAGGCGTCTGCCTAGCATGACTTAACTTCCTACTCAATGCATCTGCCACTTTATTCGCCTTACCCGGATGGTAATGGATAGCGAGATCATAGTCTTTCATCAACTCCAACCATCTTCATTGCCTCATGTTTAGTTCCTTTTGGGTGAAAAGATATTTCAAGCTCTTGTGGTCCGTGTAGATTTCGCATCTCTCTCCATATAAATAATGTCTCCATATCTTAAGCGCAAATACAACTGCCGCTAACTCTAGATCATGAGTAGGATAATTCTGTTCATAGGGTTTCAACTGTCTTGACGCATATGCGATTACTCGTTCTTCCTGCATTAAAACACAACCTAGTCCATTCTTCGAAGCGTCGCTATATACCACAAATCCCTCTCCTGAGATTGGTTGTGCTAATACCGGTGCCGATGTCAATTTCTTCTTAAGTTCGGTGAAGCTCTGTTTGCAATCAGAAGTCCAATCATATCGCGTCTTTTTCTGCGTCAATCGAGTTAATGGAACTGCAATCCGTGAGAATCCCTCAACAAACTTCCGATAATAACCTGCAAGTCCTAAGAAACTCCTGACCTCAGTCACATTTGTCGGCCTCGGCCATTCCGTAATAGCCTCAATCTTTTTGGGGTCTACTGAGATACCATCCTTAGACACAACATGACCCAAAAATGCAACACTATGGAGCCAAAATTCGCACTTGCTGAGTTTAGCATATAACTGCTTCTTTTTTAATACATTCAGGGTTATTCTTAGATGTTCTGCATGGGTCTCTTCATCCGGTGAGTATATTAGAATATCGTCAATAAATACCACCACGAACTTATCCAACTGATCCCGAAATACTGTGTTCATCAAATCCATGAATGATGCGGGTGCGTTGGTCAATCCAAATGGCATCACTAAGAACTCATAATGTCCATATCTTGTACGAAAAGCAGTCTTAGCGATATCTTCCGACTTGATCTTCAATTGATGGTAACCAGAGCGAAGGTCAATCTTGCTAAACACTTTAGCTCCCTGTACGAAAAAATTATATTGATATTTATAATAGTTATATATTTGTTATGTAATTATTTAAATTACTTACCCTTAATTGATCGAACAAATCGTCAATTCGAGGCAGTGGATATCTATTCTTGATAGTGATCTTATTCAGCTCTCGGTAATCGATGCAGAGTCGCATGCTGCCATCTTTCTTCTTAACGAACAACACTGGAGCTCCCCATGGTGATACACTTGGCCGTATAAACTTCTTATCTATCAATTCTTGCAACTGTGATTTCAATTCCTTTAATTCGGCTGGGGTCATTCTATACGGTGCCTTTGAGATTGGTTCAGCTCCTGGAACGACATTAATCTCAAATTCAATCTCCCTGTCCGGAGCAAACCTAGTAGATCATCTGGAAATACATCTGTGAACTACTTGACCACTGGAATACTGTCAATTGATGGTGTCTCGGAATCCTTGCCAAGAGCATACACAAGGAATCCTTCGCTACCCTTCTTCAGTGATCGAAAGGCTTTTGCTGCTGTCAGATAAATATTCTGTGGTATCTTTTTCATCTTAGAGTTCCCTTGATAAATCACTTCTTTTCGCATTGGATCCTTAATCAGAACACGCTTACCACGACAATCAATGTAGGCATGGTGTTTGAACAACCAATCCATGCCTAGAATAAGGTCAAAATCCCCAATCTGTATAGGAATTAGGGTAACTTCGAACTTCTGTCCTCCCATTTCTATCTCGCAATTCTTATATATATGATGTGAAATGATTACTTGATCACCAGCTTCCTGAACGCGATAAGGCGTATCCAGTCTAGTCGGACAACTATCAAGGTTCTTAGCAAACCTTTTCGATACAAAGGAATGGCTTGCACCACTATCAAATAATACGTTGGCAGGTATGTTGTTTGTTAATATGACACCTGAGGCAATTCATAATTCAAATATGCAATCTCAAAACAAGCAGATAATATCATAAACTTTTCAAAATGAATTATACCTGTCACCACGTCTGGGGCTTCCAGAACCTCCTCATCTGTCATCACATGGACTCTGGCATTGGCTCTTGGGCCATCTCTCTGCTGAGGTGCGGCCCTCTGGAGTCCCTTCCTGGGCTCAGGACAGTCTTTGATCATGTGGCCAACCTTACCACAGTTAAAGCAAGCTCCAATCTTCAGCAAACATGTTCCTGTATGCGGTTTCTGGCACTTAGGGCATCTCGGAATCGGATTCACCTGTGGTGGACGTTGCGACTGAGGTTGTTGCTGATAATTCTGCTGACGTGTACGTCCATAATCTCCTCTGATAGTCTTAGCCCCTTTACCAAACTGACCATCTCCAAACTCTTGGGGCCTCTTGCCCCGGGTATCAGTGTCACGCCTAATGATGTCCCTCTCTACCCGATAGCAAGCATCCAGTAATTCACCAAAATCTCTTGGGTTGGCATTCACAATCCATGTGCGAATGCGTGGGTTCAGTCCTCTCTCAAACTTGATCATCTTCAGTTGTTCATCCCCCATAACCGCTGGAACATATCTTCCCAATGCAGTAAATTGGTTAGCATAGTCTGCCACTGTCATACCAGACGTCTGGACCAAAGACTCAAACATCCCTATCTTCTGTAAGGTAACTGATGGTGGAATATAGAATTTGCGGAACTCTCTCAGAAATCGCTCCCAAGTAACTGGAGCTGGCAAATGCTGCAAATTAGTGGTCCACCATTCATCGGCCTCACCCGTCAGAAAAGGTTTGATAACCTGAGCTTTTATCTCTTCCGGTATTTGAATCAGTTCAAAATTGTTCTGTACTTCTTTTAGCCATTTCTCGGCTATGTCAGGGTCAGATCCACCTTCAAAGTTAGGAATGCGGGCCTTCGTCATTTCTCCGTAAAAGAAACGAGTACCATGTTGTGGTGGAGGTGGTGGCGGTGGCGGTGGAGGTGGCGCATAATTCTGGTGACCGTTGTTACCTACCGCCTGTCCTATCTGTACCAAAGCTTGCAGAACAGCCTGCTGAAAATCTCCCTGACCCTGCTGCTGTGGGGGTGGAGGCACATGCTCAGTGTAAGGTGGAACCGGTCCTGTCTGCGAGGGTATCTGTGGTGGTGGAGGAGGGGGTAATTGTGCAGGTCTGTCAGCGCGCGGTCTACCTCTAGGTCGTGGAGACATCCTATTGAAGATAGTATCATTAGTAATCATTTACAAAAGAGATCAATTTGTCTTACTGATTAGTTCAGAATTTAATTTTTTTTACTGGGGACTTAATAATTCAACAAAACTTTTAAATGTTATTTAGCTATCCCTAAATATTCTAAGGATTCTAATCTAGGATATCACTCTTGGTCTAAGATCATAACTTAAGTTCTAAGATCATCACTTAACTTCTAAGTGCTTACTTTACTATTCCCGCCGTGGATCTAGAGCCTTGGTCTCTGATACCAACTGTAGCGCCCCGCCCGAAACTAGAGTTCTGGCTCAGTGCACCCGCCATACTCTACTCCATAGAGTACAAGGCGTCGATACTATACATGTGCATGTCGACATGAATTGTAATCGATATAGCGGAAGCATCTTAAAATAAACTCACGACACGCATATTATTATTACAAACCGTTCAAATCCACACATCCACAAATACAACTTCTCACGATAATTTTATTACATCACCATAAATAAAGCTCACACCACAGGTACATAGCTTCAGCCTACATCTTTGCTCACGGATACTCTATCTGGGGTTCCTCCTCAATGAACACGGCATCAGGGTCCCTGTTCTCTGAAATGTTAAGAGGCAAGTATGAGCGATAACCACCATCTTTTAATCGCTCAGCAAGTATTCTTTATAGATACTTCATGTGGATCATACATGGGAAACAAGTAGTAGTAAAGTAACAATATATATAATTACATCTTCATTTACAAATGACAGTATTCTATATAAGGGTAAAACAGAACATAAGATTTTGCATCATACCTTATGGATCATATCATTCTTCCTCAGCATATCCTTAGCCTACCTTCCATGCTTGAACACTAATCCATCTTATACTAAGGTCATAACTTACAACCATCACCTCTACGTACATAATCTTCCTTAGTCATCTTAAGGCATCATGATTGTATAAATATACTAATCACCACCTAAGGGCATGATCATGACAAGATGTATAAAACGTGACTTTTCATAAAATGGCTTTTCGTAAACATGGCTTTTCATAAACATGACATTTCATAAATTGATAAGATTTTCATAACTTGCGTAAAATGACATATTCATAACTTGCATAACATGACATTTTCATAACATGAAGACATAACATTTTCATCATTGGCTATAGCACTTTTCATAAGAATAATAACACACGACATACCGATCGATTTCCCATGTAGTACATATACGACATAAAACATCATAAACATATGTACATGTACTAACGGTGACGCGCTATGACAGAGATCCCGTGTCCCAGACCCGGTGTTACACTCAGCCATATACGTAATCATATGCCCCTGACATCTATCACCCCGATACCGATGTCACGCCGACAAACATAACATAGTCATAATCATGAACATAACATAACATATCGTGTGTCAATGAAATTGATCGTCTCGCGTTTATTATTCACATGCATATGAACTTTTAAAACATGATATGCGTAAAACAACTTTCAAACTTTATCTTCGTGCAGCATGAGACTTGTTCGTATGAGGTGTTATGGTAAACTACATCTTATAACATCACTTACTTATTTTCATCCTACATATCATAACTTAAAGGGATTCACACTTTGACCAACAAAAGGCCATTCGGCCATGAGGCTAAAACAGCCCACTTTTCTTCATTTTTCATTCAACACCATTTTCTTAATTTGTATTCTCCAAATACAACTCATATTCCAACACTTAAGGAAATTGACTTTTAATTCCTAGATCCTTTAATTCTTCACATACAACTACCTACACTTATACCATACTTTATTCATTTCCACATATTCTACATAACATGAAGCTTAATTCATTATATTACACAAATGGCCTTAAGGCCGAATGTGTATAAATATATGTATATATATATATATATATATAATATGTCGTATATATATATATACCAAGATTTATATTCTTAATACCTTAAGCCGTGTATATATATGTATGATTATATTCATGTATACTTCTTTAACATGTCACATTTCATTTTATCATATTACTACCATGTGGCCGAAAGTTTGGCCATGGATTATACACATTTATATTTCATTTTCCTTCCTTCTATGTACATGTTGCATGTTGTATAATTTCATAACTAATATGTACATATTGCTTTCCCTTCTTGTACTTAATCTTAAGATTATAACACTAAGAAAATGCATAATCATAAACATGATGGAAAACATAAAAAAAAAGTGTACTTCTTGAGTCATATTCATCATCTAATACACATCTTGAAGATGGAATGATGAAACTCAAATGGAGTACTCACCTAGACCACTTGACCATGTATATGTGGCGTATATATGAAGACGATGATCATCAAACAACCATTGAGACCATGTGTATAAGTCATGCTTATGATGCATACATAAACATGTTAAAGACATGGTCTTGAAACATATGAACACTAAAATACAGTAAAAAAATACAACATGATGATCATCATAAAAGAAAACATATTTAAAACATCAAAAGTTGTATTCTTTGTATACCTTTCTTAAGGTTCTTTATTTCATGTCATTTGTTCAAAGTTTATATCTATTTGTATATATATGGATATTACCGTATGTATGCACTTGTATATGTGTATATATATATATATTAACCGTATATATATATATGTTGCATTTAAATGTTTATATAGCCTTTTATATGTATTTTTACCTATATTTATATATATATAACATTTACAATCATAGGTCTTTCATATTCTTATGACAAACTTGAACATACTACATGATGATCCCATTTTTAATATAAACATAAATATTGAATTTGAAATCCATGAAGGATCTAGGAAGAGTACTTGCCTTGGTTCACCTTTCTTACACTTAGAAGATGTTTCCTTCACTTGGTTTGGAAGAGAGTTCTTCTTCCTTCCTCCTAGGTATACATGGTTTTTAGGGTTTAAAAGAAGGGTTGGTGAGCAACTTATGAAACTAAGTATATAGAAGAATCAAACTTAGACTTCATAAAGTTCTTACCTTGATTGCTTTTGATTCTAGATGCTACAACCTTCTTGAATCTTTCTTAGTTGATTGAGTGTTTTTGATACTTGATTTGAGTGATGCTGGTATGAAGAGAGGAGAAGAAAATATTCTCCTTGATGGGATAGTAACTTTCGGCCAAGAGGGGTGCAAGGAGGGAGTTGGAATGTTTTTGGGTTTTCTTGAAGATAGGATGAAATTGGTTGGTTGAAGATGTATTATTTGAGGGGTTGAAGAACAAATAAAAATTCCTTCTTTACTAAAGGTGGGGGGCAGCCAAGCATGGGAAGGGATGGGGTGGGAGACAACCTTTAGACAAGTATAGGTGTAATGAATGGGTTTTATGACAAGATTTCTAAGCATGCTATTTTTTATGCTAAATGTTTAAAGTGTGAGACAAGTTGTCTTCACCTTCTTTTTCATTTTCCTTTTCTTTTTCTTTCATGTATGTATTTTATTTTCTTTTTATTTAAGGTAGTATAATATTGTTGTGTCATGTATTTCTTTTTGATTTAATTTATACTAATAGTTTAAGTTGTTACTAACTAAGTTAATTTGAGCTTTTATTGTGTGGATTCAAACATTTATGATATATTTGCTAATGAATCGTACACCTATGAGATTATGTTTACGGTATTGGAGGTTGATACTACATAACGAATTTTCTAGGCTGTAACACTTATCTTATCTGATATACTAGTCACCCCTATCCTTTTCTGAAATACCTTATTTCTAATCCGGTCTAGCCTTGTATGCCCACACATCAACCTCAGCATCTTTATCTCTGCCACTTCAATCTTCTGTGACTGGAGCCTCTTGATGGCCCAGCAGTCTGTTCCATATAACATTTCTAGCCGCACTGCTACCCTATAAAATTTTTCCTTTAATTTAGTTGGAAAATTCTTGTCACACAGCACCCCTGAGGCTGCCCTCCATCTACACCAGCCTGCCTGAACTCAGTGTGCTACATCACTATCTACGTCTCCACCTTGCTATACGAATGACCCTAAGTACTTGAACTTACTTACCTGTAGTACCACCTGACCCTCGATGGTGAGCTGTCTATTCTCACCTTCCGCTGCGCCACTAAAGTTGCAGTGCAGATACTCGGCCTTAGAGCGGCTAATCCTTAAGCCTTTTCTCTCTACAACCTCTCCCCACTGCTCTAGTCTCATACTCAGGGTATGTATACTCTCTAAGACTAATACAATATCGTCAGCAAAAATCATACACCACGGAACTCACTACTGGATCGGCTTGGACAACTCATCCAATACAACTGCAAAAAAATGGGCTTAACGCAGACCCTTGATGGAGGACTACCAAACCTTCACCGATATGTCACGTACTTACCATATAAAGTTGACCAACCCACATACACTTAAAATGCTTAGAAATTTCGTGGTACACATGTCAAATTCAGTCCAAAAGTCATACCAAATTTACACATCAATCACCCACATTTTGGCTTGAACTGTGGAGAATTCAAGCTTAAACTTTATTTTAGGCACATGCCATTTTTCTTCAGCCATTGGAGCTGAAATACATGTTATTCTATGTACATTATGTGTGATATAACATATACTACATGTGTAAGAAGTTTGAGATTAAACAAAGAAAAATCACGTAATCGACAAAAGTCGAAAATTCGGTTTTCTACACCTTTACTTACATGGAACGTTTTCTTCATTAGTGTAACATGTATATAGACATTTTTTACACATTGAAGACATGTTAGAGTGTTCTAGACAAATTAGGACTGATTGCAATTTACCATGTATGTGAAGATTATGCATTATTTGAAAAAGTTCACATAAAAAAAATTCAGCACATGTGCAGCTGAATATCACACACCTATGACACCTTCTGGGAGCCTAGGTGGAGCTTATTTGGCACTTTAATTGGTGGAGGATAATCCACACATGATTAGTGACATTGAAGAGGGCAACACAACATGAAACATTTCAAAATACAACACATGCTGAAATTTCCGCACATTGAATGTGCTGGCCGATTTTTATCATTCAATCTTGCACCAATTTATTCTAAAATTATGGGGGAATCATACCATGATTAATTGGAAATTAACCACCTTGATTTTAAGCATGTGTTTCAGATTTTTAAGAAGAATTTTCAGCTCATTTACCGAGTGCCAAGGTGGATCAAAGATGGCCTATCAAGAAGTGACAACTAGGCAAAGACAAGTGATTCGTCCAATCGTGTTGCACCAAGTTAGCAAGGTTGTGGCATCATTTATACAAAGTAATCTTCCAAAGGTATTCAAGACAATTTTCAAGGAAGACTCTAACCCTAGAGGGGCGGCCAACACAATATAAGTTGAGGCAAAGATGATTCAAGCAAGGCTAAGCCAAAGTTCATGTTATTCCAAGATCGAGCAAGACTATTCTCTTCTTCTCATTATTTTCTCTTGCTCTTAGCCTCAAGCCTATCATACATATCTTCCATATACTATATAGGCTTTGTGTAAACCACCCACAATGTTCATCTCGTGTAAAAGGTTGATCAAGGTGTGAGCAAGCGTTCATTCGATCGGTGGTGGTGTTCGTGTTGTTGTGTTTGTTTGTTTGATTGTAAAAGGGTGGAGTTGGTGTATAACTCCAGTCACCCTTGGGACAAGGTGTTGTTTGTGTTCAGCGAATAGCAAAGAAGGTGCCCTCGAAGACTAGAGTAGGTTGATTTAACCGAACCAGTTTAAAAATCTCGGTGTCATTAGTTTTCAGCACTTTTACTTTCAGTTTTCAATTTTCTATATCGTTTTCATACTCACAAAAAATAGCAAATGTTTTCTAAAAATCAAAAAAGTTTGCAGAAACATAGCCACATGTCTTAGCTTTCATTTTGCACAAGTTTCATATCATCTGGATAAGTATAAGTCAGTCAAACGTTAATAGTTCTTAGACTAGTGCAATCTGATTTTCAGATTTGCAAAAGGTTGAGAACATCAATGTGATTGACATACTTACCAAGGGAATTTTGAGAAACTATTTTAACCCATTAAAGTACACATTTTGAGGGCCATACCATAAAATATTCAGGTCATTTAGAGTTCCCAATTAATAGGAATAAAATTTTCATTTCGAAGTACAATTTCTGACAAATAAACGCAATATGTACAAAAACGTGTTTTCAAGGGGTTAGGCATGGAATTTTAATATGAACTTCTTGTGAGACACTTATAACATCTGAGAGCTCATCTTCACCAAATTTCATAATTTTTGGAGGTCTACAACTAGGTCATCTAGATTATTCAAATCAGGATCTAAAAACAGAAACTGTTTTTAGAAGTGAGTTATTTGGTCCAAAAATTTTTAAAAACCGAATTTTCCGCACTCACTATTCAACCCCCTCTTTGTAGGATCTGCAAGGCACCACTAGAAGGCGGGTTGAATAGTCGGTGTAGAAAATGTGGTTTTTAAAATTGTTTTAAACCAAAAACCCAACTTCTGAAAACAGTTCCTATTTTCAGGACCTATTTTGAAACGTTTTGAAAACTAGGTTGCAGGTCTTCAAAAATTCTAAAATTTGGAGAGATCTTAACTCAGATGTTTTGAGTATCTCATAAAAATTTCAGTTTAAAATTCAACCTCTAACCTTTTTAAAAATAGTTGATGGTCAGATTGCGCAAATCTGCCAGAAACGGTAGTCTGATTTGAAAAATTAATTCCTGTTTAACCGTGACTCCAAATGCTCTGAAAATTTAATGACTAACCCCTTATTAGTTTTATTTAGTTGAGTTGAAATATTTTTAAGAAATTCTTTTGGGAAGATAGTCAAATACGTTCAAAGTCTCAACCTTGGCAAGCCTGAAAATCAGACTGCACTAGTCTCAAAACTTTTGACATTTGAATGACTTATACTTGTCCAAAAGGGTTGAAACTTGCGCCAAAAGAACCTTAAGACGTGTGGATATGTTTCTTGAAAGTTTTGTGATTTTTGAATTTTTTTACTATTTTTACGAACGTGATAAAAACGATGCACTATGCTGGAAACTGAAGTAAGTTCTGAAAGTAGAGAACACAAGGAATTTTATACTGGTTCGGTTAAAACAACCTACTCCAGTCTTCGAGGACATCTTCTTCGGTTAGCACTAATCAAAAAATACAAATAACACCTTACCACACAGGTTTGATGGAGTTACACACCAACTCCAACCCTTTACAAACCTTGTATGTGAATACAACAATCACGAACACCACCACCTTGCAAGTGCAAGATTGATCACACCTTAATCAATCTTTTACAACAATAAAGAGTATATGGTGGTATTGAAGAAGCCTATTCAAGATGTATGAATATGAATACAATAGGCTTTTAGAGAGAAGAAAGAAAGAAGTGTAGAAAGAAGAGGAAGATGTATGCGTTTTGATCTTTGAAATTTTGCAAGACTTGTGTTGTCTTTTGTTTGCTCTCTTCTTTCCTTTTTATCAAGTTCGCCGTCCCCTATAGCCTTCTCTTCCTCTTGAAAATTATCTTCTAAGTCCTTGAAAGAGTATATTGCATCATTGTGACATTTCCTTGCTTACATGGCAACTCCTCATTGGATGATCATTAAGATCTTGCTTACTTGGCACTCATTGATTGGATGAAAGTTGCATCATTTGATGACTAGATAAATCTGAAAATAAACCTTAAAAAAACATGCGCCAATTAGCCATAAAAGTGTTGCCATAAGTCACATAATCATCCCACATAATTAGCAAGACAAATTTCTCCAATTTATCATCAAAAATTCGGCCAACACATGCTGAAATTTCAGCATGGTGATATTCACACTTTATTCAAATAGTTGCCAAGTTTGCATTTGATTAATTCCTTGAAAATAAAGAATAAATCAATCATCATTTAGTACACAATATTTCTACTAATTTTGGAATAAACTTAATCACCAAGAAGGCCTCAAAATCGGCCACATCCATTACACACATGCTGAAATTTTCAGCATGTGTGATATTTGAAAATATCACTTGATTGTTTCCATAATATATTTAAAACATTGCCATATTATCCTTCAATCAATCCATATAATTAAAGATAGTAAATATGGCTCATTTAAGTAGCAAAAATCGGCCAGCCATACTACACATGCTGAAATTTTCAGCATGTGTCACAAATGTGACAAAGTTTGAAATATTACCTTGTGTAGTTCCTTTCTTTATGTCACCAACATTGTATGCTTCATTCTTGGCCAATAAATATGCCAACAAAACTCCACATATGCTCCAACAAGGCTGACCTAGGCGTGTATGATGAATGTACATGTGCTGAATTTTATTTTTGCAAACTTTGTAAAATAGTGCACATATAATTATACACATATGGTATATTCCAATCAGCCATTAATTGATTTTTATAGAACACTTTAGAATGTATGAAGTATGTAAAAAGTGTCTAGATACATGTTATATGCCATGCCAAAAATGTTCCATGTGTCGTGTTCGTAGGAAACCGAATTTTCGACGTTTGTCGATTACCCGATTTTTCTCCGATTAAATTCCAACTTTTTGCACATGTTATATATATTATGTTACACATAATATACATCAATTAAACTTTAATATTCATCACTTAGGGCTGATTAAAGTGACGCCTAATCATGTGACAAAAATTGAATTTGGAATCTCCACAATTTGGCCTTAATTTGGGGTGATTTGTGTGTACCAACATGGAATTATTTTATGGCTGTATATACCATGTAAGCCACGAAATTTATGGCCATTTTTGAAGTGTAGGGGCTGGCCATCTATATATGGCAAGTACGTGACATGTTGGCAAAGTTTCGGTATTCACCCGATACGACAATTTTTGGTTTAGAACCTTTTAACGTGTCGTAATAAATTTGTCATCACCATGACTTATATCATATGATATAAGACCTGAATATACTCATAAATATGAGGTAAATATAGTGGTGTGACGTTACCGTACGTTCGCAAAATATATGACGTGTCGGTAGTACGTTGGAATATATGCGTATGTGCCTTCTTAAAAAAATCTGAATATATATATATATATATATATATATATATATATATATATATATATATGTTAAAAACGTGTAGCATGAGGGAGAAGAAGACTTTCTATTCTTCAATTTGTTGCATTTGTGCCTTTTCAAAATATAGCTTCCACTAATGAACTACTTAGTTTATTTAACTAAGTACTTCACTTAATGAACTAGTTTAGTTCATTAATGATGACACCTGAAAATAGTTCAAACACAACAAATGCTCGCCATTTGATGTAAGCTTTAAAGCTTCATGGCTCGTTAGTATGACAACAATATATATGAACTATATAAGACAAGTTTTATGCAAGAACATGTCATGTTATAAAATATGTCATGCATTTCTTTAATATATGTTATTTAAATCATGCATTTTGTAATCACTCAAACCCCTTTTTCTCTACAATCTCCCCCTTTTGATGATTTACAAAATAACCTACATTCATAATTTAAATCTTGTCGCTCCCCTCCAATCGTGAATAAATTCAAATTTTGAATTTCAAATTTCAAATTCGCTCCTCCTTGATTTATGCAATCAGTTTCTCTCTCCCCCTTAAATCATGCATTCTTTCTCTCCCCCTTTATTTTGGAAATACAATCAAAAATGCATTTAAATATGGAAGGAAATATCAAATCAAATCAGCAGAAATTGTGCCTAATTTAGAACGAAGATCTTCGTACGTGACTTGATTTAATGCCTTAGTGAAAATATCTACTACTTGTGCCTCTGTGTGTACGTGATCTATGACAATATCACCATTACTTACGTGATCACGAAGAAAATAATAGCGTACATCTATATGCTTGGCCTTAGAGTGTAGTACGAGGTTCTTAGATAAGTTGATAGCGCTCATACTATCACAATACATAGGAATACATTTTATTGTGATACCAAAATCAGAATTTGGTTGTTTTAGCCATAGCAATTGTGTGCAACAAAGACTAAGTGCCATGTATTCAGCTTCAGTGGTGGATAGAGCGACGCTGGCTTGCTTTTTAGAAAACCATGAAATAAGTGACTTTCCTATAAATTGGCAAGTGCCACTCGTGCTTTTTCTATCTATTTTACATCCACCATAATCTGCGTCAGTGTAGGCATGCAAGTTAAATTCACAATCTTTATCATACCAAATGCCTAAGGTGGGTGTGTGCTTAATACATCGAAATATTCTTTTCACGGCATTATAGTGAGACACCTTAGGTTGACTTTGAAAACGTGCACACATACATACATCGAACATGATATCAGGGCTACTAGCAATAAGATATAGCAAAGAGCCAATCATAGATCTATATAAGGCATTATCAAAATCCTTACCATGTTTATCTTTATCTAATTTAGTTGTGACACTCATAGGGGTGGGTGATGGTTTTAAATTATCAAAATTGAACTTTTTAATCGTATCATTTATATACTTAACTTGGCTAATATGTATACCTTTACTTGTTTGTTTAATTCGTAAGCCAAGAAAGTAATTCAATTCACCAACCATAGACATTTCAAATTCCGATTTCATGCAAATTTCGAAATCTTCAACAAGTTTATGTGAAGTGGAGCCGAAAATGATGTCATCAACATAAATTTGAATAATCTTGTTTCAAAAATAAAGTACTATCTATAATGCCTCTTTTAAAACCATTTTCTAAAAGGAAAGTAGCAAAACGATCATACCATGCTCTCGGTGCTTGCTTTAGACCATATAGTGCCTTTTTTAGTTTGTACACGTGATCAGGATGTTTTAAATCTTCAAAACCGGGTGGTTGTTTCACGTATACCTCTTCTTGTATAAAGCCATTTAAGAATGCACTTTTCACGTCCATTTGATAGAGTTTAAAATCTTTCATGCAAGCAATAGCAAGTAAAATTTGTATGGCTTCTAAACGTGCTACGGGTGCAAATGTTTCATCATAATCAATTCCTTCTTCTTGATTATATCCTTGTGCTACAAGTCTCGCTTTTTTTGTAACAATTTTTCCTTCTTCATTCATTTTATTCCTAAACACATACTTTGTGCCTATTATAGTTTTATCTTGTGGTCGTGGTACTAAATCCCATACGTCATTTCTAACAAATTGATTAAGTTTGTCATGCATAGCATCAATCCAAGAAGAATCACTCAAAGCATCATGCACATTTTTAGGTTCAATTTCGGAAATCATGGCACAAAATTGATTTATTTCATCCGGATTTATTCTTCTACATGGCCTCACACCGTGAGTAATATCGCCTATAATGAGATCATGTGGGTGATCTCTATGCCATCTTGGTTGATTATTTTCTACGTTCTCATGCATTTCTAAGTGATCATGCATTTCTAGTGTATCATGCATATCATGCGTGCCATCATCATCATTCAACACGGGTTTTAATTCAAAATCATCGTCATATTCTTTATCTTTATCAATCTCACCAAATTCATTAAACTTCACATGAATGGATTCTAAAATTTGTCTAGTGGGATCATAACATCTATATGCTTTTGAATTCACAGAATAACCAACAAAAATGCATTCAATTGATTTAGGTTCAAACTTATCTAAATTATCTTTCGTATTTAAAACAAAGCATTTGCAACCAAACACACGAAAGTAATCCATTTTAGGCATCGATCATTTAATATCTCATAAGGCATCTTATTTATTTTCTTTCTAATAGACAAACGATTAACTATGTAGCATGCACAATTTACGGCTTCCGTCCACAAAAATCTAGGCAATTCGTTCTCACACAACATGGTTCTAACAATTTCTTGTAATGTCCTATTCTTTCTTTCTACTACTCCATTTAATTGTGGAGTTCTAGGTGGAGAAAACTTGTGTTTAATTCCTTTTTCTTCGCAAAATGAAATCATGTCCTTGTTTTTAAATTCACTGCCTCTATCGCTTCTTATCCTTTTCACATTGATACAATATTGATTTTCAAGTTGTTTTATTATTTTCGCAATCTCAATAGCACTATCATCTTTATTTGCAAGAAACAAAGTCCAAGTATAACGAGAAAAATCATCAGCAATCACACAAGCATAGTACGTCCACCAAGACTCGTAGTGCGACTAGGACCAAACAAATCAGTGTGTAGTAATTCTAAAACTCTAGTCATGCTTATTTCATTTTTAGGTTTTAGTGACTCGCGTGTTTGTTTGCCTTTTATGCAAGATTCACACAACTGAAAGTTGTCTAAATCAAGTGTAGGCAATCCTTGTATTAGGTTCTTTCGTTGGAGTTTTTCAAGTGTAGAAATGCCAATGTGTCCTAAACGTCTATGCCACAAATTTACATTAGGTTCATTTGACATGAAACACTTAACCTTAGCTTCTAACATATCATCCATAGAAAGTGTAAAGATGTTTCCTTCCCGTTTTCCTTTTAAAACTGTTTCTCCATTTTTATTTATTATATTGCAATATGGATGAATAAAACACATATCAAAACCAGTGTCAATAAATTGTGAAATGCTAAGAAGATTATAGGATAAGTTGCATTTCTAATTGTACCTTTTTCGATGATTTTGCCTTCATTGTTGTCTCCAAAGGTCATGGATCCGCCTTTTGTGACCTTCTTCAATTTAGTGAACAAGCTCGGGTCACCCGTCATATTCCTCGAGTAGCCACTATCAAGGAACCACTTGATAGATGTATCCTTTGATGTGTGTGTTCCCTGCAATGTACAAAAGTGATTCAGGTACCCTTTTAATTTTTGGGTCCTTACGAGTTAGTTATTCACCTCTTAGTAAAAGTACCTTTTCGGTACCCATACTTGGGTGATCCTTCTCGATCTAGCAAATGGTAAGAATGTAGATGAAGGAGCAATGTAGTAGACATGTGGTGAGTTGACTTTAAGCCTTTGGCCGAGAACTCCTTTATATGTATCATATTGATTTCATTTTTGATATGTCCTCGTGTTGGTGTGCATAGTGCATGATTTAGATGGATGAAACGAATGTCTAGTATGCATCACTTGTTTCTTCTCATATCTATATGGCACAAAATTATATTTTGCATGATATGAAGAAGAAGTATGACGCGATGAGTGGAGAGGGGGTCTTTGCGTCATCTTAGACGTCGTGTTTGCTTTTAGAGTGTCTACTTTCTTAGACAAGACAAACTTGGTTGGTTTAATGGATACTTCATTTGTCTCAATGTATCCTAATCCGGTTTTATCACCATCATGTTTTTGTGATAAAACAATGCGATCTAGCATGTTGGATCCAGTATCAAACTGTTTCATCATTTTCTCTAAGTCCATATTCCTTGATTTCAAATTTGAAATCTCGGATTTCATTTCATTATTATGACTGGTCAATGATGAGATCTTTGTCTTTAATGCATTAATGATGCATGATGACTCTTGTTTTGAATCGCTTAATTGAGCAACAAGATTCGTGTTAGAAGATTCTAACAACTTCTTGTGTTCAATTAATCGCTTCTTTTCTTTTGCGAGAGTCTTAGTAAATTTATGCAATTCTAAATACTGACTAAAAAGATCATCATAAGAAGGCTCAGAGTCAGAATAAGAGTCAGAAGATACCTCGTTTCATGCTTTGGATACAAAGCGTACTTGTGCAGTCTCCTCTTCTGTGTCAGTCTCGGAATTAGATGTATCACTCCAAGTGGAGGCTTTGAGAGCTCTTTTTCTTTGCTTAGGTTCTGAGACGAGTCTATTTTTGGTCCGATCCTTGTCAGGGTGTTTGTTTGTTTTCTTGTCCTTATTAGGGAAGTCATATGATAGATGTCCAAGTTTACCGCATTCGTAACATTTAACATCCTTGTCATTTGTCTTGTTCTTATTTCTTTTAGTCGAAGTAGCCTTAGTTTTGTTTCTAAATGACTTTCTCATGAATTTTCTTAAGCCTTTAGCCAATAAAATTAAGTCATCGTTGTCTGATTCAGAATCACTATCATCTACGTGATCGGAAGAAGTATAGACGTATTCATTTGATTTAAATGCAATAGTCTTACCTTGTTTTGATGATGATTCCGATTTCCTTATGGTGAGTTTGTTCTCATATACCTTAAGTGATCCAATTAGTTCCTCCATCTTAATTGATTTAGTTTCTTTGCTTTCTTCTATGACCGTTACTTTAAGGTCCCACTCGGATGGAAGGCTTCGCAAGACCTTTTGTACCTTTTCATGAATAGAGAAGGCTTTGCAAAGAGACTCAAGAGAATTGTAAATGTTAGTCAAGCGAATATCCATATCAACGATACATTCACTTGGCAATAATTTAAATGACTCGAGTGTGGACATAAGCATGTTGATTTTGGACTCTTTGACTTGACTAGTGCCTTCGCGTTTCATTTCAAGAATTCTTCACATTTCTTGAGCACTAGAACAATTTGAAACATAACTAGATTTACTTTTACTTAGTCCATTTAGAAGCAATTGCATGGATCTAGCGTTCATGCTCAGTCTCTTTTTATCATCACTAGTATACTCTTGTTTAGGCTTAACAACCTCTAGTGTGACTCCATCTACAGTGGATAATTTTGATGGAACAAATGGACCATCTTCTATAATGGACCAAAGATCAATATCTATAGCCATAAGGAAAAGTTTCATTCTTAACTTCCATTGAATAAAAGACTCAGTGTCGAAGAAAGGAGGCCTTTGACTGGACATATCTTCTTGCTCGGTTTTGAAGTTTGTGGTTGTCATCTCACTTAGATCGTTGGATCCTTTAGTTGTGAGTGTTCCTGCTCTCTGATACCATTTGTAGGATCTGCAAGGCACCACTAGAAGGGGGGGTTGAATAGTGGGTGTGGAAAATGTGATTTTTAAAATTGTTTTAAACCAAAAACCCAACTTCTGAAAACAATTTCTGTTTTCAGGACCTGTTTTGAAACGTTTTGAAAACTAGGTTGAAGGTCTTCAAAAATTCTGAAATTTGGAGAGATCTTAGTTTCAGATGTTCTGAGTATCTCCTACAAATTTCAGATTAAAATTCAACCTCTAACCCCTTTAAAAATAGTTGATGGTCAGATTGCGCAAATCTGCCAGAAACGATAGTCTGATTTGAAAAATTAATTCCTATTTAACCGTGACTCCAAATGCTCTGAAAATTTAATGACTAACCCCTTATTAGTTGTATTTAATTGGGTTGAAACCGTTTTGAAAAATTCTTTTGGGAGGATAGTCAAATACATTCAAAGTCTCAACCTTGGAAAGCCTGAAAATCAGACTGCACTAGTCTCAGAACTTTTGACGTTTGAATGACTTATACTTGTCCAAAAGGGTTGAAACTTGCGCCAAAAGAACCTTAAGACGTGTGGATATGTTTCTTGAAAGTTTTGTGATTTTTGAATGTTTTTTACTATTTTTACGAATGTGATAAAAACGATGCACTATGCTGGAAACTGAAGTAAGTTCTGAAAGTAGAGAACACAAGGAATTTTATACTGGTTCTGTTAAAACAACCTACTCCAGTCTTCGAGGACACCTTCTTCGGTTAGCACTAATCAAAAAATACAAATAACACCTTACCACACAGGTTTGATGGAGTTACACACCAACTCCAACCCTTTACAAACCTTGTATGTGAATACAACGATCACGAACACCACCACCTTGCAAGTTCAAGATTGATCACACCTTGATAAATCTTTTACAACAATAAAGAGAGTATGTGGTGGTCTATATGAAGCCTATTCAAATGTATGAATATGAGTACAATAGGCTTTAAGAGAGAAGAAAGAAAGAAGTGTAGAAAGAAGAGGAAGATGTATGCGTTTTGATCTTTGAAATTTTGCAAGACTTGTGTTGTCTTTTGTTTGCTCTCTTCTTTCCTTTTTATCAAGTTGGCCGCCCCCTATAGCCTTCTCTTCCTCTTGAAAATTATCTTCTAAGTCCTTGAAAGAGTATATTGCATCATTGTGACATTTCCTTGCTTACTTGGCAACTCCTCATTGGATGATCATTAAGCTCTTGCTTACTTGGCACTCATTGATTGGATGGAAGTTGCATCATTTGATGACTAGATAAATCTGAAAATAAACCTTAAAAAACATGTGCCAATTAGCCATAAAAGTGTTGCCATAAGTCACATAATCATCCCACATAATTAGCAAGACAAATTTCTCCAATTTATCATCAAAAATTCGGCCAACACATGCTGAAATTTCAGCATGGTGATATTCACACTTTATTCAAATAGTTGCCAAGTTTGCATTTGATTAATTCCTTGAAAATAAAGAAGAAATCAATCATCATTTAGTACAAAATATTTCTACTAATTTTGGAATAAACTTAATCACCAAGAAGGCCTCAAAATCGGCCACATCCATTACACACATGCTGAAATTTTCAACATGTTTGATATTTGAAAATATCACTTGATTGTTTCCATAATATATTTAAAACATTGCCATATTATCCTTCAATCAATCCATATAATTCAAGATAGTAAATATGGCTCATTTAAGTAGCAAAAATCGGCCAGCCATACTACACATGCTGAAATTTTCAGCATGTGTCACAAATGTGACAAAGTTTGAAATGTTACCTTGTGTAGCTCCTTTCTTTATGTCACCAACATTGTATGCTTCATTCTTGGCCAATAAAGATGCCAACAAAACTCTACATATGCTCCAACAAGGCTGACCTAGGCGTGTACGATGAATGTACATGTGCTGAATTTTATTTTTGCAAACTTTGTAAAACAGTGCACATATAATTATACACATATGGTATATTCCAATCAGCCCTTAATTGATTTTTCTAGAACACTTTAGAATGTATGAAGTATGTAAAAATTGTCTAGATACATGTTATATGCCATGCCAAAAATGTTCCATGTGTCGTGTTCGTAGAAAACCGAATTTTCGACGTTTGTCGATTACCCGATTTTTCTCCGATTAAATTCCAACTTTTTGCACATGTTATATATATTATGTTACACATAATACGCATAAATTAAACTTTAATATTCAGCACTTAGGGCTGATTAAAGTGGCGCCTAATCATGTGACAAAAATTGAATTTGGAATCTCCACAATTTGGTCTTAATTTGGGGTGATTTGTGTGTACCAACATGGAATGATTTTATGACTGTATATACCATATAAGCCACGAAGTTTATGGCTATTTTTGAAGTGTAGGGGGTGGCCATCTATATATGGCAAGTACGTGACACGTTGGCGAAGTTTCGGTATTCACCCGATACGACAATTTTTGGTTTAGAACCTTTTAACGTGTTGTAAGAAATTTGTCATCACCATGACTTATATCATATGATATAAGACCTGAATATACTCATAAATATGAGGTAAATATAGTGGTGTGACGTTAATGTACGTTCACAAAATAGATAACGTGTCGGTAGTACGTTGGAATATATGTGTATGTGTCTTTTTAAAAAAATCTGAATATATATATATATATATATGTGTGTGTGTGTGTGTGTGTGTTAAAAACGTGTAGCATGAGGGAGAAGAAGACTTTCCATTCTTCAATTTGTTGCCTTTGTGTCTTTTCCAAATATAGCTTCCTTTAATGAACAGCTTAGTTTATTTAACTAAGTACTTCACTTAATGAACTAGTTTAGTTCATTAATGATAGCATCAGAAAATAGTTCAAACACAACAAATGCTTGCCATTTGATGTAAGCTTTAAAGTTTCATGGCTCGTTAGTATGACAACAATATATATGAACTATATAAGGCATGCTTTATGCAAGAACGTGTCATGTCATAAAATATGTCATGCATTTATTTAATACACGTTATTTAAATCATGCATTTTGTAATCACTCAAACCCCTTTTTCTCTACACTCTTCTAGTGGTGCTATACAGGTCCTAAACAAAAGGGCCGTCTTCTATGATGGACCATAAGTCTATATCAATAGCCATAAGGAAAAGTTTTATGCGAAGTTTCCATTGTATAAAAGACTCACCGTCGAAAAGAGGAGGCATTTGGCTCGACATACCTTCTTGCTCGGTCTTGTGACTAGTGGATGCCATCTCACAAAGATCGTTGAATCTTCTTGCAGTGAGTATGACCGCTCTCTGATACCACTTGTAGGACCGGTATAGCACAACTAGAAGAGGGGTTGAATAGTGGGTGGGGAAAAATTGGTTTTTAAAATTTTTTAGACCAAATAACTCACTTCTGAAAACAATTTATGTTTTTAGATCTTGATTTGAATAAAATAGTTGACCAGGTTGTAGATCTTCAAAAATTGTGAAATTTGGTGACAACGTGCTCTGAGATGTTATTAATGTGTCATAAAAATTTCAGATTAAAACTCTAAAAGCAACCGTGTGTCAATCTGCCAGAAACTATGATTCAAAATAAAAAATTTATTCCTATTAATTGACAACTCTTAATGACCTGAAAATTTTACGGTATGACCCTTAGGATGTGTACTTTAATGGGGTAAAACAGGTATTCAAAATTCTCTTGGTAAGTATGTCAACCATGTTGATGTTCTCAACCTTTGCAGATCTGAGAATCAGATTGCACTAGTCTCAGAACTATGAACGTTTGACTGACTTATACTTATCCAAATTGGATAACACTTGTCCCAAATGAAATCTAAGACGCGTGGTTTTGTTTCTGCAAAATTTTGTGATTTTTGGAAACTGTTTGCTATTTTTACCGCGAGTGTGAAAATGATACATAAAACAGGAACTGAAAGTAAAAGTGCTGAAAAGTAAGAACACCGAGATTTTTATACTGGTTTGGTTAAATCAACCTACTCCAGTCTTTGAGGACACTTTCTTCGGTATTTACTAAACACAAACAACACCTTGACACAAGGGTTACTGGATTTATACACCAACTCCACTCTTTTATAATCAAACAAACAAAAACAACAACATGAACACCACCACCAAACAAATGAAAGTTTGATCACACCTTGGTCAACCTTGAACAAGAGATGAACGTATGTGGGTGGTATAATCAAAGCCTATGTAGTATATGGAAGGTAAGAATGTAGGCTTGAGGCTAAGAGCAAGAGAAAAGAAGAAGAGAATAGTCTTGCTTGATCTTGAAAGAATATGAATTTTGGCTTAGCTTTGCTTGAATCATCTTGCCTCCTTTTTATAGTTGATGTGGCCGCTCCTATGGCTGGGATCTTCCTTGAAAATTGTCTTGAATACCCTTTCAAGATGCCTTGTATAACATTGTGACACAACCTTGCTTACTTGACGAAATATGATTGGACAAACGACTTGTCTTTGCCTATTTGTCGCTTCAGATTGGCCATCCTTTATCCACCCACTCCATAAAATGAGCTAGAAATTCAACAAAAAAAATCTGAAACTCCTACTCAAATACAAACAAGTTAAGTTTCAATCAATCAAGATGTGATTGTCCCACAATTTTGGAAGAAAATTGGATGACTATCAAGGCCAAAAATCTGTCATCAATAACATGTGCTGAAATTTCAGCATTTGTTTGATTGTGAAACATTTCCATGTGTGTTTTGCCTTCTTCAATGTCACCAATCACATGTGGCTTATCCTCCACCAATCAAAGTTCTAACAAGCTCCACCTAGGCTACAAATGAGGTGTAATAGGTGTGTATACCACCTGCACCATGAGCTGAATTCTCTTCTGGTAAACTTTGTCAAATAATGATGCATAATCTTCATACATGGCAGATTAATCAACCCTTAATTGATTTTTCTAGAATACTCTAATATGTCTTGCATGTGTTAAAAGTGTCTAGACACATGTTACATTAAGACAAAAAAAATGTTCCATGTATGCATAAGTGTAGAAAATCGAATTTTTGGCACATCATATGACACGTATGTAGACACTTTTTACATATGTCATACATCTTAAAGTGTTCTAGAAAATTAAATTAAGGGCTGATTGGAATATAACATGTGTGTATTATTAAATGTGCACTATTTTACAAAGTTAGCAAAAAAATAAATTTCAGCACATGCATATACATCATCCACGCCACCTACAGCTGAGATGGAGCATATGTGGAGCCTTGTTGGCATATTGATTGGTCAAGAATCAATCATGCAATGTTGGTGAATTAAAGAAAGAAGCTACAAATAGTAAGGTTTCAAACTTTGTTACATTTGAAACACATGCTGAAAATTTCAGCATGTTGAAATGTGGCTGGCCGAATTTGTGCATTAAAAGGCATATATTTTGTGTCTTGAATTATGAGATTAATTGGAAGATATTTTGGAAGCATTTTGAATAAGTTTCAAAGCCATAAAGAGTGATATCTTATATATCACACATGCTGAAATTTTTCAGCATGTGTACAATGTGTCTTGGTCGAATTTGTGGTCTTAAGGGTGTCCAAATTCATTTCCAATTTAATAAGGATATTTGCCATCAATTGATGAGTTATTTTAAAAATAAAAATCAAAGAAAATTGGAAGTTATTTGAATTATCCCACTAAGTAACACATGCTGAAATTTCAGCATGTTAACTAGCATTATGGCCGAATTGTTTCCCTTTTTGTGAGAAATTTTGTCTTGCAAAATTTATGTGACAATCTTGTGTAGTATGGAAATTATTCTATGTTGATTTTGGCACATGTTTTGAGTGATATATTCAGATTTTTCCAAGTCATCAATGATGACAACATCCAACCTATTATGAAGTGCCAAGTAAGCAAAGCTTAAATGATCATCCAATGAGAAGGTGACAAGTAAGCAAGACCATGTCACAATGATGTCTTACATTCTCCCAAGGACTTAGAAGATAATTTTCAAGAGGGGGAGTACACCTAGGGGGGACGGCCATATGAGCATAAAAGGAATGAAGATGAGCAAAAACAAGAGAAGAACAAGCATTGCAAAATCAAGTGATCAAAAATGCTAGCCTCTCTTCTTCTACACTCTCTTTCTTTCTTTCTTCAGCCTATTGTATTCATATTTTCAATCTTGAATAGGCTTGTTATATACCACCACATATTCTATATCTTTGTAAAAGATTGATCAAGGTGTGATCAATCTTCATTCTTGCGAGGTGGTGGTGTTCGTGTGAATTGTATTCATCGTACAAGGTTTGTAAAGGGTTGGAGTTGGTGTGTAACTCCATAAACCCTGTGGTAAGGTGTATTGCATGTGTGTGACTAGTGTGAACCAGGGAAGATGTTCCTTGAAGACTGGAGTAGGTTGTTTATAACTGAACCAGTATAAAATTCTCCGTTGCATTTACTTTCAGCATTTATTTTCTGTTACTGCACAGTTTACTCTTTTTGTTTGTGTTCGTAAAAATAGTAAACGACTTTCAAAAATCACGAAAATTTTCAGAAACGTACCCACACGTCTTAGGGTTAATGTGGCACAAGTTTCAACCCTTTTGGATAAGGATAAGTCGATCAAACATCAAAAGTTCTAAGACTAGTGCAGTCTGATTTTCAGACTTGCAAAGG
This sequence comes from Eustoma russellianum, assembly GCA_036186865.1. Taxonomy (NCBI): domain Eukaryota; kingdom Viridiplantae; phylum Streptophyta; class Magnoliopsida; order Gentianales; family Gentianaceae; genus Eustoma; species Eustoma russellianum. The sequence goes on from AP025049.1 coordinate 13,030,359, forward strand.
TTGAGACTTTGATAGTAATTGACCAACCTCCCAAAAGAATTTTGCAAAACAGTTTCAACCCACTTAAATATAGTATATAAGGAGTTAGTGATTAAAATGTCAGAGCATTTGGACTTACACACAAATAGGAATAAATTTTTCAAAACCGTCTACCGTTTCTGGCAGATTCGCGCAATCTGATCACCAACGGTTTTTGAAGGGGTTAAAGGTTGAATTTAAATTTGAAGTTTTTAAGGGACCCTCATAATATCTGAGGCTAAATTCTCTCAAAATTTTAGAATTTTTAGAGACCTATAACATGGTTTTAAAAATGTTTTAAAAATGGTCCTGAAAACAGAATCTGTTTTCAGAAGTTGAGTTGTTTAGTTTTAAACAAATTTTTAAAACCACACTTTCTGCACCACCTATTCAACCCCCTCCCCCTCTAGTGGTGCCTTGTAGATCCTAAAAGTGGTATTAGAGAGCAGGAACACTCACTACAAAGGATCCAACGATTCAGTGAGATGGCAACCACAAATCCCAAAACCGATCAAGAAGGTATGTCGAGCCAAAGGACTCCACTTTTTGACGCTTTTACCACGCAGGAAAAGGTACAGAAAGTCTTACGAAGCCTTCCATCCGAATGGGACCCTAAAGTGACCGCAATAGAAGAAAGCAAGGAAACTAAGTCAATAAAGATGGAAGAATTAATCGGATCACTTAAGGTTTATGAGAATAAACTCACCATACGGAAATCAGAATCATCTAAACAAGGTAAAGCTATTGCTTTTAAATCAAATGAATACGTCTCTACTCCTTCCGATCACGTAGATAATAGTGATTCTGAATTGGATAACGATAACCTAATTCTATTGGCTAAAGGATTAAGAAAATTTATGAGAAGGTCATTTAGAAACAAAAATAAGGGTACTACAACTAAGAGAAACAAGAACAAGTCAAATGATAAAGATGTTAAATGTTATGAATGTGGCAAACTCGGACATTTATCATATGACTGCCCAAATAAAGAAAAGCAAACAAATAAATACCCTGACAAGGAGCGGAACAAGAATAGACTCGTCTCAGAACCCAAGCAAAGGAAACGTGCTCTGAAGGCCTCCACTTGGAGTGATACATCGGATTCCGAGACTGAAATCGAAGAAGAGACTGCACAAGTATGCTTTGCATCCAAAGCATCTAATGAGGTATCATCTGATTCTGACTCTGAACCTTCTTATGATGATCTTTTTAGTCAGTATTTAGAATTGCACAAATTCACTAAGACTCTCGCTAAGGAAAAGAAGCGATCAATTGAAGACAAGAAACTGTTAGAATCTTCTAACGAGAATCTTGTCGCTCAATTAAGCGATTCAAAGAAAGAGTCATCATGTATCATTACTGCATTAAAGACAGAGATTTCATCATTATCCACCTAAAATAATGAAATGAAATCCGAGATTTCAAGTTTGAAATCAAGGAATACAGACTTAGAGAAAATGATGAAACAGTTTGATACGGGATCCAACATGCTGCATCGCATTATATCATCACAAAAGCATGACAGTGACAAAACGGATTTGAGATACGTTGATACTAATGAAGTATCAACCAAACCAACTAAGTTTGTTGTGTCTAAGAAAGTAGACACCCCAAATCCTCAAGTGGCGTCTAAGATGACGCAAAAACCGCCCCTTCCCACATCATGCCCCACTTCCTCTTCATATCATGTGAAATACAACTTTGTACCATATAGATATGAAAAGAAAAGAGTGATGCATACACGACATTCGTATCATCCACGCACTATGCACACACACACAAGGACATATCAAAAACGTCCTTCATTCAATGAGTATAAAGGAGTTCTTGGGCAAAGGCCCAAAATGCATTCACCACATTTCTACTACATCGCACCTTCATCTACATTCTTGCCATTTGATAGACCGAGAAGGATCACCCAAGTATGGGTACCAAAAGGTACCTTTACCAAGAGGTGATTAACTAACTCAAAAGGACCCAAAGTTAAAAGGGTACCTAAATCATCTTTGCACATTGCAGGGAGCCCACACATCGAAAGATACAACCATAAAGTGGTTCCTTGACAGTGGATGCTCGAGGCACATGACGGGTGACCCGAGTTTGTTCACAAAATTAAAGAAGGTCACAAAAGGCAGATCCGTAACCTTTGGAGACAACAACGAAGGCAAGATAATCGGAAAAGGTACGATTGGAAATCCAAGCACTCTCCAAATCTCCAACGTCTTTTTGGTAAGCAACTCATCCTACAATCTTCTTAGCATTTCTCAATTTGTTGACAATGGTTCTTATTGCAATATAATAAATAAAAATGGAGAAACCGTTTTAAAAGGAAAACGAGAAGGTAATATTTTTACGCTTTCTATGGATGATGGGGTAGACGCTAAAGTTAAGTGCTTTATGTCAAATGAACCCAATGTGGATTTATGGCATAGACGTTTAGGACACATTGGTATCTTCACACTAGAAAAACTTCAACGAAAGAACCTAGTACGAGGATTGCCTAAGTTTGATTTAGACAACTTTTAGTTGTGTGAATCTTGCATAAAAGGCAAACAAACACGTGAGTCACTTAAGCCTAAAAATGAAATAAGCACGACTAGAGTCTTAGAACTATTACATATTGATTTGTTTGGTCCTAGTCGCACTACAAGCCTTGGTGGGCGCCACTATGCATGCGTGATTGTTGATGATTTTTTTCGTTATACTTGGACTTTATTTCTTGCACATAAGGATGATAGTGCCATTGAGATTGCAAAATTAATCAAACAACTTGAAAATCAATACGGTGTCAATGTGAAAATGATAAGAAGCGATAGAGGCGGTGAGTTTTAAAACAAAGATATGATTTCATTTTGCGAAGAAAAAGGAATCAAGCATGAGTTTTCGCCATCTAGAACTCCACAATTAAATGGAGTAGTAGAAAGAAAGAATCGAACACTACAAGAAATTGCTAGGACTATGTTATGTGAAAATAAATTGCCTAGATTTCTGTGGGCGGAAGCCGTAAATTGTGCATGCTATGTAGTAAATCGCCTATCTGTAAGACAGAAAATAAACAAGACTCCCTATGAGATATTGAATGATCGCATGTCTAAGATTGACTATTTTCGTGTGTTTGGATGCAAATGTTTTGTTTTGAATACAAAAGATAATTTAGATAAATTTGAATCCAAATCAATTGAGTGCATTTTTGTTGGATATTCTATAAATTCAAAGGCATATAGATGTTATGATCCTCTCACTAGACAAATTATATAATCCATTCATGTGAAATTCAATGAATTTGGTGAGATTGATAAAGATAAAGAATACGACGATGACTTTGAATTGAAACCCGTGCTGAATGAAGGTGATGGTAAATTTGATATGCATGACATGAATGACACACTAGAAATGCATGATAACATAGAAAATAATCAACCAAGATGGCATAGAGATCACCCACATGATCTCATCATAGGCGACCTCACTCACGGTGTGCGACCACGTAGAAGAATTACTTCGGATGAAATAAATGAATTTCATGCTATGATTTCTGAAATTGAACCCAAAAATGTGCATGATGCTTTGAGTGATTCGTCTTGGATTGATGCCATGCATGATGAGCTTAATCAATTTGTTAGAAACGATGTATGGGATTTAGTGCCACGACCACAAGATAAGACTATAATAGGCACAAAGTGTGTGTTTAGGAATAAAATGAATGAAGAAGGAAAGGTCGTTAGGAATAAAGCTAGACTTGTAGCACAAGGCTATAATCAAGAAGAAGGAATTGACTACGACGAAACATTTGCACCCGTAGCACGTTTAGAAGGTATACGACTATTACTTGCTATTGCTTGTATGAAAGATTTCAAGCTATATCAAATGGACGTAAAAAGTGCATTTCTAAACAGATTTATACAAGAAGAAGTATACGTGAAGCAACCACCCAGTTTTGAAAATTTGAAACATCCCGATCACGTGTACAAACTAAAGAAGGCACTATACGGACTAAAGCAAGCGCCGAGAGCATGGTATGATCGTTTTGCTACTTTCTTTTTAGAAAATGATTTTAAACGAGGTACTATAGATAGTACACTATTTTTGAAACAAGACAAATCTGATTTACTTATTATTCAAATCTATGTTGATGACATTATTTTCGGTTCTACCTCACATAGACTTGTTAAAGATTTTGAAAATTGCATGAAATCCGAATTTGAAATGTCTATGGTTGGCGAACATTAACTATTTTCTTGGCTTGCAGATTAAGCAAACGAGTAAAGGGATTCACATAAGTCAAGCAAAATATGTCAATGACATGATTAAAAAGTTCAACTTTGAAAATTTGAAACCATCCCCCACCCCTATGAGTGTCACTACTAAATTGGACAAAGATGAACATGGTAAAGACTTTGATAATGGCTTATATAGATCTATGATTGGTTCTTTGCTATATTTAATAGTAGGCCTGATATCATGTTCAGTGTATGTATGTGTGCACGTTTTCAAAGTCAACCTAAGGTGTCTCTGTAGGATCTGCAAGGCACCACTAGAAGGGGGGGGGGGTTGAATAGGTGGTGCGGAAAGTGTGAGTTTTAAAATTTGTTTGAACCTAACCAATTCAACTTCTGAAAACATATTCTGTTTTCAGGACTAGTTTTAAAACGTTTTTAAAACCAGGTTATAGGTCTCCAAAAATTATGACATTTTGAGAGAACTTACCCTCAGATGTTATGAGGGTCCCCTAAAAATTCAAATTAAAATTCAACCTTTAACCCCTTCAAAAACCGTTGGTACTCAGATTGCTCGAATCTGTCAGAAACGGTAGATGGTTTTAAAAAATTTATTCCTATTTGTGTGAACGTCCAAATGCTCTGAAAATTTAACCACTAACTCCTTATATACTATATTTAAATGGGTTGAAACAGTTTTTCAAAATTCTTTTGGGAAGTAGGTCAACTACAATCAAAGTCTCAACCTTTGCAAGTCTGAAAAATCAGACTGCACTAGTCTCAGAACGTTTGATGTTTGATCGACTTATATTTATCCAAAAGGGTTGAAACTTGTGCCAAATTAACCCTAGAACGTGTGAGTATATTTCTGGAAATTTTTGTGATTTTTGAAATTCGTTAACTATTTTTATGAATGCAAACAAGAAGGATAATCAGTGCAGTAACTGAAAAGTAAATGCAGAAAGTAAATGGAACCAAGAATTTTATACTGGTTCGGTTATAAACAACCTACTCCAGTATTCAAGGAACACCTTCCTTGGTTCACACTAATCACACACAAGCAATACACCTTACCACAGGGTTGATAGAGTTACACCTAACTCCAACCCTTTACAAACCTTGTATAGTGAATACAATTTGCACGAACACCACCACCTCGCAAGAATGAAGATTGATCACACCTTGATCAATCGTTTACAAAGATATATAATGAGTGGTGGTTTATATCAAGCCTATTCAAGATTGAAAGATATGAATACAATAGGCTTACAAGAAGAGAGAAAGAAAGAAGATGTAGAAGAAGAAGAGCTAGGCTTTTTGATCACTTTGATTTTGCAATGCTTGGCCTTGTTTTGTTTGCTCTCCTCTCTTTCCTTTTAATGAGTCATGGCCGTCCCTTGTGTAGCCTCTCCCTCTTGAAAATTATCTTTTAAGTCCTTGAGAGAGTGTAAGACATCATTGTGACAAGGTCTTGCTTACTTGGCATCTTCTTATTGGATGATCATTTAGTCTTCGCTTACTTGACACCTTCTTATTGGATGAATGTTTTCATCATGGATGACTTGGAAAAAATCTGAGAATTACACTTAAACATGTGCAAAAATCATCACAAAATAACTTCCATAAATCATGAGATATATCACATAAATTGCAAGACATCAAATCCTTCCCAACTAGGCAAAATTTCGGCCATTATGTCTCATTGCCATGCTGAATTTTCAGCATGTGCATCATTCCATTTCTTTCAAAATAATGCCCAATTTACCTTGATTTTTTCTTTAAAAATTGAATCACCAAGTTATGGTAAGTATTGCTATTACATAACAAATGAATTTGGACACCATTTAGCTCTCAAATTCGGCCACACATATCTTACACATGCTGAAAACTTTTCAGCATGTGTGATATATAAAATATCACCCTTTATTAATTTAAATAATATTCAAATCATTTCCATTTCTTCTTCCAATCAATCACACAATAAAAGATGATAAAATATATCACAATAACATCCAAAAATCGGCCAACCAAGATTTAGCATGCTGAAATTTTCAGCATGTGTTATAAGAGAGATATATTTTGAATTCTTACCATTTGTAGCTTCTCTCTTCATTTCACCAACATTGTATGATTGATCCTTGACCAATCAATATGCCAACAAGGATCCAAATAAGCTCCATCTCAGCTGTAGGTGGCATTGGAAATGATTGTGTATGTGCTGAAATTTATTTTTGCTAACTTTGTAAAATAATGCACATTTAATAATACACACATGTTATATTCCAACCAGCCCTTAATTTAATTTTCTAGAATACTTTAAGATGTATATCATTTGTAAAAAGTGTCTAGATATGTGTCACATGATGTACCAAAAACGTTCCATGTGTTGTGTGCGTAGAAAACCGAAGTTTCGATATTTATCGATTACCCGATTTTTCTCTAATTTAAATTCCAACTTTTGCACATGTTATATATATTATGTTATACATAATATATATAATATATACTGTAAATCTCAGCACTTGGCTGGTCTAAAGTGGTACCATTAGCATGTGACAAAATTAAACTTGGAATCTTCACATTTTGGCCTTAATGTGGAGTAATTTGTGTGTGCCAACATGGAAAGTATTTTTGGCTGATTATTCAGTGATGTGAACGAAATTTACATCAAATTTTGATGTATAGGGGCTGGCCATTTATTTATGGCAAGTACGTGACACGTTGGCGAAGTTTCGGTATTCGCCCGATACGACAATTTTCGGTTTAGAACCTTTTATCGTGTCGTATTTAAATTTGTCATCACCATATCTTATATCATATGATATAAGATCTGAATATACTCATAAATATGAGTTAAGTATAGTGGCGTGACGTTAACGTACGTACGTAAAATATATAACGTGTCGGTAGTACGTTGGAATACATGTGTATGTGCCTTTTCTTAAAAAAGCTGAAAATATATGTAATATATGTATATGTGGCGTGTCACATTAAAGAGGGGAGGAGGAGAAAGCTTTCCTTCCTTAGCTTTGTTTCCTTTGTGCATTTTCCAAATGTGGCTTCCTTTAATGAACTACTTAGTTTAATAAACTAAGTACTTCACTTAATGAACTAGTTTAGTTCATTAATGGTGGCACCTGAATATAGTATAAACACAACAAATGTTTGCCATATGATGTAAGCTTTAACGCTTTATGGCACGTTAGTACGGCAACATAATATATAAGCTAAATAAGGCAAGTAATAGCAAAGTATCATGCATACATGTACACGTTTGTATATATATCATGCACGTTTTATCTTATGCTCGTTTTTGTGCACATTTAAATCATGTATTTGAAAATCACTCAAACCTCTTTTTCTCTACAATCTCCCCCTTTTGATGATTTTCAAAATAACTTATGCACATGATTTAAATCCTATCGCTCCCCCTTCAATTATGCATAAATCCAAAATTCGAGATTTAAATTTCGAATCCGCTCCCCCTTGATTTATGCAATCAGTATCTCTCTCCCCCTTAAATTATGCTATCTCTCCCCCTTTATTTTAAAAAGTAAATCAAAAGATGCCTGTAAAGATGAAGAAGATCATGCATTTCATATACGTGCGTTCGTAAGGGTTATTTATTCAACCCTTTGAAAATGTCCCTTTTGGTACCCACATTTGGGTGACCTTTCTAGGTCTTCCAAAAGGTGAGAAAGATGATGAGAACGCAACATAATATACTTTAGGTGCAACTTTATCTGGCCTTTGGCCAAGAACTCCTTTATACGCATTATATGTAGGACGTTTTTTATATGTTCTTGTGTTTGTATGCGTAGTGTGTGGATGGAATGAATGCCGTGTATGCAATACTCTTTTCTTTTCATGTCTATATGGTACAAAGTCGTATTTCACGTGATATGAAGATGTAGTGGGACGTGATAAGGGAAGTGACGGTTTTTGCGTCATCTTAGACGCCACTTGGGGTTTTGGAGTGTCTAATTTCTTAGACACAACAAACTTGGTTGGTTTGGTTGATACTTCATTAGTATCAACGTATCCCAAACCCGTTTTGTCACTGTCATGCTTTTGAGATAAGATAATGCGATGCAACATGTTGGATCCCGTATCAAACTGTTTCACCTTTTTCTCTACATCGGCATTCCTTGATTTTAATTTTGAAATCTCGGATTTCAATTCAACGTTCTCGGATGTCAATGATGAAATTTCAGATTTTAATGAATTTATAATGCATGACGACTCTTCTTTTGAATCGTTTAATTAAGACACAAGATCTTTGTTAGAAGATTCTAACAATTTCTTGTCTTCAATTAATCGCTTCTTTTCTTTTGCAAGAGTCTTTGAAAACTTATGCAATTCTAAATATTGACTAAATAAATCATCATATGAACATTCAGAATCAGAATCAGAGTCGGAAGATACCTCATTTGATGCTTTAGATGTAAAGCATACTTGTGCCTTGTGTTCTTCCGTATCATCAGTCTCAGAGTCGGATGTGTCACTCCAAGTGGAGGCTTTGAATGCTCTTCTCCTTTGCTTAGGTTCTGAGACGAGTCTATTCTTGTTCCGATCCTTGTCAGGGTATTTGTTTGTTTGCTTTTCTTCATTAGGACAGTCATATGATAGATGTCCAAGTTTGCTGCATTCATAGCACTTTATTTCTTTATTTTTATTTTTATGATCCTTAGATGAGGTGGACTTATGTTTAATCGATTTTCTCAAAATTTTTCTTAATCTTTTAGCCATCGTGATTAAGTCCTCATCATCGGAATCTATGTCACTATCATCTACGACGTATTCATTTGATTTAAATGCTATAGCCCTATCATTATTAGAAATAGACTCAGAATGTTTTAAGGTGAGTTTGTTTTCATATACCTTTAGTGATCCAATTAGTTCTTCCATCTTGATCGTTTCAGTTTCTTTGCTTTCTTCTATTGCCGTTACTTTAGAGTCCCACTCGGATGGAAGGCTTCGCAAGACCTTTTGTACCTTTTCCTGCATAGTGAAGGCTTTGCCAAGAGACTCAAGAGAATTGTAAATGTTAGTCAAGCGTAAATCTATCTCAACAATAGACTCATTTGGCAATAATTTAAAGGACTCAAGTGTGGACATAAGCATATTAATTTTGGACTCCTTTACTTGGCTAGTCCCTTCATGTTTCATTTCAAGAATATGCCACATCTCTTGAGCAATAGAACAATTAGACACGTAACTAGCCTCACTTTTACTTAGGCCGTTTAGGAGCAATTGCATAGCCCTAGCATTCATACTAAGTTTCTTTTTATCATCACTCGTATATTCTTGTCTAGATTTAACAACTTCTAATGTGACTCCGTCTACGGTGGATAACTTAGATGGGACAAAAGGACCATCTTCTATTATCGACCAAAGATCAATATCTATAGCCATAAGAAAAAGCTTCATTCTAAGTTTCCACTGAATAAAAGACTCACCGTCGAAAAGACGAGACCTTACAGTTGACATTCCTTCTTGCACGGTTGTGGTTGCCATCTCACGGAATCGTTGGATTCTTTGAAGTGAGTGTTCCTGCGCTCTAATACCACTTGTAGGATCTGCAAGGCACCACTAGAAGGAGGGTTGAATAGGTGGTGCGGAAAGTGTGATTTTTAAAATTTGTTTGAACCTAACCAATTCAACTTCTGAAAACTGATTCTGTTTTCAGGACCAGTTTTAAAACGTTTTTAAAACGAGGTTATAGGTCTCCAAAAAGTATGAAATTTTCAGAGAACTTACCCTAAGATGTTATGAGGGTCCCCTAAAAATTTCAAATTAAAATTCAACCTTTAACCCCTTCAAAAACCGTTGGTACTCAGATTGCTCGAATCTGCCAGAAACGGTAGATGGTTTTAAAAAATTTATTCCTATTTGTGTGAACGTCCAAATGCTCTGCCACTTTAACCACTAACTCCTTATATACTATATTTAAATGGGTTGAAACAATTTTTCAAAATTCTTTTGGGAAGTAGGTCAACTACAATCAAAGTCTAAACCTTTACAAGTCTGAAAATTAGACTGCACTAGTCTCAGAACGTTTGATGTTTGATCGACTTATATTTATCCAAAAGGGTTGAAACTTGTGCCAAATTAACCCTAGAACGTGTGAGTATATTTCTGGAAATTTTTGTGATTTTTGAATTTCGTTAACTATTTTTACGAATGCGAACAAGAAGGATAATCAGTGTAGTAACTGAAAAGTAAATGCAGAAAATAAATGGAACCAAGAATTTTATACTGGTTCGGTTATAAACAACCTACTCCAGTCTTCAAGGAACACCTTCCTTGGTTCACACTAATCACACACACGCAATACACCTTACCACAGGGTTGATAGAGTTACACCTAACTCCAACCCTTTACAAACCTTGTATAGTGAATACAATTTGCACGAACACCACCACCTCGCAAGAATGAAGATTGATCACACCTTGATCAATCGTTTACAAAGATATATAATGAGTGGTGGTCTATATCAAGCCTATTCAAGATTGAAAGATATGAATACAATAGGCTTACAAGAAGAGAGAAAGAAAGAAGATGTAGAAGAAGAAGAGCTAGGCTTTTTGATCACTTCGATTTTGCAATGCTTGGCCTTGTTTTGTTTGCTCTCCTCTCTTTCCTTTTAATGAGTCATGGCCGTCCCTTGTGTAGCCTCCCCCTCTTGAAAATTATCTTTTAAGTCCTTCAGAGAGTGTAAGACATCATTGTGACAAGGTCTTGCTTACTTGGCATCTTCTTATTGGATGATCATTTAGTCTTCGCTTACTTGACACCTTCTTATTGGATGAATGTTTTCATCATGGATGACTTGGAAAAAATCTGAGAATTACACTTAAACATGTGCCAAAATCATCACAAAATAACTTCCACAAATCATGAAATATATCACATAAATTGCAAGACATCAAATCCTTCCCAACTAGGCAAAATTTCGGCCATTATGTCTCATTGCCATGCTGAATTTTCAGCATGTGCATCATTCCATTTCTTTCAAAATAATGCCCAATTTACCTTGATTTTTCTTTAAAAATTGAATCACCAAGTTATGGTAAGTATTGCTATCACATAAGAAATGAATTTGGATACCATTTAGCTCTCAAATTCGGCCACACATATCTTAGACATGCTGAAAACTTTTCAGCATGTGTGATATATAAAATATCACCCTTTATTAATTTAAATAATATTCAAATCATTTCCATTTCTTCTTCCAATCAATCACACAATAAAAGATGATAAAATATATTACAATAACATCCAAAAATCGGCCAACCATGATTTAGCATGCTGAAATTTTCAGCGTGTTATAAGAGAGATATATTTTGAATTCTTACCATTTGTAGCTTCTCTCTTCATTTCACCAACATTGTATGATTGATCCTTGACCAATCAATATACCAACAAGGATCCAAATAAGCTCCATCTCAGCTGTAGGTGGCGTTGGAAATGATTGTGTATGTGCTGAAATTTATTTTTGCTAACTTTGTAAAATAATACACATTTAATAATACACACATGTTATATTCCAACCAGCCCTTAATTTAATTTTCTAGAACACTTTAATATCTATATCATATGTAAAAAGTGTCTAGATACGTGTCACATGATGTACCAAAAACGTTCCATGTGTTGTGTGCGTAGAAAACCGAATTTTCGATATTTATCGATTACCCGATTTTTCTCTAATTTAAATTCCAACTTTTGCACATGTTATATATATTATGTTATACATAATATATATAATATATACTTTAATTCTCAGCACTTGGCTGGTCTAAAGTGGTACCATTAGCATGTGACAAAATTAAACTTGGAATCTTCACATTTTGGCCTTAATGTGGAGTAATTTGTGTGTGCCAACATGGAAATTATGTTTGGCTGATTATTCAGTGATGTGCACGAAATTTACATCAAATTTTGATGTATAGGGGCTGGCCATTTATCTATGGCAAGTACGTGACACGTTGGCGAAGTTTCGGTATTCGCCTGATACGACAATTTTCGGTTTAGAACCTTTTATCGTGTCGTATTTAAATTTGTCATCACCATATCTTATATCATATGATATAAGACCTGAATATACTCATAAATATGAGTTAAGTATAGTGGTGTGACGTTAACGTACGTACGTAAAATATATAACGTGTCGGTAGTACGTTAGAATACATGTGTATGTGCCTTTTCTTAAAAAATCTGAAAATATATGTAATATATGTATATGTGGCGTGTCACATTAAAGAGGGAAGGAGGAGAAAACTTTCATTCCTTAGCTTTGTTTCCTTTGTGCCTTTTCCAAATGTGGCTTCCTTTAATGAACTACTTAGTTTAATAAACTAAGTACTTCACTTAATGAACTAGTTTAGTTCATTAATGGTGGCACCTGAAAATAGTATAAACACAACAAATGTTTGCCATATGATGTAAGCTTTAACGCTTCATGGCTCGTTAGTACGGCAACATAATATATAAGCTAAATAAGACAAGTAATAGCAAAGTATCATGCATACATGTACACGTTTGTATATATATCATGCACGTTTTATCTTATGCTTGTTTTTATGCACATTTAAATCATGTATTTGAAAATCACTCAAACCCCTTTTTCTCTACAGTCTCATTATAATGCGGTAAAAAGAATCTTTCGCTATATTAAGCACACGCCCACCTTAGGAATTTGGTACGATAAGGATTCCGAATTTAACTTACATGCTTATACTGATGCAGATTATGATGGCTGCAAAATAGATAGAAAGAGCACGAGTGGGACTTGCCAATTTTTAGGAAACTCACTCATTTCATGGTTTTCCAAAAAGCAAGCAAGCGTTGCTTTGTCCACTACTGAGGCTGAGTACATGGCACTTAGCCTTTGCTGCACACAGTTGTTGTGGATAAAACAACAACTCTCGGACTTTAGAATTACCGTAAATAGAATCCGTATATGCTGTGATAGTATGAGTGCCATCAATCTCTCTAAGAACCCCGTGTTACACTCTAAGGCTAAGCATATAGAAGTACGCTATCACTTTCTTCGTGATCACGTAAACAATGGTGATATCGTCATAGATCACGTATGCACAGAAGCACAAGTAGCGGATATCTTTACAAAAGCCTTAAATCAAGCCACGTATGAATCTCTTCGTTCCAAATTAGGCATGATTCCAGTTGATATGATTTGATTTGGCGTGATTTGATTTTCTTTCCTTATTTACAGGAATCTTTTGATTTACTTTCCAAAATAAAGGGGGAGAGAAAGCATGATTTAAGGGGAGAGAGACACTAACTGATACTGTTTGCACAAATCAAGGGGGAGCCGGATTTGAAATTTGAAATTCAAATTTCAAATTTATGCATGTTTGAAGGGGAGCGATAGCATTTAAATCATGTGCATAAATTATTTTGAAAATCATCAAAAGAGGGAGATTGTAGAGAAAAAGGGGTTTGAGTGATTTTAAAATATGTGATTTAAATGAATGACATAAAACGTGCATGATATAAACAAACGTGTGCATGATATTGCTTATTACTTGCCTTATTTAGCTCATATATAATGTTGCCGTACTAAGGAGCCATGAAGCGTTAAAGCTTACATCATATGGCAAACATTTGTTGTGTTTATACTATTTTCAGGTGCCACCATTAATGAACTAAACTAGTTCATCAAGTGAAGTACTTAGTTAATTAAACTAAGTAGTTCATTAAAGGAAGCTACATTTGGAAAAGGCACAAAGGCAACAAGGCTAAGAAAGGAAAGTCTTCTCCTCCTCCCCTCATTCATTATACACGCATATACATATATAAATACATATATTTTCAGATTTTTTAAGGGCACATACACATGTATTCCAACGTACTACCGACACGTTATATATTTTACGTACGTATGTTAACGTCACACCACTATACTTAACTCATATTTATGAGTATATTCAGGTCTTATATCATATGATATAAGTCATGGTGATGACAAATTAAATACGACACGTTAAAAGGTTCTAAACCAAAAATTGTCGTATAGGGCGAATACCGAAACTTCGCCAACGTGTCACGTACTTGCCATAAATAGATGGCCAGCCCCTATACTTTAAAAATTTTCAAAAGTTTTGTGCCAAGGGTGATAGTTTCAGGCAAAAATTCTTTCCATGTTGGCACACACAAATTACCCCACATTAAGGCCAAAATGTGAAGATTCCAATGTTAATTTTGTCACATGTTAATGGCGCCACTTTAGACCAGCCAAGTGCTGAGATTTAAAGTATATATTATATATATTATGTGTAACATAATATATATAACATGTGCAAAAAGTTGTAATTTAATTAGAGAAAAATCGGGTAATCGATAAATATCGAAAATTCGATTTTCTACGTACATAATGCATGGAATATTTTTGGCACATCATATGACACGTATCTAGACACTTTTTACATATGTCATACATCTTAAAGTGTTCTAGAAAATTAAATTAAGGGCTGATTGGAATATAACATGTGTGTATTATTAAATGTGCACTATTTTACAAAGTTAGCAAAAAAATAAATTTCAGCACATGCATATACATCATCCACACCACCTACAGCTGAGATGGAGCATATGTGGAGCCTTGTTGGTATATTGATTGGTCAAGAATCAATCATGCAATGTTGGTGAATTAAAGAAAGAAGCTACAAATGGTAAGGTTTCAAACTTTGTTACATTTGAAATACATGCTGAAAATTTCAGCATGTTGAAATGTGGCTGGCCGAATTTGTGCATTAAAAGACATATATTTTGTGTCTTGAATTATGAGATTAATTGGAAGATATTTTGGAAGCATTTTGAATAAGTTTCAAAGCCATAAAGAGTGATATCTTATATATCACACATGCTGAAATTTTTCAGCATGTGTACAATGTGTCTTGGTCGAATTTGTGGTCTTAAGGGTGTCCAAATTCATTTCCAATTTAATAAGGATATTTTACATCAATTGATGAGTTATTTTAAAAAGAAAAATCAAAGAAAATTGGAAGTTATTTGAATTATCCCACTAAGTAACACATGCTAAAATTTCAGCATGTTAACTAGCATTATGGCCGAATTGTTTCCCTTTTTGTGAGAAATTTTGTCTTGCAAAATTTATGTGACAATCTTGTGTAGTATGGAAATTATTCTATGTTGATTTTGGCACATGTTTTGAGTGATATATTCAGATTTTTCCAAGTCATCAATGATGACAACATCCAACCTATTATGAAGTGCCAAGTAAGCAAAGCTTAAATGATCATCCAATGAGAAGGTGACAAGTAAGCAAGACCATGTCACAATGATGTCTTACATTCTCCCAAGGACTTAGAAGATAATTTTCAAGAGGGGGAGGACACCTAGGGGGACGTCCATATGAGCATAAAAGGAAAGAAGATGAGCAAAAACAAGAGAAGAACAAGCATTGCAAAATCAAGTGATCAAAAACGCTAGCCTCTCTTCTTCTACACTCTCTTTCTTTCTTTCTTCAGCCTATTGTATTCATATTTTCAATCTTGAATAGGCTTGTTATAGACCACCAAATATTCTATATCTTTGTAAAAGATTGATCAAGGTGTGATCAATCTTCATTCTTGCGAGGTGGTGGTGTTCGTGTGAATTGTGTTCATCGTACAAGGTTTGTAAAGGGTTGGAGTTGGTGTGTAACTCCATCAACCCTGTGGTAAGGTGTATTGCGTGTGTGTTACTAGTGTGAACCAGGGAAGATGTTCCTTGAAGACTGGAGTAGGTTGTTTATAACCGAACCAGTATAAAATTCTCCGTGCCATTTACTTTCAGCATTTATTTTCTGTTACTGCACAGTTTACTCTTTTTGTTTGTGTTCGTAAAAATAGTAAACGACTTTCAAAAATCACGAAAATTTTCAGAAACGTACCCACACGTCTTACGGTTAATTTGGCAAAAGTTTCAACCCTTTTGGATAAGGATAAGTTGATCAAACATCAAAAGTTCTGAGACTAGTGCAGTCTGATTTTCAGACTTGCAAAGGTTGAGACTTTGATAGTAATTGACCAACCTCCCAAAAGAATTTTGCAAAACAGTTTCAACCCACTTAAATATAGTATATAAGGAGTTAGTGATTAAAATGTCAGAGCATTTGGACTTACACACAAATAGGAATAAATTTTTCAAAACCGTCTACCATTTCTGGCAGATTCGCGCAATCTGATCACCAACGGTTTTTGAAGGGGTTAAAGGTTAAATTTAAATTTGAAATTTTTAAGGGACCATCATTATATCTGAGGCTAAATTCTCTCAAAATTTTAGAATTTTTGGAGACCTATAACATGGTTTTAAAAATGGTCCTGAAAACAGAATATATTTTCAGAAGTTGAGTTGTTTAGTTTTAAACAAATTTTAAAAACCACACTTTCCGCACCACCTATTCAACCCTCCCTTCTAGTGGTGCCTTGCAGATCCTACATATTGGTGGAACGTCGGGATATAAATGTATAATTCGTCGTTATAAAGAAAATATGCATATCTGAAATATATATATATATATTTTTATATAAAGCAATTTTATTAGAAAACCTCACTTATAGCGGAGGAAAACCATATTACAGTGATGTTCATCATAAGAAAAAAGCGAATGTAGCGAGCAAATTATGGTCAACTTACAATCATATATGATATGCCACATTAAAACCTTGCCAAGTAACACCACCCTTGTGGATAAAACATTGGCAAAGGAAAAAACATACATATTTATATAACCGGATGGTTGATGTAGTAGATGATATAAGAAAGCATGTAATGGAACAAAATAACAAGCGCTGCCAGCTGCAGAAGACATTGTCGCAAATCCAGAATATAATAAGTCATAGCTTTAACGACAACCATTGGAGACCACTGCATGATACATAACTCATTGCGCCACCGCAGGATCCAGCCATCACCTCGAACAAAAGCCGCAAAAGTCCGCTTAATGTAACATTGTAAGTTGTCCATAAAGCAAGCATGATGAGAGTAAAGAAGCCATACCCAAGTTGCCCATAGCCAAACGACCACGGGCAACCTCCAATATAAGACGCCAAACCTCCGAAGCTGTAGAAGCAAAGATGCCACTAGTATGCTATGTGTCCTTGCCTCATAATACTTAGAAAAAGAAGATATGTTACCCAGAGACGCATGAGAATGAAATGTGGCACCAACGAGCACACACATAATATGAAACAGAAAGGAGACATACCAACGCTGCCTATACCAACTAATGACATAGGCAAATCCAAAAAGAAAACACCGACCCATCAGGAAACTTATAGTTGAAGATTTGGAAGAGATGTACCCAACGTCAAAGAGCCGTGCACGTCAGAAGGCAATGAAGCTACGGAGGAATAGGTAATGACACCAGTTGCATGCAGTCCATAACGTGCTAATGTATGCGCCACGGTGTTTGCCTCACGCGGGCTATAGCAAAGTGTGGTAGCATTAAGACATAGCATTGTTGTCGTACAACGTATATCCACTAGCCACGATCCCGTATATGGTGAAGGATTAGACAGCACCGTAAGTAGTGTATGACAATCTGTTTCAACAAACAGACCATCATAATTCTGAGCATAGTAAATTAAAGCGTAGAACAGCGCCATTAATTCCGTGCGAAGTGGTGAAACACACGGCAAAGCAAAGCAAATGGCTGAAACAAAGTCCCCAAATTCAGTACGTAATACTGCCCAACAGCAGCCGTTTGCCGTCCAATTGAAGCATCCACATTCAATTTTATCCTACCTGAAGGAGGAAATATCCGCCTGACCAACCTGTGGCAGCAATCACGCAGCTAGGGCGAAAAAGCATGGCCTATTAACTGTGGAATAGGCTGAGAAAATTTGTGACCCTGCGTCGAAGCACACCAAGTATATACATGATCGCAAACTCTTTCAAATAAATGCCTGTAGGAATAGCTGCTGTCACCAAACTGGATTGCAGCATAATCTTTCCAAATAACCCAAACAACCAAAGCAGGAGCTACTGCCCGTAAATTACCCATCATGGAAGCTGCAGAAGATCGACGCCACCAGCAAATTAAATAAGCTCGAATTGTTGACTGGCGAGGCAGCGGACCCGATAAGAGAACTGTGATTTCACACCACAATGACTTAATTTCCGTGCAATGCAAGAATATATGATCCCTGGTATCCGAGTGCTTCATACAAAACACACATTGAGAAGGATAAATTGTCTGCCAGGCACAAAGATTATTTGTAAGCGGAAGAGAATTCCGCCTTAACTTCCACAAGAACACCCTTACACGCATAATCAAACAAGGGCGATGCTGAATAAATTAATGAATATGCGGATCTGATGGTATATTGTCCAGTTGGTTCCGCCACCCAATTGATGCCATCCGGCGTATGCTCAACTTTAGACTGCATATAAGAATGACTGTCACAAATTCGCTTCCAAACTAAAGAATCATATATATGCGCATAAATCAATTCCCTTTGGCTATATTTTGAACGGCTAAAAGTTGCCCACAATGAATCCGAGGTATGATATTTCCACCATAAAAGACCAATCATATACCATTTGTACCATCTCTAAGTTCCTTATGCCTAAGCCACCATTCTCTATACGTCGACAAACATTTTTCCAGGACGTCCAATGGTGTCGTCCATTCCAAAAAAATGTAGCCATTTTCTTATTCAAGACTGTGAGAACACTTTTGGGCAATCGAGAAATTGCTACAATATGGATTGGCATCGTTGCAAGGACATGCTTGATTAGAACCAACTGACCCGCCGCAGATAGTGGCTTCGATGACCAAGTAGTAAGTCTCGAATCAAAATGGGATAATAAAGCAGTACAATATGCAGCTCTATTAATTCCTTTACGCAAATAAGATCCAAGGTACTTTATTGGCAAAGCTGCCAATCGCATGCTGAGCTCCCATGCAACCCTTGGACCTGCCACTAATTTACCAACCACTATTTGGCTCTTATGGAAATTAACCAATTGACCAGAGCCAGACTGATAATCATCTAAAAATTGTCGAAATCACCGCATATTGGAGATAGATCCATTTAGAAATATTACTCAGTCATTAACAAAACTCAAATGAGTCACCTGTGGAACCCGGGCTGCCTGGAAACCATATATTTCTCCCGATCGCATCCTGGAGTTAATTCAACAAGAAAAGCCTTCAGAAGCCAAAATAAATAACAATGGTGATAGTGGGTTACCTTGTTTCACCCCCCGTGTGACTGGAAAAAAGCCCACTGGCTTACCATTAATAAGGATTGAGCAACGAGTGGCAGCTAAATTATTCAAAAGTATCCTCACAAGCCTTGCGTCAAATCCTAGTTTGATTAATAGATGACGAAGATATGTCCAATCCACCCTGTCAAAAGCTTTAGCCATGTCTAATTTTACTATGACTTGGCCTCCACGAACCGGCTTATCTAACATGTGCACCATTTCTTTAGCCAACAATATTTGTTCTGTTATACCGCGGCCTTTCATAAATATTGCCTACTCAGGCGATATTAGGCGTGAGAGGAAAGTAGATAGACGCGTTGCCAGCAGCCTGTATAACTTTTAGCTAAAAAATTTGTCAGACAGATAGGACAAAAATCAGTGAAAGATTGTGGATTGGGAACCTTAGGAATAAGAGTAATAAGAGAATCAGCAAGTTGATTGGGCGGTATAATTCCAATAAAAAACTCCTGGACAGCCTTATGAACATCAGATTGTATTATAGGCCAGAACCTTCTATAAAATGATCCTGGAAAACCATACGGACCAGCAGCACTTGTAGGACTAAGATCCCAAACAGCACGTTGCACTTCCTGTAGATCGGGCAATGCAAGAAGAATAATATTATCATCCGACGTTAATATAGTGGGGATATGATAGAGAAAAGAATCAGGATGTGAACTAGTTTAGTTCATTTCCTTAAGCACTTCACTTAATGAACTAGTTTAGTTCATTAATCATGGCACCTGAAAATATTTTAAAGACAACGAATGTTTGCCAAATGATGTAAGTTTTAATGCTTCATGGCACATTAGTACGACAACAATATATATAAGCATGTAAAGCATGTTTATCACATAAGCATGTCAAGCAACAATTTATTCATGCATTTCATAAACACGTAACATTTAAATCATGCATTTTCAAATCACTCAAACCCCGATTTCTCAACAGACATCATGTTTTTGGTTAAGAAAAACAAGTTACTCATGCAAATTTTCATCTTCTAATTTGCATAAATTAAGTTCCTTTTTAGCATGCTTTTACTTTAGTGCAGGTTTTTCAAGTTCCTCATGCAAAGTAATATGTTCATTTTGTAATTTATCAAATGATGAAGTTGAAATAAAGGCCTCTTTGTCATCTTCAAAAGCTATGAGACATATTGCTTCTCTATCGCGATCATCTTCATCTATGTTTTATTGATAACCATCACCTACTAAATCCTCAAGCTTCTTCATGTCTCATTGGAGAGAAGATGCCTTGAACCTTTATTAGCTCCTTGTGTGAGAGGGAGACATGGATGATTTCAAGAGCTTTCCCTTCTAGCTCGAAAATTTTCTTATCTCATCATTGTATTCATCCAACTCCTTCATGACTAATCTCCTATTTTCATCCGACCTAGTTGGTGGAGATATTCCCTCTATAACCACTCTCCATAAGTCATAACCACATCCACAAAAATATGCCTCATTCTATTTTTCCATAAGGAATAGTTTTGAGCATTAAAAAAGGAAACCTTGGTGTTTGGTGTTGTGAATATAGTAGATGGTCTGATAGTTGAGCTATATGATGTAGAGGTTGCCATTGACATATTTTCTAATGATATTTAACCTTGCTACTTGCAAAGATTGGCCAAGAAATCAAGGTTAGCTCTGATACCAATTGTTAGGTCCGTAACAATCACTTTAGAAGAGGGGGAGGAGGTGAATAGAGTCTTGGACAATTTTCTAAATTATCTCGATTTAGCTAACGCCAACTCAAATACTCTCCAAAATAAGAAAGAACAAGATGAGATATAATGAGTGTGTGACACACAATTTAGAATGATTCGAATTTCCTTGATTCTACTCCATTACCACTTTCTTTCTAAAGTGGATTTTTAATATTACTTTCTTATTACCTTTAACAAGGAACAAGAACAACAATAGCAACACTTCCACTAACACTTAGTCCAAGAGACAACTACAACGGCAACAACTTACTGCATAAACACCTTGTACAACATCAACTACAAAAACAACATGTACATAAATACTTTGTGCAACGTCCACAACAAAAATAGCAGTTTTACACTAATAGATTGTGCAAGTCAACAACAATAGTTACAAGGAAGAACTACTTCTTGCTTCTTCACAACTCCAAAAAAATTCTTCCAAAAAACTTTCACCAAATGAGTTTTGGGGAAGAAATGAAATTTCACTTTCTAATAAATCTAAATCACAAGCAAGCGATCAAATATTTATATTTCCTCTTGGGTTAAACTTTTACTATCACAATTACAACAACAAAAATAAGCAACAAGAGATTAATGAGCTTTAAGCCCTTTTGTACATTTGAGAGCTTTGAGGCTTGAATAGGATGAAAGTGTATAAATACCTCATCTGAGCTTGTTCAATATACAGAGGGTGTAAGCCACATTTTTACAACCTCCACAAAGTCTTCAACTCCATCAAGTGTATAAGATGTCCAAATAGTCTTTAGCCACTCTATAAATGGAGTTGATGCTCTATACCCACCATAGAATATCTTAAACATGCTTGCAATAGTTAGGAAAGCATCATAGATGTTTGGAGAAAATCCACAAGAGATTTGAGCAAGATTGGAGAGTGAAAACATTTTAAATCTTCCTTGGATTCCTTTGCAATGCCTACAAAAAATTGAATTATGGGCTAGATGATCGATCTATGTCCCATGTTTTAGATTGAGGTCATATCAATCGATCGATGTCTTAGGTTGAGAGATTGATGTCTTCCAGTGTGGTTTTAGTTTTGTAACTTACCTACATCGATCAATTGATGTCTCTTCTTTGAGAGACTATGTACACATCGATCGATCATGTCTCTATTTTTAGAGACTGGTGTCACATCGTTTGATCGATGTGCTCTAACCTGAGAGATCAATAATGGATAGTGAGGTTTCATTTTTGAACAGTGCTTATATAGATCAATCATCGATCTATGCGAGAGATCTACGTCTCATAGTATGCTTTTCTCATTTTTTTTCAATTATAAAGTATGAAATAACTTTTTAACTCTTTTTCAAACATCTTTTAAATTCATCAAAATAATTCATGTTCCAACATGTTCTGCCTGGGGTTTGTGGACAAACTGACTTACCACTCTAACTGCATAGGCTACATCAGGTCTTGTATGTGAAAGATAGATTAATTTGCCTACTCGTCATTGATATTGTTTCGATCTGGTATTGGAGTACCGTCAGTTGTTTGTAACTTGTGGTTTACATCCATTAGGGTATCATTCGGCTTATAATTGATCATACCACTGTCAGTCAACAAGAAAAATATATATTCCCATTGAGAAATAAAGATTCCTCTATCTGATTGAAAAAATTCAATCCCGAGGAAGTATTTCAATCCTCTCAATTTCAATTCAAATTATGCGAACAAGTTCTTCATGATTTCGGAATGTTTTCCTTATTGCTCCATCGATAATTGTTGTCCACATATATAATAAGACCGGTGATTAAGGTTCCCTACTTTTGAAGAACAATGTATGGTTTGCATTTCTCTATTTATACCTACTCTATTTCATAGACATAGTATGCATTCCAAACCATGCATGGGGCGACTACTTCAATCCATATAAATCCTTTTTTAATCTACACAATTCACCATCTTGAAATTCAGCTGAACAACCTGCTGGAGCTTCCATATAAAAATCTTCTTTTAATTCCGCATGTAAGAAAGCATTTTTCACTTCAAACTAATAGAGTGACTAATCTTTGTTTGCAGCTACTGAAAATAATACTCTTATGGTATCAAATTTTTGCAACAGGTTAGAATGCCACAGAGTAAGCTATCCCATAAGTCTGTGCACACCCTTTTGCCACACATCTAACTTCGTACCGTTCAATAGATCTGTCAGCCTTGTACTTGGTTGTGAAGATCCACCGACACACACTAGTTTCTTTCCTTTTGGTAACACACACTTTTGCCAAGTTTTATTCTTTTTCAGAGCTTCCTTCGATGTCTCCATTGCTTATTGCCACTCTTCTTTCTCACTGACCTCCTAAGCTATTCGAGGAATTGATTTCTAAACAGAGTGTAGTAAAGAATACCCT
Organism: Eustoma russellianum; assembly: GCA_036186865.1. Classification (NCBI taxonomy): domain Eukaryota; kingdom Viridiplantae; phylum Streptophyta; class Magnoliopsida; order Gentianales; family Gentianaceae; genus Eustoma; species Eustoma russellianum. The sequence goes on from AP025049.1 coordinate 13,053,911, forward strand.
GGTGCACTCTATAACACTCCACCTAGCTATATTAACTATCGAGATGATCGGGAAACTCGTTCAAGGGAATACCTTTTTGGTGGTATACCCTTATTGCTTCTTGCTAGAACAAACTATACCTGTTGCTCAGTCGAATCATCAAGTATCGGTGTATGTAAAAAAGGGGGAATAAGAGGTTCTTTGTCAGCACGTAGATCACTTACCTCTTGTTGGACATCCACAAAGAGGACTCATTGGTAGTGGTGACTAGCTCATTGGCATGTCATTCATTTGTAGAGGTCTGCTTGGTGACGTCACCTACTCTCTCTGTATGGAAGTCTCTAGACAACTGGGACTCTGTAACCAATCTAGTGACTAACTCAATGTACCTCCTTAAGGCCTAGGTTGGTTATTTAAGGAATCCGTCGTATAATAGGATTATAACATGGGTAACCTTTCTGGTGAGTGGTGTACCTGAAAAAGACATATTTTCGGTGTAGGGATCAAGTTTCTAGCATTCATGTTTTTAAATATGTGTGAACACATGACACCCAAAGATACGAGGTGGGAGAATAAGGACTGACGGCATCGTGGTTTGAGTGGCTAATATTTGTAATGGAGTTTTATGGTTAAGTCTTTTAGTGGGAAGTCGATTTAGCAGGTAAACCGAAATGACCACAACTTCACGCCAGAAGTGGTAAGGGAATAAGTCCCGAGCATCATTGCTCGGGTCATTAAAAGAAAAATTTTTGTTTTTTTGTTCACCTATCCCATTTTGTTGTAGGGAATTTAGGCATGTTTTTAATATATTAGAGTATGGGATAAGGTTTCCATATAATCATTAACATATTCCTGGCCGTTATCAGAATGAATGATCAGCATTTTTGTGTTATACTGAGTCTGGAATAGTTGTAGAAATGGACAAACTTTTCAAGAATCTCAGATTTTTCTTCAAGAAGTATATATATGTCATGCATGAGAAATCATCAATAAATAATAGAAAATATTGAAAACGGCTAGGATTGGACACGTGTAGTGGTCTCCATACATTAGAGTGTATTAATGAAAATATATTTTTCACACGAGTATTATTCCACTGAAAGGTAGTCCAATGAATTTTGTCCCGAATATACGTTTCATAAGGCAAATGAACTATTTTTGGTAAATAAACTTGGAAATAGAAGTTTAGAATACCCAAAGGAAAAATGGCCTAGACGTTGGTGCCATAACCACAGTTGCCAATTGTCCATCCCATGAACGTAATTGGACCAACCATGTTGAATGACCTCGCCAATATAGTATAAGCCTCCTCACTCGCCCAATTATTGTCTTCATAGGTATGTCCCCCAATATACAAAAATGAGGATATATAAATACAACGCAATTGAGTTCTTTGTTGACATGGCTCAAACATAAAAATTTTGACGATAAGATAGGAATGCAAATACATTTATCCAATCGCATGCTCAGAGAAACTATAATAGCACATTCGCCATGTACGGGAACGAGTTCGCCATTGGCAGTTTCGATATTGACTTTCAAGGGTTTCGAGAGATGTATAAAGCCATTAAGATCATTGGTCATCATGTTAGTGGCTTTGCAGTCGAGGATCCACTCGGTGAATTCAGATGAAGTAATGGATTCTTTTAATTTTGCTGTGGAAGGTTCGAGACTCTACGGGAAATTCTGGGATTTTGAGAGATTTGTGGGTAAGTTCTATTTTTTTGGAAAAGCAGTAGTTGAAAATATACTGTTGAAATTTTTTCGCTGCATATCTTTGGAATTTGTTTCTGTAGGAGCTGCAGTCTCGGAAATTTTATATACATGCTGTACTTGGAAATTCACAGGAATACAACACTTGGAGGTTGGGTTTATTATCGTCAATCCTTCCTCCCCTTATTTCAAGCGCCCCCATTTCTCCTTCATGGTGTCTGCCGACTTCCTTCTTTCGGTGCATGTCGCTGCTGCCGTCTTTCTACCACTATGAGAGCCACCAGGCTGAGCCTCGTCCACCGTGATATTCCGCCCGTCCAAACTCTGGTCGTGCATCCCGTCGATTGCTTCTCTCATCGCATGTTTATCTTTGAAAGTGATGAATCCGAAGCCTTTTAACCTCCTGGTCTCGTGGTCGCTAACGATCCTTGACTCAAGGATTTCACCATGTTAAGACAATGCATTTCAGAGAGTTCGATTAGTGCTCACCCAAACTAAACCACCGACAAAGCACTGGAACCCAAACCCAGAGGCTGACATCGATAGAGGTACCCCTTGGAACTGTGAGGTGACTCTTTTGAGTTCCAAGTTCATGTCTTGATTACTTGGGCCTCTATGATTATTTGTTGGTTCTGGCTGAGATCGGCTCTTTGGGTTTTATTGTGCTATTTGTGATGGCAATGAAGAAATTTTTTTGATCCTCACAAATCAGAAACACTTTTTCTTGAGTGGATCCTTGTTTTTGACCGTGAGTTGTCTCGGCTTGACTTGTCGAAAGAGTTGAGGTGTGTATAGATGGGACTGTGAGAAATTGTTTATGAGTCCAGTCTTTTCAATTATGGTGGTTGGACTGTGTTGATATGTGTGTGGATAGTTTGGGATTTGGTATTGATTGACACAAAAGTTTCGACCTTTCTTTCGTTCAAACGTGTCTTCCATAAGAAACCTTGTTCGGTGACAAGAATGATTCAACAACCACCCTTGGCCGTGTGCCTCTTGTTTATAATGAGCTATATCCGCCTCCTTGAAGCTTGTGCATGATCTAAGAATGGCAAACCACCCCTGGTATGAGACTTCGAGATGGAAGGATCTGATTCCCTCATAACGTTTGCTCAAGACGTTGATATATAATCTAAAGTATTAGTGAATTTCTTAAACCATGCTCGTGGTGATTGTTTCAAGCCGTATAGTGATTTATTCAACTTACACATTTTATTCTAAGATTCAAAACCAGGAGGTATATGCAAAATATATTGTTTCTTGCAAAACGCTATTAACGAAAGCATTCTTAACATCCAACTGATATAATTCCCTATCAAGATTAACAGCTATTGAAAATAAAATTCTAACAGTGTTCACTTTCACAATAGGAGCAAATGTTTCTAAGTAGTCTATACCATAAGATTGTGTAAATCCTTTAGCTACAAGTCTAGCCTTATGCCTATTGATGCTACCCTCTGAATTGTATTTTATAGTGAAAATCTACCTACATCCAACTAGTTTTATGTCTTTAGCAATTGGAACTATTTTCCAAGTGTTATTTGCATTAGTGCCTTCATTTCTTCATGAACTGCATTTTTCCAGTTAGGAATTCTTAAAGTTCCTGTATGATTTTGGTATATAGGATTCATCAAGTGAAACTGTAAAGCATTCATTTGTCTTCCCAAATGATCATGGCACAGATGATTCTGAATTGGATGTGCAACTAACTTAGTACCAAGGAAATCATGCAAAGGATGTCTAGTGCATTCTATGGTTCCTTTTCTAATGGAAATAGGTAGATCATCTCTATTACTTATTTCTTCTGGTATATCTAAAACTTCAACAATTCAAGTTGGCAACTGTGCTCTCCTTCAAGTATATACCTGAGTTATAGGTGGTCTTGTGGATAATTCATTCTCATTTGTTTTTTCTTCAATACTTTAAGCAGATTGTCTTACTTCTTGCATCTGATTGTCTTCAATCCTTATTTGTTGATCAACTTTCTTAGTTATATCTAATATAGTCCATTTAAATACAACAGTGTCATCAGTGTTTTTAGCTATTTTATCATAATATGCATCTTTTTCTCTAAATACAACATCCATGGTAATATACATTCTTTTAGTGTTTGGACAAAAACAGTTATATTCCCTTTGAAATCCTGAATATCTCAGAAAAATACATTAAACAGCTTTAGGTTCTAACTTACTTCTCATGTGTTGCTGAAGACAAAAGAAGTACAACGAAACGTTTTTAATGGAAGTTCAAATAGAAATTTAGTAAAAGGATATATGCTCAGTAATACATCTCTAGGGGTTATATGCTGCAGAGCCGTAGAAGGCTTTTAATTAATTTGGTAAGTAGTTGTTAGTACAACTTCTCCCTAATAGAACTTGGGTACCTTCATAGTAAACATTATAGTTCTAGCAACCTCTAAAAGATGTCTGCTGTTCCTTTCTGCCATGCCATTTTGCTGAGGAGTGTAGGCACATGAAGTTATCATAAATGCCTTGCTCAATCATATATTCTTTCACTGATCCTTCAAAATACTCAGCTCCATTATCTGATTTGAGGGTTTTAATTTTACAATTAAACTGATTTTGAATCAAGGTACAAAATGATTTAAAGATACCACCTACTTCTGTTTTGTGTTTCATTAGGTAAGTCTAGGTAATTCTGGTATGATCAACAACAATATCACAAACCATCTTGTACTATTTATATTAGTTACCTTCGACGGTCCCCAAACATTTGAGTGTACAAAATTGGAAGTTTCAGAAGATTGATAGTTTTTAGTAGGATACACAGTTTTAGTTAATTTAGCAAGTTTGCAATGTTCAAAAAATAAACTTTTTATATCACTCTTTTCAAACAAATGAGGCATTACATGATTGAGGTACACAAAATTAGGATGACCTAGCCTTTTATGCCAAAATAAGAATACATTTTAATCATTGCTATGACTTCTACTTGATACTCCAAGCTGAGTGTGCAAAGTAGTGCAACCTTCATCTTCAACCTCAAGTAGCTATAGGCCTCCTAAGTAATTAGCATTGCGAATCATCCTGTTCATGGATTTCTCCTGAAACATATATTTAGAGGATGAGAACAATGTATCACACTTACTGCCTTAGAGTAGTCTTCCAATAGATAGTAGATTAAAGCTCAGGTCAAGTACATACAACACATTATATAATTTCAATTGATCACTTATTTTATTATTACCTTTACCACATACTTTTATTGTAAAGCCATTAGCAATATGCATAATTTTCGGAATGATAAAAAGCCTAAATATTGGGTTAGAAGTTTACCATCAAAAGTCATATGGTCTGAGGTAGCAGAACTATCCAAGATTTGCCACTTTCCATTCCTAGATTAGCCATTGAAGCTTGAATAGGATGATTCTGTGCTTGTTGTTGACAAAACATCTCAAGTAATTTGTCAACATGTTCTTTGGTTGGCATCTGAGGCTTAGATTTCGAATTTTGTACTTTTCTTTCAGCTACTATACAAGCAACTCTGCTTGGATGTTGCCCAGGTTTATTATGATCTTGATAGTAATTTGAAGTATTATCCCTCCCAGAGCTTGCAGTATCAGAGGGATGCTTCCTTTCACAAGGAAATCCCTGGATATAGAAACAATGATCTACTGCGTGTCCTGTTTTCTTACAATGTGGACAAACTCTTTTATTTCTGTCAAATCTTCTAGCACATGCTACAGATTCATCATCTTGCTTTTGAGAATTAGCAACTAAGGTAGATATATCAGTATTTTGATTCATGTTAGCACCTTCCATTATGATTTTCTTTCTGTTTTTTTCATGCCTTATTTCAGCAAAGGCTGCCTTCAGAGATGACAATGGCTTGGAGGCAATAATTCTGCCTCTAACACTATCAAACTAAGGATTAAGTCCATTCAAAAAGGTAAATAGTCTTCTTTGATCAACAATTGCATTGCAAGTTTTTGCATCAGCTGGACTAGGCTAGACATGAATATCAAAAACATCTATTTGCTGCCAAGCTCGTGTGAGTTAAGTAAAATACTTGTTTACAGGTTGATTACCTTCTTATATCTCTGATTGAGCTTCAATGTCGTATAACTCATAGATATTATCTTTCTTTGTGTACATTTCTTTTATTGCTTCCCAAATCTCTGTTGTTGTATCATACATAATGAAATCATCACTAATTTCAGGGATCATAGAACGAATCAACCATGACAAAATCATATTATTCTCAGATTTCCATGTTCTGTACTGGGATCAGTAGTTTCAGGAATAACTTGACTACCATAGAGATACTCTTCTTTCTCTTTTTCTATTACAAACATTTCAATACTTCTAGACCAAGACAGGAAATTATATCCATTGAGCTTATAGTTTGTGATTGTCGAAGATGAATTTTCAACAATGTTTGTATGAACCCCAACTTCGCTTGTAGAGATTCTTCATTTCAAACAGCTGGAGCAGAACCATCAGATTCTTCAGTTGTCGTTGTTTTTTTGGGGAAAAAAATTTCAAATATGACACAAGAATTTTGATTTTGATCGATGCTCTGATACAATATAGCAATTGAATATAGATGATTTAAGTTGAGAATGAAGATACGATGTTGAGAAAACACTTGACGATCAAGATCATTCAGTTTATTCACAAGAGTTAGATATATATACAAAGTTGTGGGAGCTTAACGGCTATAACCGATCTGTCAAGCCCAACGGCTAGTTTGTGATCTACTTGCCTATGAGTTAATCAATCTAATTAGCAACTAAAAAATGTAATTGACTAATTAATCTACACATCTAGCAATATAAACAGGATTAATATATACATATATGTGGATTAATCATGAGGAAAACATGTTTGACATGGTGTTCGACGATATTCATCATGCTACCTAGTTTTCTGTTTTAGCAGCAAGGCTACTGCCTTTTTAACTCTTGATCATCATCAGAATGGCAGCAATAATTCCAACACAATTTTAATAGATGATCCTCAGCTTGTCAAGTGGTTGATAATTGGTTGAATTTTTCAATCAATTAACAAAGTTATTTTGTTATTGATCAAAAGAAAGAATGTAGTTTCGTGTTGATCAAAACTTGGTCTTGCTTGATTACAAGTGACAATCAAATTTAGAAACTAAGGCATATTTTAGTTATTGAAGTTGCAACCAAATATATAGATGGTAGATGACTGGTCGTAAACTAGTAATGAAGATTTAAGTGGTTGATTATTGGGTGACCTTCCCAGATCTTCCAAAAGATAAGAAAAGAGATGAAGAAGAAATGTAATAGATGTTCGGTGCAAATCCGTTTGGTCTTTGGCCGAGAATTCCATTATACACACGGTATGATTTTCGTTTTCGATATACATTTTGGTTTCTATGAATAGTTTGTGATCTAGATGCATTAATCTTATATGAATGTCGCGTATGCATCAATGATTTCCTTTCATCTCTATATGGTACATGATTATACTTTGTATGTGATTAAAAAGGAGTTTGATGAGATACAATGGGTTGTGCACTAGACATCTTCTTAGGTGGCGTAGTTGTCTTGAATGCATGCAGTTTCTTAGATAAAACAAATTATGTAGACTTATTTTTATTATCTTCCATATACCCTAATCCGGTTTTATCATTTCCATGCTTTTGGAAAGAAATGACACGATCTAGCATACTTGTACCCATATCGAATTGTTTTATCGTCTTTTCTAGATCTTCGTTTCTTGATCTCAAATCTGAGATCTCAGCTTTCATTTCATTATTCTCCATTGTCAAAAATGAAATTTCATACTTTAATGAATTTTATCATGCAAGAAGACTCTTCTTTTGAATTGTTTAATTTAGATACAAGATTCGAGTTAGAAGATTCTAACAATTTCTTTTCTTCAATTAAACGTTTCTTTTCTTTTGCAAGAGTCTTAAAGGACTTATGCAACTCAAGATATTGACTAAACAAATCATCATAAGAGGGTTTAGAATCAGAATCAGAATCAGAAGATACCTCGTTTGATGCTTTGGATGCAAAGCATACTTGTGCCATTTCTTCTTCGGTTTCTTCAGTCTCAGAATTGGATGAGTCACTCCATGTGGAGGCTTTGAAGGCTCTTCTCCTTTGTTTAGGTTCTGAGACGAGTCTAGTTTTGTTCTAGTCCTTGTCACGGTTTTTGTTTGTTTGTTTATCCTTTTTATGGCAGTCATATGACAAGTGTCCAAGTTTCCCACATTCATAGCATTTTATGTCCTCATTATTTTTATTTCTATGATTCTTAGATGAAGTGGGCTTAGGTTTTTTATTTTAATCGATTTTCTCATGATCTTAATCTTTTAGCCAACATGATTAGTTCTGCATCATCGGAATCTGTGTCACTATCATCCAAGTGATCATAAAAAGTAGAGACGAATTCATTTGATTTAAATGCTGTAACCTTATCTTGTTTGGAAGTAGATTCAGAATTTCTTAAAGTGAGTTTGTTTTCATATACCTTTAATGATCCGATCAATTCCTCCATTTTATCGATTTTGTTTCTTTACTTTCCTCAATCGCCGTGACTTTGGGATCCCATTTGGATGGAAGACTTCTTAGCACCTTTTGTACTTTTTCCTGTGTAGAAAAAGCTTTTCCAAGAGACTCAAGAGAATTGTAGATGTTAGTCAAGCGTAAGTCCATATCAACAATAGATTCGTTTGGCAATAATTTAAAAGACTCAAGAGTGGACATAAACATATTTATTTTAGACTCTTTAACTTGACTAGTCCCTTCGTGTTTCATTTCAAGAATTCTCCACATCTCTTGTGCACTAGAGCAATTTGACACATAACTCAATTCACTTTTACTCAACCCGTTTTAAAAAAGTTGAATGGCTCTAGCATTCATACTCAATTTCTTTTTGTCATCACTAGTATATTCTTGTTTCAGTTTTACAACCTCTAATGTGACACCATCAACAGTAGATAACTTAGAAGTGATAAAAGGATCATCTTCTATAATGGACCATAAGTCTATATCAATGGCCATAAAGAAAAGGTTCATTTTAAGTTTCCATTGTATAAAAGGCTCACCATCGAAAAGAGGAGGCCTTACGGTTGACATTCCTTCTTGCTCGGTTTTGTAACTAGTGGTTGCCATCTCACAAAGATTGTTGGATCCTCTTGTCGTGAGTGTGCATGCACTCTGATACCACTTGTAAGACCTATATAGCACCACTAGAATGGGAGGTTTGAATAGTGGGTGCGGAAAATTGGTTTTTAAAACTTTTTGAACCAAAAACCTCACTTCTGAAAACAGATTCTATTTTCAGACCCTGATTTGAAACGATTTAAAGACCTAGTTACAGACCACCAAAAATTATGAAATTTGGTGAGATTCTACTCTCATATGTTCTGAGTATATTATAAAAATTTCAAATTACAATTCAACTCCTAACCCTTTGAAAATACGTTTTTGGTCAGATTGCGCAAATCTGCCACAAACAGTACTCCGATTTGAAAATTTTATTCTGATTAATTGATGCCTCCAAATGGTCTGAAAATTTAATGACAAGACCCTCAATATATGTATTGTAATTGGTTGAAACAGTCTTCAACAATTCCTTTGGGAAGTATATCAATCACGTGGATGTTCTCAACCTTTGTAACTCTAACAATCAGATTGCACTAGTCTTAGAATTATTCAAGTTTGACTGACCTATACTTATCCAAATGAGTTGAAACTTGCCCCAAATGAAATCCAGGATAAGTGGCTATGTTTCTGGAAAATTTTGTAATTTTTGAAAAATTTTTACTATTTTTCAGTCGCAACAAATTTGATGCAAAATGCTGGAAACTGAAAGTAAAGTGCTGAAAGTAAAGACACTAAGGATTTTATACTGGTTCAGTTAAATCAACCTACCCCATTCTTCAAGGACACCTTCTTCAGTTATCACTAAACACCAAAAAACACCTTACCACAAGGGTTGCTGGAGTTACACACCAACTCCACCCTTTCACAAACAATACAATCAAGCAACCGGATCACGAATACCACCACCTATTGAATGAAGGTTTGATCACACTTTGATCAACCTTTTACAACAATGTATGAGTGGAGGTGGTATAATCAAAGCATATACAATATTTTGAATATATGAAGAATAGGCTTGAGGAAAGAAGAAGAAAGAAAGAATAAGAGAAGAAGAAAGTAGTAGAGCTTCTTGATCTTGAGAGAATGAAATTTGTAGTCTTGAACTTGTTTGCACTATTCTTCTCTTTTTATCATGTGTGGCCGCCCCCTCAGGGTATCTTCTCTTCTCGAGAATTATCTTTAATGACCTTGAATGAGGTGCCCCGCACCCCAGCCCTGCCAGAGTCGGTGCATCCGTCGTACTTCACTAAGGAGAGTACTAGGCGTCGTCTCATACGTATCATGATCCATGGCATAATGCATGGATTTTTGCGCTTACACGCAGATAAGTATGTGAAACTGTGAAAGAATTTAAAACTTTAAATTAAAAACATCCACTAGATCATTCTTTGTTTTACAACCCAAATCAAAGTATCAAAATTCTCGAAAGTAGATGTCTCCCATCACAACTACATAATCAGTCATCAGTCATAATCGTCAAGTCATGTCTCCTAATCCGCCCATCCTTCGCTGCACTCACGGGTAGGGGTCCCTATGTCCATCCTCAATCCGTAATACCCTGTTCCCTGCAGTCGCTGGGGGGGAAAATAGGGGGTGAGTGACAAAGTCACCAGCAAGTATACCATAAACAATCATGCATCAACTGGAAAGTACATATGAGAACCGAACCCCCAAAATTCGGTTTAAAACATACTTGACCTTCCATTAAACACCCGTAAGAAGTCAACACAAAGTATATCCAAGGTCATAGCTTAACAAAGATTAAAACTTAACAGAGACCATAGCTTATAAAAGGTTCATCATTCGATAAGGATCATGGCATACGAAAGGTCATTACTCAATAAAGATCATAACCTAGGAGCTACCAAATCATAACAACTTGACCTAAATGTCATAAATAATATCATAGCTTACGTTTCAACAGTAGTGAAGTCATAACTTAGGTAACAAGAAATAGAAAGATCATAACCTATGTAACATTACCTCTAGCATTTGGCTAGCGTCTCATCCCTTCAATCAATAACCGATAAGGCAATAAAGTCATAACTTGGGCACGAAGCAAGTAATAATACAGCCTAGTGCAAATAGACTCAACATCATGCTCATGACCATATGGAATGCGTATGAACGTGCAAAAGTAGCGCATAATGCCCTCCATCCAATACCCGTTAATGATCAACACTTAAGGAAGTCACACTTAGGTTCTAAAAGGTCATGACAACTTAGACTAAGTATCATGTGTCACTACACAATGACTCCATACGTGACATGCATGCATATGCACATGTGATGCATCATGATAAAAATGAGAATATGGATTTTCATGCTTTTCTTTCAAATCATCATCATCATCGTCGTAAAACAATAGAGTGTTCAGATCTATGTCCCGGATCTGAGGCGGTACGTCATCTCGTCTGGACGGGTCTATTATATCCGGACCCGCATGGCCTCATATTCTCGTGTTCAGATCTATGTCTCGGATCTGAGGCGGTACATCATCTTGTCTTGTCGGGTCTATTATTCCGGACCCGCGCGGCCTCGTATCAGATCACTTAACCCTGATCTGGTGGGTTCATACTGGCCAATCTCATACTCACACACGGTACCGGTGGGGAATCATTCTTTTCAAACATCATCTTTTGAAAATGCTTTTCATCTTTCTTTCGCATAAAACCAATGTCGTAAATTATGCAAGTGACAATGATGCAATGTATGACATGCATTATGCGACTCGTGAACAAATGATCATAACATGCATACACGGACTTGTCTTTTGAACTGGGAAAGCTGTCCAGCAATCACACTCTGTTCATACAGCCTCATACTCATCAATTCGTGCTCATATTCATAAACCCATGCCATACATATGCATAATGAAGACTTATACACATGCTATAAAAATTTCGTAACATTCCAAAGTGTCTAAAGACATCAAAACATCATACTACCATCAAAGGTACTGCTGAAATCAGCAGGACAGTACCGCCTTACCTCAGTTTCGTGGGTCATAAAACCTTATTCATTTTGATCCATCACCTGAAAATCATAGCTAATTCACCAAGGAACAATATTCATAAGGCTAAACATCACATTTAAGCTTAAATGAGCAAGATCAAAGCCTTACAACCTATGACAATAAACTGTCCTGTTTTCCAGTTTTGTACACTAACTTTAACTCAGTTGTTAACCATCAAAATGGTAGTTTCATACTGGTTTCTTTACATGAACATGTACATCAATACCCTAGGTAATTACCATAAAAATTCCAAGGAAATCCAATAAGTTTAATGGGGTCATCTAATTACTTTCCCAAACTGGGTACATGCAGAAACTGGTATGACCAATTAAATCACGAATTGAATTGTGACCAAACCACAACTCCTTTTACCAAAATTCCAACTCACAGATGTCATAAACATGTCAAACTATCATCATGTCAAAAATCAGCTCGTTTGCACATTCCTAAGGTTCATTTTCAAGCCACACAATCTACTACTCAAAACTGTCCTGTTCCATCAACTCTGTTTGAGCAGTTTCACCAAACATTTCATTAATAATAATTCACAACTCCTTTTATCAAAATTCCACCTCTCAAATTTCTTATACACATAAGGCTACCACCATACCAAACATTAGACAATTTGAACACTCCTAAGATTCATGTTCAGGTCGTTCAACATAACACATAAATCTGTCTAGTTCCAGTACTTCTGTTTGACCACTTCTTACTAAAAACTTCATTAAGGACAAACCACAACTCCTTTTACTTCAATTCCAACTCACACATTTCATATACATATGAGGCTAACATCACACCAAAAATTAGTCAATTTGAATACTCCTAAGGTTCAATTTCAGGTCATGCAAAACGTCACACTGTTCTGCCCAGTTCCAGTAGTTTCTTCTTGAGCAGTTTTACCAAAAGTTTTATTAAAAATAAACCATAACTCTTTTTACTGCAATTCCAACTCTCACTTATACTAAACACACAAAGCTAGTGTCATGTCGAAATTTAGCTTAATTGAACACCTTTAAGGTTCGTTCTCAAGTCACACAATCAGCAACATAAATCTGCCAGTTCCAGTAGTTTCAGCACTTCTTCACCTTTCTATTGTTCAAGCATTCTTCAACTAAGATTGATAACTTAAAAATGGCTAGACATTCAAGCATGCACTTCACAAATAAGGCAAGATTGGCTAGAGTATACTTGCCTCTTTGAATCTTAGAGCTTTCTCCTTTGCTTGAGCTTTGGTTGAAATGGAATGAAGTCTTCCTCCACTTCACATGTGTAGCACGTTTTTGAAGAGGAGAAGGAGGTGAACATTAGCTACCATTTTAAATGGAGAATGGAGCTAGATTGAGGCTGGATTCATCTTACCAAAATGAAGCTTGAATGGAGCTTGAAATGGATTCAAACCACCAAGAGGTTAGCTTCTCCTAGTAGCTTGTCAAATCTTCATCTTGTGACCTGTTATGCCCCGCACCCTCCGTAGGATAATTAAAAGTCAAAGAAGGAATTAAAGGAGATTAATGACGGTCAACGGTATTGAATTAGACATTAAGTATGAGATTAATTAGAAATTAATGAGAAGATTAAATATTAGCATTAAATGGTATTTAATTTTAGAATTAAATAATTAAAGTTTATCCTTTAAGATAAATAAGATAATAGATATAATTTAGAAACTCCAAACCTTTCCCTTCCCATATAAAAACTTACAAAGCGTCAGTTTCTCTATTTCACAGAAATCATCGACGCTTCTTTTTCCCTAAGCCCTAGTCGTTTTCCCAAAGGTGTAGGAGAGGAAGACACCCTCAGGTTTTGATCCAAACTTCGTCCGTTCTTCAATCTGTCTTCGAGTAATCAAAGGCAAGTAACTTACTTATAAGTTCCTGCGATTTACGAAAGAGAAATGGCCTATTTTGATATCAAATTGGATCACCATGTAGTAGATTCGTTCTCTGGTTATTTGCTTATGATTTATGTGTTTTGGTTTCAAGATTTAGCCAATGTATATGAAAAAGCATTTGTTGATATTGTTGATTACGTGAAATCCTGCGAATCCCTACCCCTGCATCCCTTCTTGGTGTGGTTTCATAGTTGTGAAGGGTTTGAGAGGAAAGATGAGATTTTTTGGATTGAGAGAGTCGGATAATTGCGTTCTAGGCTTGAATCGTTGTGTGGTATGCGTATAAGTGTTTGAACCTATAGTTTAGGCATGGATGATAGCAGGGATTAGGCTTGGATTGAATGGATCGATGTGTGGACGTGTTGGTGTTTTTGGTTCTGCAGTGGTTGCAGAAAATGCAGAGGAAATTTAGAGGAACCGCAGACATCGATCGATCGATGTCAGAGATCGATGTCCCCAGTTGGACATCGATCGATCGATGTGCAGGTAGTTTGAGAGATCGATGTCCCCAGTTGGACATCGATCGATCGATGTAGTGGTTGCTGAGAGATCGATGTCCCCAGTTGGACATCGATCGATCGATGTGCAGGTAGTTTGAGAGATCGATGTCCCCAGTTGGACATCGATCGATCTATGTAAGTGAGGCTGAGAGATCGATGTCCCCAGATTGGACATCGATCGATCGAAGTGGAGGGTTCGATGTCCTCAGTTGGACATCGATCGATCGAAACTAGGGAATGAAGTCCAACATTTTGCGGGAAAGTAGAAGGAGAAAGAGAGAAGCTCGGGGAGTCTTTGGGTGACTTTAGAGACTTCTTAAGATCGGATTAAAGGTAGTTTAAGTCTCGGGAACATGGCTTAGGATGGTGAATCAATTTGGAGAGTTCGAAAGGGGTTTTCGAATCGCATTTCAATGTATATGACTTAGAAGGGTTAGGGGATGAACGTACGAGGAGTTGAGAGCTCAGTGAAGGATGGTTAGGGATATTTGCCTTAAGTTATGAACTTTAGGATCATGACAAGTCTTGACTCGATAGACAAAGTCTAAGTTATGATGTGTAAGTTAGTGAGAGCTTGTGTGTTGCTTATACGTGCGCATGTGTACATGAACGACTTATATGAATGTGAATTGCATACAAGAATGAGAAATGAGAATGAGATGAGGAGTCCTGCATCATGGCACGTGCATTTGCATATTGATTTGAAAAGAAAGGTGCTTCGGCACAGATTTGCGAAGGTGACCTGCAATGTTAACCGGGATGGAAATTTAAGCCGGGGTGCATTGCAGGGCACAAAAGACTGTAACGTAAACCGGGATGGAAATATAAGCCGGGGCGCGTTACAGGGTATAAATTTGTCTGTAATGCTAATCGGGATGGAAATATAAGCCGAGGTGCATTACAGGGTATAAAGTTGGCTGTAACGCAAACCGGTATGTACACCATTACAATTAATGCATTGTATATACTTATGCTAGTCCTAAATTAACTTTCTGTTTATAGGGTGTGTCTTGATGCAAAATGAGCGAGTTATTTCGTACGCGTCAAGACAGTTGAAACCATATGAGCAGAATTACCCGACGCATGACTTGGAACTCGCAGCAGTGGTGTTTGCTCTTAAGATCTGGAGACACTACCTATATGGAGAAAAATGTGCCATGTTCACGGATCATAAGAGTTTGAAATATCTATTCTCGCAGAAGGAGCTAAATATGAGGCAGAGAAGATGGTTGAAATTACTCAAGGACTACGACTTGACCATCAATTACCATCCGGGTAAGGCCAACAGAGTGGCAGACGCATTGAGCAGAAAGTCTTGCCACACGAGGCAATCTCCATTAGAAAGAGAGATCGAGGAGTTTGATCTTGAATTGGTGGACTTGGTGGCAAATGTCCTTATAGCTTTGTCTATCAGCCCAGACTTGGTAGACAGAATTAAAGAAGTACAGTATGAGGATCCAGCACTGAGAGAAATCCGCAACAAACTAGCTGCGGGACAAGTAAAGGATTTCCAACAGCGAGGAGATGGAAGTCTATTGTTTCAGAATAGATTGTGTGTACCAAACCATGAGGAGCTTCGAAAGGAGTTGTTAGGAGAAGCCCATAACTCAAGGATGTCTATCCACCCCGGGAGTACTAAGATGTACAAGGACCTCAAAAGAAACTACTGGTGGATAGGGTTGAAGAGATATATAGCAGAGTATGTGGAGAGATGCTTGGTATGCCAACAGGTTAAAGCGGAACATCAACGACCCGGTGGTTTGATGATGCCCCTAGAAGTTCCGGAGTGGAAATGGGAACACGTAACTATGGATTTTGTGATGAGACTATCCAAGACCAGAAATGGAAATGAGATGATCTGGGTGATAGTAGACCGATTAACAAAGACGGCTCATTTCATAGCCATGACGCATGGTACTTTATATGAAAAGTTAGCCAATATCTATGTGGATAACATTGTGAGCCTACATGGAGTCTCAGTCAGCATTGTGCCGGACCGTGATCCTAAGTTCAGTTCTAAGTTTTGGAGGGCATTCCAGAAAGCTATGGGAACGGAGTTAAGAATGAGTACTGCATACCACCCACAAACGGATGGACAATCCGAGAGGACCATCCAAACCTTGGAGGACATGTTGAGAGCATGCGCTTTGGACTTTAAAGGAAACTGGGATAGCATGCTGAAGTTGATGGAGTTTTCATACAATAATAGCTATCACAGTGCAATTGGTATGGCACCATTTGAAGCCTTATATGGACGTAAGTGCAGGTCCCCTGTTTGTTGGGACGAAGTTGGGGAAATGACAATCACAGCACCCGAATTGGTCGAACAAATAGTTGAAAAGGTCAAAGTGATAAGAGAGAAACTGAAGGTGGCTCAAGATCGTAACAAGAGTTGGGCCGATACCAAAAGACGACCCTTGGAGTTTGATGAAGGTGAAAAGGTTTACCTACGGGTTTCACCAACCAAGGGAGTTGCAAGATTCGGAATGAAGGGCAAGTTAAGCCCTAGATATATTGGCCCTTACGAGGTTCTTGGTAAAGTTGGTGAAAGAGCATACAGACTCGCCTTACCTCCGAATTTGTCACAAGTCCACAACGTATCTCATGTGTCCCAACTACGGAAATACGTACCGGACCCGAGCCATGTCCTTGAAGCTCAACCCTTGGATGTGAAAGAAGACGTCACTTATAAAGAGCAGCCAATAGGGATTGTGGATAGAAAAGATCAAGTCCTACGATGTCGCGTCATTCCGTATGTCAAAGTTCAGTGGAGTAACCATACGGAGCGTGAAGCCACGTGGGAGCTTGAAGAGCAAATGAAGGAGCTATATCCACATCTCTTCCAATAAGGTACGCCAGTTTCGAGGACGAAACTTTTTGTAAGGGGGTGGAATGTTATGCCCCGCACCCTCCGTAGGATAATTAAAAGTCAAAGAAGGAATTAAAGGAGATTAATGACGGTCAACGGTATTGAATTAGACATTAAGTATGAGATTAATTAGAAATTAATGAGAAGATTAAATATTAGCATTAAATGGTATTTAATTTTAGAATTAAATAATTAAAGTTTATCCTTTAAGATAAATAAGATAATAGATATAATTTAGAAACTCCAAACCTTTCCCTTCCCATATAAAAACTTACAAAGCGTCAGTTTCTCTATTTCACAAAAATCATCGACGCTTCTTTTTCCCTAAGCCCTAGCCGTTTTCCCAAAGGTGTAGGAGAGGAAGACACCCTCAGGTTTTGATCCAAACTTCGTCCGTTCTTCAATCTGTCTTCGAGTAATCAAAGGCAAGTAACTTACTTATAAGTTCCTGCGATTTACGAAAGAGAAATGGCCTATTTTGATATCAAATTGGATCACCATGCAGTAGATTCATTCTCTGGTTATTTGCTTATGATTTATGTGTTTTGGTTTCAAGATTTGGCCAATGTATATGAAAAAGCATTTGTTGATATTGTTGATTACGTGAAATCCTGCGAATCCCTACCCCTGCATCCCTTCTTGGTGTGGTTTCATAGTTGTGAAGGGTTTGAGAGGAAAGATGAGATTTTTGGGATTGAGAGAGTCGGATAATTGCGTTCTAGGCTTGAATCGTTGTGTGGTATGCGTATAAGTGTTTGAACCTATAGTTTAGGCATGGATGATAGCAGGGATTAGGCTTGGATTGAATGGATCGATGTGTGGACGTGTTGGTGTTTTTGGTTCTGCAGTGGTTGCAGAAAATGCAGAGGAAATTTGGAGGAACCGCAGACATCGATCGATCGATGTCAGAGATCGATGTCCCCAGTTGGACATCGATCGATCGATGTGCAGGTAGTTTGAGAGATCGATGTCCCCAGTTGGACATC
Organism: Eustoma russellianum; assembly: GCA_036186865.1. Lineage (NCBI taxonomy): Eukaryota > Viridiplantae > Streptophyta > Magnoliopsida > Gentianales > Gentianaceae > Eustoma > Eustoma russellianum. The sequence goes on from AP025049.1 coordinate 13,071,976, forward strand.
GATCGATCGATGTAGTGGTTGCTGAGAGATCGATGTCCCCAGTTGGACATCGATCGATCGATGTGCAGGTAGTTTGAGAGATCGATGTCCCCAGTTGGACATCGATCGATCGATGTAAGTGAGGCTGAGAGATCGATGTCCCCAGATTGGACATCGATCGATCGAAGTGGAGGGTTCGATGTCCCCAGTTGGACATCGATCGATCGAAACTAGGGAATGAAGTCCAACATTTTGTGGGAAAGTAGAAGGAGAAAAAGAGAAGCTCGGGGAGTCTTTGGGTGACTTTAGAGACTTCTTAAGATCGGATTAAAGGTAGTTTAAGTCTCGGGAACATGGCTTAGGATGGTGAATCAATTTGGAGAGTTCGAAAGGGGTTTTCAAATCGCATTTCAATGTATATGACTTAGAAGGGTTAGGGGATGAACGTACGAGGAGTTGAGAGCTCAGTGAAGGATGGTTAGGGATATTTGCCTTAAGTTATGAACTTTAGGATCATGACAAGTCTTGACTCGATAGACAAAGTCTAAGTTATGATGTGTAAGTTAGTGAGAGCTTGTGTGTTGCTTATACGTGCGCATGTGTACATGAACGACTTATATGAATGTGAATTGCATACAAGAATGAGAAATGAGAATGAGATGAGGAGTCCTGCATCATGGCACGTGCATTTGCATATTGATTTGAAAAGAAAGGTGCTTCGGCACAGATTTGCGAAGGTGACCTGCAATGTTAACCGGGATGGAAATTTAAGCCGGGGTGCATTGCAGGGCACAAAAGACTGTAACGTAAACCGGGATGGAAATATAAGCCGGGGTGCGTTACAGGGTATAAAGTTGTCTGTAATGCTAATCGGGATGGAAATATAAGCCGAGGTGCATTACAGGGTGTAAAGTTGGATGTAACGCAAACCGGGATGGAAATATAAGCCGGGGCGCGTTATAGGGTATAAAGTTATGTGAAGTGACCGGACATTGTGACATGCATTGCACTGTTTTAAAAGAGAAAGTGATCATGCATATGTGAAGGTGTAGTGTAGTGCATATTTTGACATGCATCACGAGAGTCAATATGGTATGAATGTGGATGTTATTTGATTGCTAATGAATTGTTATTTGCGTGCAAACTGCTGTACTTGCTCTATTGCGTTATTGGTTTATATATTTGAAAGTTTACAAGACATGTGCCCCACAATTCCCTTGAATTACATACTACTCATGTCTTGCCATGTGTTGATCCCGTATGTCTTATAAGCGGGTTACTTGCTAACGTTTTCGCTAAGGATACTGCCTTTGTCTTTGCAGATGAACCTGAGTATGACATGATCTTTATTGAGGACGACGTCGAGTGGGCAGAGTGGGATGTTTAGACCTTGTGGAATGGATTGATTAGATAGTTTTCTGTCATTTCTATTTCTTAACTCATTTGGAATTTTAGATGGCTACGACCATACACAGTTCTTTTGGCATTCACATTGTCGGTTGGTGCACTGTATTGATGATTTAGATTACCGAGATATGTTTCCGCACTTATTTCTCTTACGTCAACGATGATGTGTATTCGAGAGATGAGACGTCTTGTAGTCTTCTCAGTAAGCTACGACGGGTGTACTGATTCGGATTCCGCTGTCTGGGTTGGGGCGCTACATGACCATTTTGAATGTTCATGTTTTTGACATGAAAGAGGGGTACCAAGGCGAGTTTCATTCTTTGAAATATAGAACTCACTTAGGAGATTCAACATTCAACTTACCTAGATGAGTTCTTCAAGGCTTGAAGATGAAGATGATCTCACACTCCTAGCTTCATCATGGCCGAAAGTTTGATGATGATGGAGTAGTATTCTAAGTGTTCTAAAATTGCTTGGGGAAGATTTTCTTCCCCTTGGCTTAAGGAGATTGCCGTGGGTTTTGGGGTTAAGGGGGAAGAATTTTCCATAATTTAGTTAGGCTAACTAGGATTACTTAGCCTTAGTTACTTTTATCCAACTATGGTTACTTTAGTTCAACTATAGTTACTTTATGTAAACTATAGTCACTTTATTTCAACTATAGTTACTTTATGTCAACTATAGTTACTTTATGCCAACTATAGTTACTTTATGTCAACTATAGTTACTTTATGGCCAACCTAGGTTACTTTATTCAACTAGAGTTATTTCTTTAACCTTGTAATAGATATTAAGTAACCATGGTAATTTTCTTGGTCAACCATGGGGGGCGGTTTCTTAGGCTTGGGTGACCCCCTTACCATGCTTAATTTTTCTTAAATTAAAAGTTATGTGGTTAATTATCCCCTTATTTGTTTCCATGCTTCCTTTAACATTTTGAAAACTTTCTTTAATATCCTGTTATACCCATAGGACCGTAGGTTATAGTGTATACATTACCTCATCCCCATTTAAACATATTTCACATACACATATGAGTGAAGTAATTTTTCCATCATGCACACCCACCCATCCTTCGTTGGTGGCATGCTCACATATATCCCCATACATAATTCCTACCTTCTTCAACATATGTAAGATGGTACATATTTGAGTATTCTTACATTGTTAATTTTAGCTATTTCGATAACATGCATATTAACAATTACGGTAGGATGAAGATAAACACTCTTATTACAGTGATGAACAGGACGTCTTCAGATGTATATTTATGTACAGTCTATATTTCTCTTGAATGTAAACATTGTAACATATAAATTAGTTTAGCACATATAAGATACACCTATAAGTATACTTCCTACTCAAGTAATATTTTAAAACATCATCATGATTTTTATTATTTATTTTTTTTCATTCTTGGCCGAAATTTTCTTAAACCCCTTTGGGTGAATTTGATTTGGTCATGGTCCATATCTCATGCTTGAATAATTATATTGTTTGCCTATCAACATAAGATCAAAGAAGCATTATGGAATCTTATTGAAATGCACTTGAAGGATGCCACTTCACTTATACGAGTCTTCAAGTACATTTGACTTTTCGTCGGGGTACAACATTGAAAGATTGCTTTGTGTAGATATGACACCATCTTGCACACTTGGCACATTATCATTTGAGGGATGACTTGCCTTTACTTACTTGGCACTTGATGATTAGTCCAACTTGTCATCATTTAGTGTGTTGCAAAATCTGACTAAAACTCATAAAAAATGTGCCAATTAGTAAACAATCACCATTCAATCCCTTCAATTATGAGAAGCAAATTGATCACCATTAAGAGCCAAAAATCGCCCACTGTGTACACGAGCTGAATAAATTTCAGCGTGTAGTAGTTTGAAATGTTTGAATTGTTACCTTGTGTAGCTCCTTCTTTTGTGTCACTAACCTTATGTGGCATATTATCCACCAATTGAGGTGCCAACTAAGCTCCACACAGGTTCCCTCAAGGCTGAGAATGGCGTGTAATATGGATGTACATGTGTTGGAATTTCATTTTAGTAAGCTCTATCAAATAATGCACAATATTTATACATATATGGTAAATTGTAATCAGCCCTAATTTGAATTTTCTAGTACACTTTAACATGTGCTGAATGTGTAAAAAGTTTTTAGATATATGTTACAACTCATGCCAAAAATGTTCCATGCGTTGTGTTCATAGAAAACCAAATTTTCTACTTTCGTCGATTACACGATTTTTCGTCGATTAAATTCAAAACTTTTTCACATGTCATAGATATTATGTCACACATAATATACATAAAATAAATCAAATATTCAGCTCTAATGGCTGACTTAAGGAGGCGCCCCATGTGCCTTAAAACTTTGAATTTGAAATCTCCACAATTTGTCCTAAATTGTGGGTGATTTGTGTGTGGCAACATGGAATGATTTTATAGATGATTTGAACATGTGATCCACGAAAGTTTTGGCTATTTTTAAAGTATATGGGCTGTCCATCTTTATATGGCAAGTACGTGACACGTTGGCGAAGTTTCGGTAGCCTCCTGATACAACAATTTTCGGTTTATAACCTTGTAACATGTCGTTATAATTTCATCATCACCATGACTTATATCATATGATGTAAGACCTGAAAATACTCATAAATATAAGGTGCATATAGTGGTGTGGCGTTAACGTACGTTTGTAATTTATGTAACGTGTCGGTGGTACGTCGGAATATATGTGTATTGTATCTTTTTAGCAATATATATATATTATGTATAAATGGTGTGTAAATGGAATGAATGAGGAGACTTTCCATTTTTCAATTTGTTGCCATCAAGCCTTCTCCAAATATATCTCCATTTAATGAACTAGTTAGTTCATTAACTTAAGTACTTCACTTAATGAAGTACTTTAGTTCATTAATGATGGCACCTGAAAATAGTTCAAAGACAACAAATGTTTGCCATCTAATGTAAGCTTTAATGCTTCATGGCTTGTTCGTACGGCAACAATATACATAAAGCATATGAGGCATGTATATCACAAAAACGTGTCATGTAATAAATTTGTCATGCATTTCGTAAACTTGTACTATTTAAATCATGTGTTTGTAAATTATTCAAACACTTTTTCTCAACAGCTAGTTATTGGTTAAGAAATTACACATCAAGTTTTTGGCGCTGTTGCCGAGGACAATATTTTAATATCATATAATTATTTGTAGCCTTGAGATTAAACCAAAATACTATATATATATATAAATAAATTTTTTCGGCAAGACTATATTTATATATAAAATATTTTAATGTTTTATGTAAACAATTTATAATCTCTTTTTTTCTGTTTTTGTTCTGTTTTTCTATATTTTTATTTTTTTTGTCTTTTCCCTTTTTTGTTTTCTATTTTAATTATATATTATATACATAATATATTTTACTTATATATATATTATAATTTATTTTTTTCGTTAGGTTTAATTAGTTACTTTTTTTGGCGTTTTTCAGTTTCTTTATTCTTTTTGATTGTATTTTTGTAATTAGTTTGATATTTTATTTAGTTTCAGTAATTACTTCCAGATTGTGTCTGTTTAGTAATTTTATTTTGAGTGGGTTAGTTTTGTAAATAGTTTAGCATTTATGTTGTTTCCGTAATTAGTTTCTTCTTCTACTTAGTTTCGTAAATTGTGTTCTGTTTGTGTCAGTGTCAAAAGTTTGTAAGTTTTTTTGTTGAATTATATTTAGAGGCTGTTGCGCAACAAATTATTCAAGTTTTTCTTGCAAACTTTAGTCTTAGTTATTGCTAGTCGTTTTCTTTTTCGTTTTTGTGCTCTGCTTTTGTTTTTGTTTTGTACGATTTGGAGCTAAAGGAACCGTGGAGGAGTGAACTGTCACTACAATGTCTTGCTGCTGCTCATCGCATTACTTGAACCCTGCTTGTGGATAAATCAGCTGAGTTTCTTACCTTTGTTCTTATTTGTCATTCTTTTAACATTGAGAATAATGTTAATTTCTAAGTGGGGGTAGGAAGCTTAAATTTTTGAAATGCACAATTTTTAGCTGATTTTCAACATGTTTTGAAAAAAGTGCTTAAATAGACGTAAATTTTTTAATTTTTTTTATTCTAGGAATATGTGGCAATAATTATTTTACACGAGTAGTTACGAAGAACATGAGAGATGCCTTTTGAATGACGTATTGATTCAATGTTATTCATATTTTATTCTATGTAAATTGAGAAATTATTCTTTTGGCAGTCTAGAATGCCCATTTTTTTATTAGCGCAAACTAGATGATTTTAATTTGACTTAGAGATGACAGTCATAGGCATTCTTTGGATCGTTTGTTTCTTTCTAGCCATCCTTGTAATCATTTTATCCCTAGTACCCTTTTTGAGCCTGATTATTCAAAATGATGAGACCCCATTTGATTTTCTTTGTTGTTAAACCTCATTAACTTTGCATTTTATACAGTAAGATCTATGAAATGATCTATGAAATGATCATCCCAATGGTCATATGTCCGGACGCCCTATCAAAATAGTTAATATGCCAAGATGCCCTAATTGGTGGTCAATATGTCCGAGCGTCCAATCAAAATAGTCAATATGCTCAGACGTCCTGTTTGTTGGGGATTAATTCCACTCAACGATATATTTCACCGTGTGAGGGTGAATTTTGCAAAATGCACAATGCACAAACTCAAATACTCCAAATACCAAAATATCCCTAACTCCTGTGTATCTATGTATATATACGCCCACGCGCATACATGTGCATACACACGCATATACATACACGTACATCCCTCATACACATCCCCTAATTCCCTAATCTAACCTCCTTCAGCCCAAAGGCTCACTGCCTCAGCTCGGCTTAAACCCGCGGCCCAATCTCCATTCTTCCCATTTTTATCTTTTCCTTTTCTCTTCTGGCTCGCGGCCTCGCTTTCTCCTTCCTCTTGGCCTGGCGGCCCGCCAGTCCTTTCTTTTTTTTTTCTTTTTTTCTTTTTTCTTCCTTTTCTGGCCCAGTCTATTTTCTCCCCTCTCTTCCCTCAGCTCCCTCCCCCTCTGACAACTTCCCCAGCCTGCTACCTAGCCCCTTCAGCCCCCAGCCCACTCCCCTTCCCCTCAGCCCCAGCACGCTCCCTCCTTTGACCCAGTCCCCACCCCAACTCCCTCAGCCAACCTCTCCCCAAACCCTAACTCATTCTCACCCCCAACTCCCTCATCTCTTGGCCCTCACCCCACCTACACACCACTCACACTCATACACACCGAATACCACAAACAGTACACATAATTCAGACACAACACACAACGCATGCACAAGCGCGCCACACATCGCCACCATATCGGCATGTAGTGCACCTCATGTGCCACCGCTTGCATCGCCTCCACTATTGAAAATGACCCCAATCTAATTTCTAACCTTATTCTACCTTTAATTCATACAAAATATTAATTTTTGCCCAACCTACCAAAAAGCATACCCATATTCATACGAAATTCATGCAAATTAATACACACATATATACACACACACAAATAGTACAGATTGAAAATTACATACATGATCATATATATACAAATGATATACATATATATTTTTGGCTTTTATTTGTATAAAATACAAAATTTTGAATCCTTATATACATAAACACAAACACACGGCTAACATACATATATACCCACTTATTTATGCAACCACTTATACGTATGCATTATCCTCAAGTTTATACAAAAATATACCTATAACTTTTGTAGAATCATAACAAATAAAGAGACGGTACTTACCTGTATGTGTATTAGACTACACACTTAATCAATCCTATAGTTGGCTGAAAGAAAAATCTCGTCTTCTTCTTCCTAGGTAGGGCAAATTGATGCTCTTGGTAGTGTTGGGGTAGGGTTTTGGGTAGAACAAATAGGTATTTAGGTATCCTAGTGGATAAAAAAATATGCCATTTTAAAACTAATCAGTTAAGTTTTGATTTTTATCCCTTACTTATCTATCCTAACCAAATATTATCTTAAATAACCATTATCCTATACTTATATTTATATATTTCTTGTTTATTTACAGGTGTAACATTCTTTAGCTGAAGAGTTGTGGTTACTTTTCTCTCATCTGCTCCTCGAGTTTCCACATGGCTTCTCATTCCGTATGATTGCTCCATTGTAGTTTCACACAGAGGATCGCTTGTCTTCGCATAACTTGATCCTTCTTTCCACGATGCATATTGGAGTTTCCTCGTATGTCGCATCACTCATCACCTTCAAAGGTCATGCCTCTAACATGTACTAGGGTCAGTGACATACCGTCTTAGTTGTGAAACGTGGAATACATTATGCACTTAAGCTAGTCAAGGAGGTACTGTTAAGCAATAAGCTAATGATCCAATCCTCTCGAGTATCTCGCATGGTCTGATATATTTAGGGCTCGACTTATCCATCTCTCAAGATCTCATTCCACCCTTCGTGGGTGAAACCCTTAAGTACACCTTCTCACTAACTGTGAACTCCAAAGGTCGTCTCTTAGAATCCGCCAAACTCTTACTACAATCCTGAGCTACCTTGAGCCTCTCTCGAATAATCTTTACTTTCTCAAATGTCTGCTCAACTAGCTCGGGTCTGGTTATGCTTCTTTCTTCATCCCAGTACACAGGGGATCTACAATTCTGTCATACAAAAGCTTCAAACGAGGCCATGCCAGTCGCGCTACGGTGATGTTTTTATATGACAAGTCTATCAGCTTCACCATGTTATCCCAAATTCCTTTGAAATCTAGTGCGCTAGCTCTCAACATATCCTCTAGAGTATGGATGGCCCCCTCCAATTGTTCATCAGTTTGGTGATGGAATGTTGTACTCATCCTCAATTCAGTCCCTATTACTCCCTGATATACGATCCAAAATCGGGATGTGAATGTAGGATCCCGGTCTACCACGATATCACTGGTACTGCATGCAAGCTCACGATGTTATCCACATATAATGTCACTAATTTCTCCATCGTAGCTTCGCTTGACACTAGTAAGAAGCACACGGACTTAGTCAATCGATCCACAATCACCCAAATGACGTCATAGCCATTTCTTGTCTTAGGGAGTCGTGATACAAAATCTATAGTAATGTGCTCCCATGTTTACTCGGGTATCTCTAACGCCCGCATAAGTCCTCTTAATTGCTGATGCTCTACCTTCACCTGATAACATACCAAGCATCTAGCCACGTACTCAGATATCTCACACTTCATGTCAATCCACCAGTAATTCTTCTTTCGATCATTATACATCTTAGTGGCTCCTCGGTGTATAGACAATCTTAAGTTGTGTGCGTCCTACAACACTTCCTTCCTGAGGTCCTCATCTTGGGCACACACACTCTGCCATGAAAGCAATTGCTCTCATCATCCAACACTTTGAACCCTTCAACTCGCTCATTCTTAAGTCTGTCACAAATACCTCGTACGTTCATATCGTCCTTCTGAGCTTTCTTGATTCTATCCACTAGAGTAGGTGTAATAATCAGCACAGCCAAGACATTTGTCGTGGAATCAATGATATCCATATAAAACTCTTCAATCTCTCTCTAGTAGGGCCTGTCTCGAATGGCTCGATTTGCTGCTGAGTCCAACCGCTAGCCTTACCAGGACGGTAGTTGATGGTCAAATCATAGCCTTTGATCAGCTCTAACTATCTCCTCTACCTAATATTAAGCTCTTTCTGCGTGAAAGATACTTGAGGCTCTTGTGATCTTCGTTTGCTTCACACTTTTCTCCATATAAGAAGTGTCGCCATATCTTCATTGAAAACACTACTACTGCAAGCTCCAAATCCTGGGTTGGATAATTCTACAGATACGGTTCGATGTATAAGCGATTACTCTTTCGTCTTGCATCAGTACGCATCCTACAAGAAGAGAGTTAGGCCACAATTTATATGTACCCAGAATTATCTGAAAAAAATTCATATACATGTACCTAGGACATTCTTTGAGGCATCACTGTATATCATGAATCCTTCAGCGCATGAGGGTTGTGCTAGAACTAAAGCAGTGGTCAACCTCTTCTTAAGTTCTGCGAAGCTATGCTCATACTCGAAGGTCCATTTGAACTTTGTCTTCCTCTAGGTCAGATTACTCAGCGGAACAGTGATTCTCGAGAATCCTTCAACAAACTTTCTGTAGTACCATGCGAGACCTAAGAAACTTCTCATCTCAGTAACATTGGTAGCTCTCGGTTACTCAATGATTACCTAAATCTTCTTTTGGTCAACTGAAATGCCTTCTTCTGAAATCACGTGACCTAGAAATGTCACACTCTTCAACCAAATCTCACACTTGTTGAACTTAGCATACAACTTCTTCTTTCTCAGAATACAAAGCATTTCTCTCAAGTGCTCAGTGCGACTCTCTTCATCAGGTGAGTGATCATCAATGAACACCACTATGAACTTGTCCAATTGCCTTCGCACCCTACACACAGATGCGCATGGTTCACAGTTATAGGTACGTTATGTACGACTTGAGGAATAATAAAAAGGTGCTTACCTTTAGTTGATCGGACAAGTCGTCGATCCTTGGTACATGATGCTTGTTGTTGATCGTGATCTTATTCAGCTCCCGGTAGTCGATAAATAGCTTCATGCTTCTATCTTTCTTGTTCACAAACAGGACCGGTGCTCCAAAAGGTGAAACAATGGGTAGTATAAAATTATGGTTTCGCAACTCCTGTAAATGCTCCTTCAGCTCTTTCAGCTCTGCCGATGCCATTCTGTAAAGTGCTTTAGGCATTGGCTCAGCTCCTTGTATCAGGTTGATCTCAAATTCTACTTTCTTTCTAGGTGGTAATCTTGGTAGTTCGTTAGGGAATACATCCTTAAAGTCATTCAATGGGATATAGTCAATAGAGAGCATCTCTTATTCCGTATCTATTGCATGCACCAGAAATCTCTCATCTCCTTTCATCAACGGTTTATGAGCATTAGCTGCTGTCAGGTAGATGTTTCTGGGAAACTTCTTCCGTTTGATGTTCCTATAAAAGTGAACTCTTCCTTAGTGGGGCCTTTAAATACCACTTGCTTCTGATGGCAGTCTTTGTATACATGGTATTTGGCTAATCAAGCCATTCCCAGTATGATGTCAAAGTCACTCATCTGGATCGGTATAAGTGCAACATCAAAAGTATGGTCTTCCATCTCTAGCTTTTAGTCATTGTACCTATGGTGAAACATAATAACTTGGTCTCCTTCTGCAAGGACACGATAAATGGTGTCTAGCCATTCAGGGTACCTCCTAAGTTTTATGACAAACTATAAGCAACAAATGAGTGGCTCACACCACTATCCCACAGTACATTGGCAGGAATTTTGTTCACTGTTATGGCACCTAAGACGTTTTAGGGTTCAAATATAGGTCTTGTATATATATATCATCATTAAAACTTAAAATTAAAGATACTTGTCACCACGTCATTTGACCACTGAACATTAGTATATGTCATCACATGCACTCAGCCATTAGTCTGTGGTCGACTCTTTTGTTGTAGGATAGCTTTTTGGGGCAGTCTCCTCTGCTCTTGGTAAGCTCTGACCAAGTGGCCCATCTTTCCACAGTTAAAACACGTTCCCATCTTTCTCTAACACTTGCATATGTGTTGTCGATTGCATGTTGGCAGGTAGGAATAGCAGCCTGTGGGTCACCTCTAGCTGTCTTGTAGGACCCCTCCTTGGAACCTTGGTCCATCTTCTGGGTCTACCATAAGTCACCTCCTTGGGTCTCTTGCCTCTATTTTCATCATCGCGACGCTGAAAACCGCTCTCTACTCGATAACACGCATCCATCAGCTCTCCAAAATATCGTCCATTAGCATTCACCACTCCTATACGAATGTGAGTATTCAGGCCTCTCTCAAACATCACCATCTTTAGGCGCATATCGCCCATAATATACGGCACAAATCTCCTAAAGGTGTTAAATTGATTGGCATACTCCACCACCGATATGCATGGCCCTTGTCTCAACGCCTCGAAAGCCCCTATCTTTTGCTAGGTCACTGACGACGGGATATAGAACTTCTTAAATTCTTCCCTGAATCAGACCCAACAGACTTGCTGTGGCAAATCCATCACCGTGGTAGTCCACCATTTGTAATCTTTACCAATCAAGAATGGCAGGATCACCATAGTCTTCATCTCATCAGGCACCTGCAATAGTACAAAGTTGTTCTCCACCTCGCTCAGCCATTTATCTACGCCATCTAGGTCAGCACCCCATCGAATGTAGGAGCGCATACCCGCTACATCTCCCCATAATAATGCCTAGTTTCATACTGCTGCTGTGGTGCAGCTCAATTAACCGTCTGACCAATCTGTATAAGTGTGTCCACTAGTGCATGTGGATAGGCAACCTGATTATGGCTCTAGTTATCATTTCCGTTACCATTTAGGTCTCTTCATGGAGATATCTTGCTGTAAACATCGTAATTTATTTAATTTAATAACGTATTATAAAAGTACATGCTACTAGGACCATGTCTAAAGGGACATGCAAAAAAGGGTCATGATCAAAGCTTAAATTGTGCATGTAATTAAAATCACACAGGCGTAATGTTGTCCTAGGTGTGTGTACCCCTCAAACGATCATCTCTTAAATCTAAGGTTATTTCTTATTTCTAATATCATTTCTTAGGTATAAGATCATCACTTATGTCTGAGATCATCACTTAAATCTAACTTTCTGACGTGGACCTAGAACCATGCTCTGATACCGCATGTAGCGTCTTGTCCCAGGCCCTAGCACTCGAAACGGTTCATAAGCCGTATTCTGTTGAGAGAAATACAATGCGTCGAAATAAACCACATACATGTCAGCAAGTGATGTAGACTGATATAGCAAAAAGTCATAAAATTAAAACCATTGAAATAATCCTGAAATCATCAATATACAAGTCTAGGAAATGTCTAAATCCAAAACATACATTGTAAACTTAAGAAAATATTTCTAAGTCTCAGAAGTATCAAATCTCGTATCCACAAAAATAAAAGTCTTTAAAATAAATACGTTAAATAAATCTTATCGCAAAGTCCTAGAATCAACGGTATCCCCACCCGGATTCATCCTCGACGAATACTAAATCGTATCCTTGATTCTCTCCAAAATACCAATAATTGTAGTATGAGCCACAAATCATCATCCAGTAAGTAGAATGCATGTACCCACTATGAGATCATGCATGAAGAAACAAACGAAAATACATAATTAAACAATTTATGAAATTATTGAGTTTCCCATTTGCAAATAAATTAACTATATTACCCTTTACGATCAAGCAAGCATCAAAGTCAAATTTCCACCAAAATAACCAATCAAATATTAGTCAAAGTCAAAATGATGCAAATTTTCAAAACTGATGGAACACAGAGTTCAAAAGTCCAAAGTCGAAATCAAATTCAAAATCAATTCCAAATCCAAAATTCAAATCCGATTCGAAATCGGTCCAAAGTTCCAACACAAAGTTCAATACAACAACAACAATATTATCCATTACCTTAGAAGCTCCCGCCTATGGTGGGTATGGAGGGTCAGATGTACGCAACCGTACCCATTTCTTAGAAACACACAGAGGTTTTTCCCTGATGACACATAATGATGCGTCCAACTATATGTTGATCAACTGCTACTTCACAATATAAGAATCGCAACCAATTTAGTGAGTCATTTTTCTTTATTCCATCATATTTCATCGTCAATGCAATGACTATATCGCTTTCCTTACAAGTGACTTTTACTGTAAGACCTACGAATTGATCGCTCCAATAGTCAATATGTCTAGGCGCCCTATCAAAATAGTCAATATGCCTGGACGCTCTAATTGGTGGTCAATATGTCCGAACGCCCTATCAAAGTAATCAATATTATAGGACGCCCCATTTATTTGGGATCAATTCCACATTTCACCGTGTGAGGGTGAATTTCACGAAATGCACAATGCAGTAACTCAAATACTCTAAATATCAAAATATCCCTAATTCCCGTGTATATATATATATATGTATATGTATGTATGTATATATATATATATATATATATATATATATATGCCATGCCCATACATGTGCATATACACTCATATACATAAACGTACATCCATCGCACACATCTCTGAATTCCCTTATCTAACCTCTTCTTAGCCCAAAAGCTCACTCCCTTAGCTCAACACAAACCCGTGGCGCAGTCTTGCGCGGGCCCTGTGCCCCGACCTTCTCCTTCCTCTTGGGCCGGCAGCGTGCTAGTCTTTTCCCCTTATTTCTTTCTTCTTTTTCTGGCCCGACCATTTTGTCCCCTTCCTTCCCTCAACCCAATCCCCCTCAGACCCCTCCCGCTGCCTACTACCCAGCTCCCTTGACCCCAGCCCACTCCCCTTCCATTCAGCCCCAGCCTGGTCCCTCCCATAGCCTAGCCCACCACATCCCCTAAACTCCAACTCTCCCTCGACCATAACTCGCTCACCTCTCGGCCCTCACTCCACCTACACACCACCCACACTCACACACACCAAACACCACACACACGCCACGTGCCACCTACACCGCCCACGTGCCATCGCCATGTCCGCACGTGAGGTACAAACTCCGCCGCCACGTCAACACGTGTGGTACATGCGCCGCTGTTGGCACCATATCTACCACTGAATATCACCTCGTTTCCAATCATATTCTACCCTCAATTCATACAAAATCTTAACTTTTCTCCACCCTATTGAAAATCATGCCCATATTCATATGAAATTCACACAAATATATACACATATATAACTCTCGATCGTATATATACAAATGATATACATATATTTTTTTGGCTTTTATTCACATAAAATACAAAATTTTGCATCCTTATATACATATATACAAACAAACAGCTAACATACATATATACCCACTTATTTATACAACCACTTATACATATGCATGATCCTCAAGTTTATACAAAAATAAGCCTATAAACTTCCCAGAATCATAACGAATACAAAAAATATTGCTTGTGAAACAAATACCATAAATAAAAGGACCCTATGTATAGAGACATATCACACGACAATCACTTGAATCTCACTTGAAGTGAGGAAAAACACACTTCTCATTCGCTACATTATTGAATGCACCGGATGAATACTTATATACAAGGAGGAAGCCAACTATCCGTTAGCCTTTGATGTGACAGGTGCAACAGCTCTATTTACAATCCAATGCTGAGTTTTCCGTGACTAATTAATCCCAAAAATATTGTCTAATCTACAGACTTTTGATCATACAATGAACATAATTAGCTATATTAGAATTATATTCAATGTAGGAGGAGAATTAATCATTGCAATAGGTGTTCGACGTATTCAACAATCTGATCGGCGAAATGTCCCATTGAACATACTGCAATGATTAAGAAACTCACTAAGACAGTCTTCAGGCATCAGGATCCTCTTGCATTCCACACTCCCGCTGAAGCTAGGTGTGTATATATTTATACAAACCAAGATTGCCAAGAAGAGACCTGAAGACTTGTATTGTGACTGGTTTGGTGAGAATGTCTGCAACTTGAAACTTGGACTGAATGTGATGTAGCTGTAAGATCCCGTCCTCAACCTTTTCCCCTAGAAATTGCATGTCAATTTCAATATGTTCGGACTTGTCATGCGAAACAGGGTTTTCTGTCATGTTGATAGTAGAAATGTCACATGATACATGGATTGGAGCCTCAATGGATAACCTTAGATCTTGCATTACCCTGTTTATCCAGACACCCTCACAAACACCAAGAGACAGAGCCCTTAATTCTCCCTCTTGACTACTCCTTGACACTACTGGCTACTTCTTCCTCTTTCAAGTGATTAAGTTTCCCTATAGGTAGGTGGCATATCTAGATGTAGAGCTCGTATCACTCTTTGATCCAGCCCAATCAGCATCAGTGTATATATTTAGGCTTCTGTCAGTAGTTTTCTAGAAGAATAGGCCTTGTCCAGGGGTGGTCTTTAGGTACCTGAGTATCCTAAGTGCATAATTGTAGTGCTCAGCAGTAGGGTTATGCATAAATTGGCTAATAAAACTTACCCCATAGCAAATGTCAGGTCTGGTGTTTGAAAGATAGATAAGTTTAACTGTAGGTCTCTGATACCTAGTCATGTAAGTGTAGTCAGAATCTCATACCTCAATTAGCTCGGGGCCAGGCTCAACAAGTGTGCTGGAAGGCTTGCATCCAGACATGTTGGTTTCATGCAAAAGATCAAGTACATATTTCCTCTAGAAGATACAAATGCCTCCTGAGGTCCTAGAAATTTCTGTCCTATGGAAATACCTCAACTGTCCAAGATCCTTAACCCCAAATGCCTTGGATAGCTACCTTTTGGTTTCACCAATATTAGGATAGTTTTTCTCAGTTAGGATAATATCATCAACATAAACTAATATTACAATGCACATATGACCCTTATTATATTTGACAAAGAGAGTTTGATCACTGTGTGCTTGAGTAAAGCCAAGATTGGACACAACTGCATTAAACCTTCTAAATCAAGCTCTAGGTGATTGCTTTAGGCCATATAAAGTTTTTTTTACCTGCAGACCATATTACTGTTTTCTTTGGTGACAAAACCTGGAGGAATCTCTATATGAACTTCCTCCTCAAGATCACCATTTAACAATGCATTTTTGATGTCTAATTGATACAACGGCCACTTAAGATTCACATCAATAGTAAATAGAATTCTTATAATGCTGAGTTTGACAACTGTATCAAATGCCTCTTCATAGTCAATGCCATATGTCAGAGTAAAGCCCATTGCCACTAGTCTGGCCTTGTGTCTGTTAATCAAACCATCTGAGAGGTACTTTACAGCAAGTATCCACTTGCATCTCACATGTCTGATGCCTTCAACAGCAGGTATAAGTTCCCAAGTTGATTCTTTAGTAAGGCAGTCATTTCTTTATAGGCAGCTTGCTTCCACTTAGGACCAGACAATGCTTCTTTGATGGACTTTGGTACCTGAAGGCTATCCATAATTGAAATAAATGATTTCATATGTTTGGTTAAGTAAACATAAGATACAAAGTTGTTTAAAGGATATAGCCTTTCAAAACACTCCTTGATCCCCTTTCTAATGGCAATATGTCTGTCATCAGGAGGTGTAATAGCTCTATAGGTTGAGGAGGCTTCAAATGTATCATTAGTAATTTCTTCTTCTTCAGAATCTTGAGAAGCATCCCTTGCCAGAGGTTCACAAGACTCCCCCTGAGGTGGAGTCTCTTTGGTGTTGGTGCCATCATTCTTAGTGATGTCAATAATGCTCCAAAAATCAACTTCATTTTTCCTGTCAAACTTAGTAAGATCCTTATAATAAAAATGAGAGGACTCATTGAATATGATGAAGAGACACATACATCCTCCTTGACTGAGGAGAATAACATTTGTATCCTTTTTGAGTGTGGGAGTATCACAGAAAAATGCATTTCTGAGACCTCTCATCCAGCTTACTTCTGAAGTGGTCACGGATATGTCTGAACACAGTGCATCCAAACACCTTTAACGGTAAATTAGAAAACAGATAGGTGTTGGGATGATCATTGACAAGAACAAACTTAGGTGTATGATAGTTCAACACCTTATGAGGCATTCTATTGATCAAGTGTGTAGCAGTTAGGACACCTTCTCTCCAGTAATGTTTAGGCACCTTCATGGTCATCATGAGGGCCTTAGTAACCTCAAGAAGGTGTTGGTTCTTCCTCTCTGCTACTCCATTCTATTGAGGAGTGTAAGTGCATGATGACTGATGATGAATGCCTTTAGCGTTTAAGTATCAAATTAATTGTTTTTCAAAATACTCTAATCCATTATCAAACATGAGAGTTTTTATAGTGACATTAAATTGATTCTTAACCATTTCAACAAAACTCTTGACTATTCTCAAAAAAAAACAAACCTCTTGACTATATCACCTACTTCAGTTTTATGTTTCATTAGATATGACTGTTGAGAAATATGTTTGGATAAATTTTAAGGTCATGATTTTAAGTGGTGGATACTTAAATTGTCACATATAAAGTAATAAATGATTAAAAGTTGAAAAAGTGAAGAAAAATGACATTGATCTCTCAGGTTGTTGCACTTCCATCAATCGATGTACTTCGATCCCTCACATCCATCGATCTATGTAAGGCAAAGAAAAACCAAGACCATACTATGAGACATCGGTCTCTAAACATGAGACACATCGATCTATCGGTGTAGGTTAGAGACGAACTCTGAAAGCCACTGTGAGACATCAATCTCTCAAACAGATGACTTCGATCGATCGATGTCTAGGTTTTCTTTGAAATATTTTTTTATGTGATAAAATGGTTGTTTTCATTTCTACATGATTTATATATGTTTATCATGTTGATATTATGTGTTTTTGATAATTATAAATGTCTTGTGACTAGCATGCCTTGGAAGTTTCTACAACTTACCAAAAAGGGCAAAATTGGCATTTTGAGTTTGTGTAGGTACTTGAAATGATGAAAATGTTTCAAGGAAACATTCATATCTTATTTATCATCACAAATGTGTTAATATATCTATTTCTGAATATCGAGGTGATTTCTGGAGTTTTCTCTCACAAGGGGTATTTTGGTCATTTTACCCCTGAGGGCAGTTTTGGCATTTTTACTCAAGGAATCTCTTGATTATATTATTATGTTCATTCTGAAGCTCATTTATGATTATCTTGAAGATTATTTGGTGGTTTTTTTATTATTTCTCTCATTTGATGATATTATCGACAATTTCAGGATATGTGACGGGTTGTGATGTCACATTTGATTTTCTTATTGAAGACCTTCTTATATATGTTATTGGAGAGACTCAATAATCATTTTGTAGAGAATTTAAATGTATTAATCGTGTGGAATTCAGCACAATATATAAGGAGAAATTGTGGGAATTTCGATATTATGTGTTGACATAATCTTGTCTACTATTATTTGTTGATTTCTTCTTCAAAAATATGAGTTGATATACATATATACAGCCTCAAAAACGTGTACATACAGGTGGAAATGATGATGTACTCATTTTATGACTTTATGTCAAGTGGACCAACCAAAAAGTGGCTAGTTGGCAAAATTGCCAACTTGGAAACATTTGAAAATGTAGCCAACAGCTACATAGTAGAAAAGGGCTGAATTATTCAAAATTTTCAGCCATCACATGCCTATTATCTTGCCAAGGAGTTGAGCGTTTGTTGATGGTATTATCCTTGTAGAGAAAAAGGGGGTTTGAGTGATTTTGAAAATACATGATTTAAACATGCATGACATATTGCATGAAAACATGCATGACATAAACGTGCATGACATATTGCGTAAAACTTGCCTTATATAATTCATATATAATGTTGTCGTACTAACGAGCCATGAATCTTTAAAGCTTACATCAAATTGCAAACATTTGTTGTGTTTGAACTATTTTCATGTGCCACCATTAATGAACTAAACTAGTTCATTAAGTGAAGTACTTAGTTAATTAAACTAGGTAGTTCATTAAAGGAAGCAACATTTGGACAAGGCACAAAGGTAACAAGATTAAGAAAGGAAAGTCTCCTCCTCCTCCTACATCACAAATATACATATATATATATATATATATATATATATATATATATATATATATATATATATATATATATTTTGATGAAAGCAGATTGCCTTTTATTATGTACCCCAATTATGGCTGGGAATAAACCATATTACATCAGTTTATAGTAAATGTAAAAAGAAAATATAAAGCTGTGATGATTGTGAACCTCCAGTCATATATGATATGCCGCATTAAAACCTTGCCAAGTAAAACCACCCTTGTGGATAAAACCTTGGCGAAGGAAAAAGCGTACATATTTATATGATTGGAGAGATGACTCAATGAATACATCAAGGAATTTAAGTACAATTTGTAGTTGCTCTGCACCCATGGTTGTAGCTTGCAAGGATCCTGAGATATTGCAATGATCTGCGAATGCCGAAAACACTGCCTTGTACTGTAGCGAAATCTATAAGCCTGCCTTGTACTGTAGCTTGACATTCTTTATGATAAGGTTTATATGGATCATTATCAAATTGTTTGCAGAAAGTTCCTAATTCAGACTTAGTCTGTCTTAATTCTTTCTTTAAACCACTTTGTAATCTTATGTCTTGGCATAATCTTAATCCTTCTTTTTGTATAAAACTTATTAATTCTCCATATGTAATATATATATATATATATATATATATATATTCAAATTTTTTGAAAAAGGCACGTACATATTTATTCTAACGTACTACCGACACGTTATATATTTTGCGTACGTACGTTAACGTCACACCACCATACTTAACTCATATTTATGATTATATTCAGGTCTTATATCAATATGATATAAGTCATGGTGATGACAAATTAAATACGACACGTTAAAAGGTTCTAAACCGAAAATTGTCGTATCGGTCGAATACCGAAACTTCACCAACGTGTCACGTACTTGCCATAAATAGATGGCCAGCCCCTACACTTCAAAAACACTCAAAAAGTTCGTGGTATGATGTTATGTGCAGATATAAAATCATTCCATGTTGGCACACACAAATCACACCACATTAAGGCCGAATTGTGGAGATTCTAATTTCAATTTTATCACATGTATATGGCGCCACTTTAAGACCAACCAAGTGCTGAATATTAAACTTTATATTATGTATATTATGTGTAACATAATATATATAGCATGTGCAAAAATTTGGAATTTAATTAGAGAAAAATCGGGTAATCGATAAACATCGAAAATTCGGTTTTCTACGTACACAACACATGGAACATTTTTGGCACATCATACGACATGTATCTAGACACTTTTTACATATGTCATACATCTTAAAGTGTTCTAGAAAATTAAATTAAGGGCTGATTGGAATATACCATGTGTGTATTATTAAATGTGCACTATTTTATAAAGTTTGCAAAAATAAAATTCAGCACATGTCAAAGTCTATTTACACGCCTACTCAAGCTGAGATGGAGCACATGTGGAGCCTTGTTAGCATATTGATTGGTCAAGAATGAAGCATACAAAGTTGGTGACTTAAAGAAAGAAGCTACAAAAGGTAGTATTTCAAATTTTGTCACAATTGTGACACATGCTGAAAATTCAACATGTGCACTAAAGTACTGGCCGAATTTTACTTCATTATGGCTCGTATTTTGGGTCTTGATTAAGATGGATTAATTAGAAGACAATTTGGAAGTGTTTTAAATATTTTATGGAATAAAGAAAGTGATATTCTTGGATATCACATATGCTGAAAATTTCAGCATGTGTGCAATGAATCTAGGCGTTTTTAAGGCCTTGTTATTGTCTAGTTTTTATCCCATAAAAGATGAAAATATCTTCTACTAAATGGTGATTCATTTTTAAGAGATAAATCAAAGAAAATATGGCAACATTTTGAAAAGAATACCCATATATCACATGCTGAAATTTCAGCATGCAAAGTCTCTTAATGGCCGAAATTTTCATGCTACTTTTGGAGAAATATTGTCTTGCTTAATTTATGTGATGATCTTGAAAGTTATGGTAATTGTTTTATGGTGATTTTGGCAAATGTTTTAGTGGAATTCTCAGATTTTCCTAGTTATCAAGTGATGACAACATTCAACCAATCAATGAGTGCCAAGTAAGCAAGAGTTTATTGATCATCCAATGAAGAGATGCCAAGTAAGCAAAGACATGTCACAATGATGCCACATATTCTTCCAAGGACTTAGAAGATAATTTTCAAGAAGGGAAGAAGAGTATAGGGGGCGGCCAACAATGTGATAAAAAGGAAGGAAGAAGAGCAAAACAAAAACAAGAACAAGAGTTGCAAATTCAAAGATGAAAACGTGTTCTAGCCTTCTCTTCTACTCTCTCGTTCTTTCTTCTTCCTAAAAGCCTATTGTACTTACATTCATATACTTGAATAGGCTTCTCTTAGACCACCACATATTCTTTATCTTTGTAAAAGATTGATCAAGGTGTGATCAATCTTCAATCTTGCAAGGTGGTGGTGTTCGTGTGCATTGTATTCAACATACAAGGTTTGTAAAGGGTTGGAGTTGGTGTGTAACTCCATCAACTCTGTGGTAAGGTGTTTTTGTGTTGTGTGATTAGTTTGAACCAAGGAAGGTGTCCTCGAAGACTGGAGTAGGTTGTTTATAACGAACCAGTATAAAATTCTTGGTGTTTTTTACTTTCAGCACTGATTTTCTGTTTCAGCAGTGTTTACTATTTTTAATCATGTTCGTAAAAATAGTAAATGAATTTCAAAAATCACAAACCTTTTAAGAAACATAGACACACGTTTCAAGGTTCTTTTGGCGTAAGTTTCAACCCTTTTGGATAAGTATAAGTCACCCAAACGTCTAAAGTTCTGAGACTAGTGCAGTCTGATTTTCATGCTTGCAAAGGTTGAGACTTTGATCATATTTGACTAACTTCCCAAAAGCATTTTTCAAAACTATTTCAACCCATTTAAATATAACTTATAAGGGATTAGTGGTTAAAATTTCAGAGCATTTGGAGTTACGTACAAATAGGAATTAATTTTGGAAATCAGTCTACCGGTTCTGGAAGATTCGCGCAATCTGACCACCAATGATGCTTGAAGGGGTTAGAGGTTGAATTTAAATCTGAAATTTTTAGGAGACACTCATAATATCTGAGGCTAAGTTCTCTCAAAAATTCATAATTTTTGAAGACCTAAAACCTAGTTTTAAAAATGTTTTAAAACTGGCCCTGAAAACAGAAACTGTTTTCAGAAGTTGGTTTTTTGGTTCAAACTAATTTAAAAAACCACATTTTTCGCACCCACTATTCAACCCCCCCTTCTAGTGGTGCCTTGTAGATCCTACAATTGGTATCAGAGCGCAGGAAGACTCACAACAAAAGGATCCAACGATCTACGTGAGATGGCATCCACTAGCTATAACACCGTGCAAGAAGGAATGTCAACCATAAGGCCTCCTCTCTTTGACGGTGAGTCTTTCGTTCAATGACAGGTAAGAATGAAATTTTTCTTTATGGCAATTGATATTGATCTTTGGTCAATTATAGAAGATGGTCTATTTGTTCCATCAAAGTTATCCACTGTGGATGGAGTCACATTAGAGGTCGTTAAGCCTAGGCAAGAGTACACTAGTGATGATAAAAAGAGACTAAGCATGAACGCTAGGGCTATGCAGTTACTGTTAAATGGACTAAGTAAAAGTGAATCAAGCTATGTTTCAAATTGTTCTAGTGCACAAGAAATATGGAGAATACTTGAAATGAAACACGAAGGCACTAGTCAAGTAAAAGAGTCCAAGATCAACATGCTTATGTCCACACTCGAGTCATTTAAATCATTGCCAAATGAATCTATCGTTGATATGGATCTTAGCTTGACTAACATCTAAAATTCTCTTGAGTCTCTTGGCAAAGCCTTTACTATGCAGGAAAAGGTACAAAAGGTCTTGCGAAGCCTTCCATCCGAGTGGGACTCTAAAGTAACGGCCATAGAAGAAAGCAAAGAAACTAAATCGATTAAGATGGAAGAACTAATTGGATCACTAAAGGTATACGAAAACAAACTCGCTTTAAGACATTCTGAGTCTATTTCCAATAATGATAAGGCTATGGCATTTCAATCAAATGAATACGTCGTAGATGATAGTGACATAGATTCCGATGATGAGGACTTAATCACGATGGCTAAAAGATTAAGAAAAATATTGAGAAAATCGATTAAACATAAGTCTACCTCATTTAAGGATCATAAAAATAAAAATAAAGAAATACAGTGCTATGAATGCGGCAAACTTGGACATCTATCATATGACTGTCCTAATAAAGAAAAGCAAACAAACAAATACCCTGACAATGATCGAAACAAGAATGGACTCGTCTCAGAACCTAAGCAAAGGAGAAGAGCCTTCAAAGCCTCCACTTGGAGTGACACATCTGACTCTGAGACTGATGATACGGAAGAACAAAAGGCACAAGTATGCTTTACATCTAAGGCATCAAATGAGGTATCTTCCGACTCTGATTCAGATTCTGAATGGTCTTATGATGATTTATTTAGTCAATATTTAGAATAGCATAAGTTTTCAAAGACTCTTGCAAAAGAAAAGAAACGATTAATTGAAGACAAGAAGTTGTTAGAATCTTCTAACACGAACCTTGTTTCTCAATTAAACGATTCAAAAGAAGAGTCGTCACGCATCATTAATGCATTAAAATCAGAGGTCTCATCATTGACTACGCACAATAATGAAATGAAATCCGAGATTTCAAACTTGAATTCAAGGAACGCGAATTTGGAGAAAATGGTGAAGAAATTTGATACGGGAACAAACATTCTAGATCACACTATTTCTTCACAAAAGCATGATAGTGATAAAACGGGTTTAGGATACAATGAAACAAATGAAGTATCTATCAAACCAACCAAGTTTGTATTGTCTGAGAAAGTAGACGCTCCAAAACCAAAAACGGCGTCTAAGATGACGCAAAGACCCATTCCCCACATCTCGTCATACTTCTTCTTCATATCATAAGAAATACAATTTTGTACCATATAGATATGAGAAGAAACAAGTGATGCATACACGACATGCATTTCATCCGTCTAGATCACACACTACGCACACTAACACAAGGACATATCAAAAACGTCCTACATATAATGCGTATAAAGGAGTTCTTGGCCAAAGGCCAGATGCAGTTGCACCTAAAGTATATTATGTTGTGCTTTCATCACCTTTATTACCTTTTGGAAGATCTAGAAGGGTCATCTAAATTTGGGTACCAAAAGGGACATTTTCAAAGGGTTGAATAAACAACCCTTAAGAATGCACCTTTGAGATTATTCAAAATGCATGATTTTCTTTTCATCTTTACATGCGCTTTTGATTGTCTTTCCAAAATAAAGGGGGAGATAAAGCATGATTTAAGGAGGAGAGAGATACTGATTGCATAAATCAAGGGGGAGCGGATTTGAAATTTTGAAATTCAAATTTTGAATTTATGCATGATTGAAGGGGGAGAGATAAGATTTAAATCATGAGTATAGGTTATTTTGAAAATCATCAAAAAGGGGAGATTGTAGAGAAAAAAGGGTTTGAGTGATTTCAAAGTACATGATTTAAACGTGCATGACATATTGCATAAAAACATGTGTGACATAAACGTGCATGACATATTGCGTAAAACTAGCCTTATATAGTTCATTTATAATGTTGCCGTACTAACGAGCCATGAAACTTTAAAGCTTACAACAAATGGCAAAAATTTGTGTGTTTGAACTATTTTCAGGTGCCACCATTAATGAACTAAACTAGTTCATTAAGTGAAGTACTTAGTTAATTAAACTAAGTAGTTCATTAAAGGAAGCAACATTTGGACAAGGCACAAAGGTAACAAGATTAAGAAAGGAAAGTCTCCTCCTCCTCCTACATCATAAATATACATGCCTATATATATATATATTCAAATTTTTTGAAAAAGGCACGTACACATTTATTCCAACGTACTACCGACACGTTATATATTTTACGTACGTACGTTAACGTCACACCACCATACTTAACTCATATTTATGAGTATATTCAGGTCTTATATCATATGATATAAGTCATGGTGATGACAAATTAAATACGACACGGTAAAAGGTTCTAAATTGAAAATTGTCGTATTGGGCGAATACCGAAACTTCGCCAACGTGTCACGTACTTGCCATAAATAGATGGCCAGCCCCTACACTTCAAAAATACTCAAAAATTTCGTGGGTATGATGTTATGTGCAACTATAAAATCATTCCATGTTGGCACACACAAATCACCCCACATTAAGGCCAAATTGTGGAGATTCCAATTTCAATTTTGTCACATGTATATGGCGCCACTTTAAGACCAGCCAAGTGCTGAATATTAAAGTTTATATTATGTATAGTATGTGTAACATAATATATAAAACATGTGTAAAAATTTGGAATTTAATTAGAGAAAAATCGGGTAATCGATAAACATCGAAAATTCGGTTTTCTACGTACACAACACATGGAACATTTTTGGCACATCATACGACATGTATCTAGACACTTTTTACATATGTCATACATCTTAAAGTGCTCTAGAAAATTAAATTAAGGGCTGATTGGAATATACCATGTGTGTATTATTAAATGTGCACTATTTTACAAAGTTTGTAAAAATAAAATTCAGCACATGTCAAAGTCTATTTACACGCCTACTCAAGCTGAGATGGAGCATATGTGGATCCTTTTTGGCATATTGATTGGTCAAGAATGAAGCATACAAAGTTGGTGACTTAAAGAAAGAAGCTACAAAAGGTAATATTTCAAATTTTGTCGCAATTGTGACACATGCTGAAAATTCAGTATGTGCACTAAAGTGCTGGCCGAATTTTACTTCATTATGGCTCATATTTTGTGTCTTGATTAAGATGGATTAATTAGAAGACAATTTGGAAGTGTTTTAAATATTTTATGGAATAAAGAAAGTGATATTCTTAGATATCACACATGCTGAAAATTTCAGCATGTGTGCAATGCATCTAGGCGTTTTTAAGGCCTTGTTATTGTCTAGTTTTTATCCCATAAAAAATGAAAATATCTTCTGCTAAATGGTGATTCATTTTTAAGAGATAAATCAAAGAAATGATGGCAACATTTTGAAAAGAATACCCATATATCACATGCTGAAATTTCAGCATGCAAAGTCTCTTAATGGACGAAATTTTCATGCTACTTTTGGAGAAATATTGTCTTGCTTAATTTATGTGATGATCTTGAAAGTTATGATAATTGTTTTATGGTGATTTTGGCACATGTTTTAATGGAATTCTCAGATTTTCCTAGTCATCAAGTGATGACAACATTCAACCAATCAATGAGTGCCAAGTAAGCAAGAGTTTAATGATCATCCAATGAGGAGATGCCAAGTAAGCAAAGACATGTCACAATGATGCCACATATTCTTCCAAGGACATAGAAGATAATTTTCAAGAAGGGAATAAGAGCATAGGGGGCGGCCAACAATGTAATAAAAAGGAAGGAAGAAGAGCAAAACAAAAACAAGAACAAGAGTTGCAAATTCAAAGATGAAAACGTGTTCTAGCCTTCTCTTCTACTCTCTCTTTCTTTCTTCTTCCTAAAAGCCTATTGTACTTACATTCATATACTTGAATAGGATTCTCTTAGACCACCACATATTCTTTATCTTTGTAAAAGATTGATCAAGGTGTGATCAATCTTCAATCTTGCAAGGTGGTGGTGTTTGTGTGCATTGTATTCAACATACAAGGTTTGTAAAGGGTTGGAGTTGGTGTGTAACTCCATCAACCCTGTGGTAAGGTGCTTTTGTGTTGTGTGATTAGTGTGAACCGAGGAAGGTGTCCTCGAAGACTGGAGTAGGTTGTTTATAAACGAACCAGTATAAAATTCTTGGTGTCATTTACTTTCAGCACTGATTTTCTGTTTCAGCACTGTTTACTGTTTTTAATCACGTTCGTAAAAATAGTAAACAAATTTCAAAAATCACAAAAATTTCAAGAAACATAGCCACACGTTTCAAGGTTCTTTTGACGCAAGTTTCAACCCTTTTAGATAAGTATAAGTCACCCAAACATCCAAAGTTCTGAGACTAGTGCAGTCTGATTTTCAGGCTTGCAAAGTTTGAGACTTTGATCGTATTTGAATAACTTCCCAAAAGAATTTTTCAAAACTGTTTCAACTCGTTTAAATATAATTTATAAGGGGTTAATGGTTAAAATTTCAGAGCATTTGTAGTTACGTACAAATAGGAATTAATTTGTCAAATCAGTCCGCCGTTTCTGGCAGATTCACGCAATCTGACCACCAACAATATTTGAAGGGGTTAGAGGTTGAATTTAAATCTGAAATTTTTAGGTGACACTCATAACATCTGTGGATAAATTCTCTCAAACTTTCAGAATTTTTGAACACCTACAACCTAGTTTTAAAAACGTTTTAAAACTGGTCTTGAAAACAGAAACTGTTTTCAGAAGTTGGTTTTTGATTCAAACTAATTTTAAAAACCACATTTTTCGCACCCACTATTCAACCCCTCCCTTCTAGTGGTACCTTGCAGATCCTACAATCTTTGGTATTATCTTCATTTTTCAAGCAAATTCCAAGTCACTTTTCAAGACTAAAAATCGGCCAATATGTGTACAAAGGTGGACAAATTGTGTTGTTTCATTTTTCCAAGTGTACAAGTTGTTTATATGGCCAGCCAATGGTATGAAGACACTTAAGCATTGATGATGAAGAAGGTGACACATTGGAGTTCTTATCTTCAATGGACATTTCACACTATAAATAGGAAGCAAAGGTAAAGATGAGAACACACAACTTTGAAGCAAACTTGAAGATCATCCTTGCTATTCTCTTCTTTTTTGATTCTTTCTTCTTGTAGCCAAGGTGTTTAATTTCTTGTTGCTGTTGAGCTACATTACACATGCCTTCTTGGTGATTTTTTAATACTGGTTAACCAAGTTTATAAGGCTACACCAATAGGTGATAGAGGTGTTGCAACCAAGAGTTGCATAGAGATGTTCATCCAAGTCTTGAATAGGGTTGGTGTTTAACCCAAGGATCAAGCTTGGATCTTGTTGTAATTTTGTTCATACCTTAGTAAATTCCAAGGAAAGGTATTCCTTGGGACTGGAGTAGGTCACATTGACCAAACCAGGATAAATCTTTAGTGTTCTTGTCTTCTTTTCTCTTTTTTGTTTTTGTGCCCGTTTTCATTGCAGATTTCACACAATTTCTCACGTTTTGAAAAAAAAGCAAAATAATTTCACAATTCGTGATTTTTGATGGAGTTATACTTCAGACTGTTAGCTTTCATTTTCATTAAGAATCACTTGATTTGAGCAAAGAAAAGTTAGTCTTTCAGTTGTTGCAAGATAACTGCTCTAATCTGGCTGCAATCTGACCAGTTTTAAAACAACTTGAATTCCGTTTTCATCAAGAATTGTTTAAGGTCATGGCTTTTTAGAAACTTAAACTAGACATCCTAAGGAGTGTTTTGACATTAAAATCAACCTTTTTGGTTGAGTATTCAAAGAGAAACACGTTTTCACAATTCAGCAACATTCTGTCCAATTCTGTCCAGATTGACCATCTGAATCTTTTTATTTGTTTGAAGGGACAAACGATCTTATTTTTTATCTAATATTTGGGCAGAGTCTTTTCAAGACATTGAAGTTATGTTCTGGAAATTTTCATAATTTTTGGAGTTATGTACACTGATGTTTGAATTTTACAAAAACAGGTACTGAATCTGAGGAGGTCTCAGATTTTGTTTTCAAAGGGGATTTTGTTAAAGGGTAGTAGTGTAATTTCCACTAATCACTATTAACCCGCCCCTCCTCTAATGGTGTTTATTGCAGGTGCACGGTCCAACAATTGGTATCGGAGCCAGGCCAACACCACTCAATGAAGCAAGATTCAACACCATACAAACAAGGCAAGACCAAGAAACAACAATTCTTTGTAGCCTGCACATCTTAAATCAAAGGTACATACAATGGCCATAGTTTCTCACAAAGGTGAGTTGGAAAGTATGTCTACACAACGTCCACCTCTTTTCGATGACAATAATTTTGTTCATTGGAAACTAAGTAAGTTGGAAGGTATGTCTACACAACGTCCACCTCTTTTCGATGTCTATTCTTAATGGATATATATATATCGATTTATGGTCTGTAGTTGAAGATGGGCCGTACATTCCAATGAAAGTTGTACAAGTAAGTGGTGTAACACATGAAGTTGAAAAATATAAAAATGAATGGTCATCTGAAGCTAAAAAGAAAATGTTCATGAATGCTAAAGCCATGCAATTATTTTGAATGGGCTAACGATTTCTGAGGCAGGATATGTTTCAAATTGCACAAGTGCACATGACATATGGAAATCACTAGAATTAAAGCATGAAGGTACTAGTGGTGTAAAAGAGTCTAAAATAACATGCTGATATCTGATCTTGAATCTTTCAGAATGTTGCCGAACGAATCCATAACATCTATGGATTTGAGGATTACTAACATTTTCAATGCACTTGAAGCTTTAGAAAAATCGTTTACCAACAATGAGAAGGTTCAAAAGGCGCGGCGAAGCCTTCCTGCTGAATGGGAACCTAAAGTCACGACAACTGAAGAAACAAAATCAATCACAAAAATTGATAAATTGATAGGCTCACTTATAGTATACGAGATAAAACTAAATCAATGGAAGTCCGAGTCATCAAAATCTACTTGTATGTCTATTGCTTTCAAATCAACTGAGACACATAACAATAGCGAAAGTAATAGTGATAGTGAGTTGGATGATGACTCTTAGTAGTTAGAAAGCTTAGAAAGTTTTTTAAATGGCCTCATAGGAATAGACAATAGTCTTCTTCTTCTTCATCTCAATCTAAGAAAAATAACTCAAATAACAAGAAGTGGTATATTAAGGAGTTAAAGTGCTATGAATGTGGGCAAAAAGAACATATCTCTTATGATTGTCCAACAAATAAAAATAACACCAACAAGATAATAATAATAATAAACAAGCAAAGAAGGACAAAAGCCTCAGGCAAAAAAATCCAAGTCAAGGAGAGGCAAACGAGCAATGAAGGCGAGCACTTGGAGCGACTCGTCCGACTCATAATGCGACACTGAGGAAGCTCAAATCTGATTCGTATCCAACGAGTTAAGTTCTTCATCTGATGTAGAGTCTGATAATCAAATGTCATTCGATGAGATATACGAAGAATTTCTAAAAATGCATGCACGGTAAACGATTATCAAAAGAGAAAAGGAAACTAATTGAAGAAAATGACAAGTTGAAGACACCCAACTTGGAATTTTCCGATCTATTAGAATCTTTCAAACAAGAGTCTACAAATACTCTTGACTCTCTTAAGATTAAAATTGAATCATATAGGAAGAATGAACATGCATTAAAAACCAAAAATAATTTGTTAAAATCTAAGTTAGAAAGTTGTGAAAATAAAATATCACAACTTAAAGCATCAAAACAA
Source organism: Eustoma russellianum (assembly GCA_036186865.1). Taxonomy (NCBI): domain Eukaryota; kingdom Viridiplantae; phylum Streptophyta; class Magnoliopsida; order Gentianales; family Gentianaceae; genus Eustoma; species Eustoma russellianum. Next base: position 13,102,522 of record AP025049.1, read on the forward strand.
GACTTAGAAAAAATGTTAGAACAACTTAAATCTCGCACGAACATGCTTGACACGCTTATCTCGTCACAAAAATATGGAAATGATAAGAAGGGCTTAGGGTATATAGAAGAAAATGACAAGCTAGGCAAAAAGACTAACTTTGTATCATTTAAGTCTAAGCTGCCGTATAATACAACAACATCAACTTTGCCTGCTACACCTTCTTCTATTCCTTCTTCTGCATATTCCAAGGTAAAAATGCAACATGCACCTACAAAAGTACACACATATAACATGCAACTAGACAAAACTTTGTATCTAGACAACCTAGAACTTATGCCTATATGTATACAAATGTGACAACACATAATAAAATGCAACCAACTCGTTATAATACATATAAACCTAATTATAAGAAACCTTCTTATAAGGCATATAGAAATGCATATGAACACACATACATAGCACCATATAAGAAACAAAATCATATGCCTTATTTTAGCAATGAAAATTGGCCACAACATAAACTTATAAACCAAGATATAACAATTATTGCATACACCTTCATTTAATTGGAATGGACAAGTACATGAAAATCATTTGTATTGTTCAACTTAAAATAATGTCAAATATGCACCCAGAAGGTACATCCAAGTTTGGATACCCAAAGGGTATATAAACAAGGGTGGTGCCCATAACATTCAAGAACCCAAGTAAAGGGTACCTAAAACTTTGTCTCCATTGTAGGAAAAACGTAAGGAATGCAAGAAGGAGGCAAAGCCAAAGAATCTAAAAACCAAATGGTTTTTAGACAGTGGATGCTCAAGGCATATGACGGGCAAACCCAAACTATTTACCGAGTTGGAACATATCGAGAATAAAGGAAATGTGACATTTGGTAACAACAACAAAGGAAAAGTTGTTGGAAAAGGAACAATCGGGGACCATAACACTTTTCAAATACAAAATGTGTTGTTAGTAAGCAATCTTTCTTGTAATTTATTAAGCATTTTGCAACTTATAGATTCCGGTTATTATGTTTCTTTTCTCCTTGATTCTTGTGATATAACAAATGAAAAAGGAGAAATTGTATTAAAAGGAAATAGGGATGGTAACATGTATACCCTTTCCTTATATAACATGTTAGATGCTAAGATTAAATGTTTAACATCATATGACTTAGATGTAAATTATGGCATAGACGACTAGGCCATATGGGGATTTTAACCATAGAAAAGTTATCTAAGAAGAATTTAATTAGAGGCATGCATAAGTTAGACTTAGATAATTTTCAAATGTGTGAAACTTGTATAAAAGGAAAACATATTAAAGAAAAATTAAAACCAAAACATGAAGTGAGTACTAGTCATGTACTAGAATTGCTTCACTTAGACTTATTTGGTCCAAGTAGGACGAGAAGTCTAGGTGAACACTACTACGTGTGCATCATAGTAGATGATTACTCACAATACAAATGGACATTGTTTTTAACACACAAAGACGATGCTCCATTGGTAATCAAAACTCTTGTCAAGCAACTCGAGAATCTTTACGAAGAAAATGTTAAGAGAATTAGAATTGATGGAGGTGGAGAATTTAAAAACAAAGATGTAGTCAGGTTTCGTGAATTACATGGAATTAAACATGAATTCTCACCACCTAGAACACCACAACTCAATGGAGTTGTTGAACATAAAAATAGAACGATTCAAGAAATTTCTAGAACAATGTTGTGTGAAAACAAAGTACCTAAATATTTATGGGCTGAATCGTAAGTTGTGCTTGTTATATTATAAATAGGCTTTCAATTAGAAAGAAGTTAAACAAAACACCTTACGAATTATTAAATAATAGACAACTGAAGGTAGATTATCTTAGAGTTTTTAGTTGTAAGTGTTTTGTGTTGAACACTAAGGATAATCTAGAAAAGTTTGAACAAAAGTCTATTGAATGCATATTTGTTGGTTATTCAACTAATTCAAGAGCATATAGGTATTATAATCCTGCATCTAGAAAGATAGTTGAATCCATACATGTGAAATTCAATGAAAATGCATGTTTTGAAGTTAGTGATAAAACTCAGCATAAACATGAGAATAATGTAGAAAATATGCTTGATGATGATGATGTATTACTTGAGACTGTACTTGATCATCTACCTGAACAAGATATGCACGAACCCTTAGATGAAGTAAATGAAGAAATTTTGCAATTGGAAGGTAGTATAACTAACTTGCAAGATAATCTAATTGTATACGATAATGTTCACACTAATGAAACATTTGAACCAGATGAGGGTAAACCTAGTCAACCTATGAATTAGTGGCTTATAAAAGATAAACATAAACACTCTAAAGAATTAATAATTGGGGATCCAAGTGTTGGGGTTAGAACACGTAGAAACATAAGTCAAGTTGAAGGACATAGCTTAATCTCACACTTAGAACCTAAGATTGTTAAGGTTGCCTTAGGTGATATATCATGGATAGGTTTCATGCATGAGGAGTTAAACCAATTCACCAGGAACAACGTGTGGGACTTAGTACCTAAACCCGAAAATAAGTCCATAATAGGAACAAAGTGGGTATTTAGGAATAAAATGGATGAACAAGGAAACATTACAAGAAATAAGGCCAGGCTAGTCGCACAAGGTTATAATCAACAAGAAGGAATAGATTACGAAGAAATCTTTGCACCTGTTACACGACTAGAAGAAATAAGATTGCTACTTGCGATTGAAAGTCTAAACAATATCAAACTCTTCCAAATGGATGTCAAGAGTTCCTTCTTGAATGGATACATCCAAGAAGAAGTTTTCGTCAAACAACCCCCTAGATTCGAAGATCCAAAGAATCCTAACCATGTATACAAGCTTAAGAAAGCTTTATATGGTTGAAACAAGCTCCAAGAGCTTGGTATGATAGATTTGCAAACTTTCTTATTGCAAAAAATTATCAAAGGGAGACAATAGACAACACTCAATTTCTAAAAAGAAAAGATAATGACTTGTTAATAGTCCAAATATATACAGATGACATAATCTTGGATTCAACAAATCCTACCTTAGTTAAGGACTTCGAAGAGTAAATGAAATCAGAATTTGAAATATCAATGGTAGGAGAATTGAATTACTTTTTAGGGATTCAAATAAAACAAACCCCTCAAGGAATTCACATTAGCCAACTTATGTACGTCAATGATATGATTAAGAAATTTGGAATTGAAGAGTTGAAACCAACACCTACCCCTATGAGTGTTAGCACCAAACTAGACAAGGATGAAAATGGTAAACCTTTTGATGACACACTATATAGGTCTATGATTGGATCATTGCTATACTTAACCGCGTCAAGACCTGATATCATGTTTAGTGTATGTATGTGTGCTAGGTTTCAATCTTGTCCTAAGCTGTCTCATTACAATGCAGTGAAGAAGATCTTTAGATATCTTAAATACACACCTCACTTAGGACTTTGGTATGATATAAACGCTAAGTTGGAACTGTATGCTTATAGTGATGCTGGTGGTTGCAAGTTAGATAGAAAATCCACTAGCAGTACATGTCAATTCATAGGAACCATCTTGATCTCTTGGTTTTTTGAAAAGCAAGCTAATGTAGCACTCTCTACCACTGAAGCTGAGTATATAGCCTTGAGTTTATGTGCTACCCAAATACTTTGGCTTAAACAACAACTTAGTGATTTGGGCATTAAAATAAATAAGATTCTAATTTTCTGCGATAGCACAAGTGCGATCAAGCTTTCTTGGAATCGGTACTTCATTCTAAGGCCAAACACATTAAGGTAAGATATCATTTTCTTCGTGATCATGTTCAAAATGAGGATCTAGTCATAAACCATATAAGAACTAATCATCAAATAGGCGACATCTTCACCAAACCCTTAATCAAGACACTTTTGAAAACTTATGAGCCAAGTTAGGTAGGATGACTTACGACACAATTGTGTAATTCTATCTTTTGCATGATTTGAAAAATAAAGGGGGACATAGAATAAGAATATGATTTTAGTTTCTAAGTCAGGATAATATGTTAAGTTCAATTGGTATAAGTGTTAATTGGTGTTAAATTTGGATTGAAGCATAAGTTAAGGGGGAAAGTATGAGTTGAGGGGGAGCATATGAGCATATATGTCAAAAACATGAGATTTGAAAGTTTGAAAACAATTGGTATAGAATTGATGAAACAATTGGTAATTGGTGAGGTTTCCAAAACAATTCAATTGGTATAAAATTTGTAGATATGTAAGAAGTTGTGAAATTAAAATCATGTTAAGTTATTTCGAAAATCATCCAAAAGGGGGAGAATGTTGAGAAATATGTTTGGATAATTTTCAAGGTCATGATTTTAAGTGGTGGATACTTAAAAATGTCACATATAAAGTAATAAATGATTAAAATTTGAATAAGTGAAGAAAAATGACATCGATCTCTCAGGTTGTTGCACTTCGATCGATCGATGTGATATTTCGATCCCTCACATCGATCGATCCATGTAAGACAGAGAAAAACTAAGATATTACTGTGAGACATCGATCTCTAAACCTATCACACATCAATCGATCGATGTACATTGAACCCTCACTTCGATCGATCGATGTAGGTCAGAGACAAATTCTGAAACTCACTGTGAGACATCGATCTCTCAAGCAGAAGACTTCGATCGATCGATGTCTAGGTTTTTTAAATATTTTTTTATGTGATAAAGTGGTTGTTTTTATTTGTACATGATTTATATATGTTAATCATGTTGATATTATGTGTTTTTGATAATTATAAATGTCTTGTGACTAGCATGCCTTTGAAGTTTTTACAGCTTACCAAAAAGGGCAAAATTGGCATTTTGAGTTTGTGTAGGTACTTGAAATGATGAAAATGTTTCAAGGACACATTCATATCTTATTTATCATCACAAATGTGTTAATATATCTATTTCTGAATATCGGGGTTATTTCTGGAGTTTTCTCTCACTAGGGGTATTTTGCTCATTTTACCCCTGAAGGCAGTTTTTGCATTTTTACTCAAGGAATCTCTTGAATATATTATTATGTTCATTCTGAAGCTCATTTATGATTATCTTGAAGATTATTTGGTGGTTTGTTTTATTATTTCTCTCATTTGATGATATTATCGACAGTTTCGGGATATGTGATGGGTTGTGATGTTACATTTGATTTTTTTCTTGATGACCTTCTTATATATGTTATTGGATTCACTCAATCATCATTTTGCAGAGAATTTAAAGGTGTTAATCGTGTGGAATCATCACAACATATAAGGAGAAATTGTGAGAATTTCGATATTATGTGTTGACATAATCTTGTCAACTATTATTTGTTGATTTCTTATTCAAAAAATCTGAGTTTATATGCATATATACAGTCTCAAAAACGTGTACATACAGGTGGAAATGATGATGTACTCATTTTATGACTTTATGCCAAGTGGACCAACCAAAAAGAGGCTAGTTGACAAAATTGCCAACTTGGAAACATTTGAAACTGTAGCCAACGGTTACATAGTAGAAAAGGGCTGAATTGTTCAAACGTTTCAACCATCAAATGCCTATTATGTTGCCAAGGAGTTGAGAGTTTGTTGATGGTATTATCCTTTGGTATTATCTTTATTTTTCAAGCAAATTCCAAGTCTTTCAAGACTTAAAATCTGCCAATATGTGTACAAAGGTGGACCAATTATGTTGTTTCATTTTGCCAAGTGTACAAGGTGTTTATATGGCCAACCAATGATATGAAGACACTTAAGCATTGATGATGAAGATGGTGGCACACTGGAGTTCTTATCTTCAAAGGCCATTTCACACTATAAATAGGAGGCAAAGGTGAAGAAGAGAACACACAACTTTGAAGCAAACTTGAAGATCATTCTTGCTATTCTATTCTTCTTGATTCTTTCTTCTTATAGTTAAGGTGTTCCATTTCTTGTTATTGTTGAGCTACATTACACATGCCTTCTTGGTGATTTTGTAAGATTGGTTAGCCAAGTTTATAAGGCTACACCAATAGGTGATAGAGGTTTTGCAACCAAGAGCTGCATAGAGGTGTTCATCCAAGTCTTGAATAGGGTTGGTGTTTAACCTAAGAATCAAGCTTGGATCTTGTTGTAATTTTGTTCATACCTTAGTGAAATCCAAGTAAAGGTGTTCTTTGGGACTGGAGTAGGCCACATTGACCAAACCAGGATAAATCTTTGGTGTTCTTGTCTTCTTTTCTCTTTTATGTTTTTATGCCCATTTTCACTGTAGATTTCACACAAATGCTCACGTCTTGAAAAAAAATAGCAAAAAAATTTCACGATTCGTGATTTTTGGTGGAGTTATACTTCAGTCTGTTAGCTTTTATTTGCAACAAGAATCACTTGATTTGAGCAAAGAAAAGTTAGTCCTTCAGTCGTTGCAAGATAAGTGCTCTAATCTGGCTGCAACCTTACCCGTTTTAAAACAACTTGAATTCCGTTTTCATCAAGAATAGTTTAAGGTCAGGGCCTTTTAGAAACTTAAACTAGACATCCTAAGGAGTGTTTTGACATAAAGAGCAATCTTTTTGGTTGAGTATTCAAAGAGAAACATGTTTTCAAAGTTTAGCAACATTCTGTCCAATTTGTCTAGATTGACCATCTGAATCTTTGTATTTGTTTAAAGGGCCAACAATCTTATTTTTATCTAATTTTTAGACAGAGTATTGTCAAGACATTGAAGTTATGTGCTTGAAATTTTTATAATTTTTGGAGTTGTGTACGCTGATTTTTGAATTTTACAAAAATAGGTACTGAATCTGAGGAGGTCTTAGATTTTTTTCAAAGGAGATTTTGTTAAAAGGTAGTAGTGTAATTTCCGCTAACCACTATTCACTCCCCCTTTAGTGGTGTTTACTGCAGGTGCATGGTCCAACAATGACTAGGTGACTCTAGTGTGATCATCCACAAAAGTAATAAACCATCTTTCCCTATTGATGTTTGAGACCCTTGCAAGACCCCAAACATCATAGTGGATAAGATCGAAAGCATAACACACAACATGAATTCTACAACTCTTTGCATACTGGCATTCTTCATAAAAGAGGTCAGAATGATTTACATTTGTGAATAAATTTGGCATAAGTCTTTTTAGATAAAAAATTTGGGATGTCATAATCTTCTACGGCACACCAAAATGCTCTCAGTAGTCATACTAGATGCAACCATGGCTTCAATCCTAGTTTGGGTACTGAGAGATGCAGGTTCTTTTGCTTTTAAGAGGAAGAGACCTTTAATCTTGTTAGCACTATCAATCATCCTCTTGGAGGAGGTCTCCTGAAAACATCAATTAAATGATGAAAACTTAACTTCACAATGATTATCCTCGGTAATCTTTCCAACAGAGATTAAATTTAAACTCAGTTCTGGTATAAATAGTATATCTCTTAGGCACACTTCAGGACTTATTTAGGTTCCCTTAACCAACAATGTTTATACTGGCACCATTAACAATTTTAACACTGGTGGGTATGTGAAACAATGTGAAGTCAGTAAGGTGATCTTTGCACCATGTCATGTGGTAGGTGACACCAGAATCAATAATCCAACAGTGCAAAGGTTTAGAATTGTTACCATAAATGGCCATAGATGCTTGAATTGCTTCCTGATTAATGTCAAGTGGCCTGGACTCAGATTGATTCTGTTTCATGAACTGCAAGATGGCTTCAAGCTGGCCTGAATAGGGACCTTGGGAATAGATCCTGGTGCACAATGGTCGGAATACCCTTCACTGAAATTGTTGCTGGGTTAGGCCCCCTCCAATTCGCCGCTAGAGCTGACTGAGGCCACCAGGTATAAGACTCAGAATTTCTCCAACCAACAAGAGGCTAATCATGTTTGTCATAGCACCTTTCCTCAAGGTGCCTATATTTCTTACAGAATTTGCAAAATTCATTAGGATCAGGACCTCTTCTCTAAGGCTTTTGAGCAGATCGAGTGTATTTTCTTCCTGCAACACTGGCAACAGCCTCAACAGGTTGGAGGAAGAGCTCATCATTAATTTAATTCTACTCTCCTCCTGTCTGATCTCAGAAAATACATTGTTGATAGAAGGGAGAGGTCTTGTTTCAAGAATCATGCCCTTGGCAGCATCAAACTCCTTGTTAAGGCCTGCCAGAAACCTAAATGTTCTTCTAGTCTCAGTGATGGACTTGTACATTTTGTCCGCTTCTTAAGAGGGCGATTTATGTGTGTCATGTTAGGAAATCAACCGAGATCACTGCAAAAACGCGCAGCGGAAAACAAAAACTTGATCTCCGATTTCCTACCAAGGATCCATGTTGTTCGTTTAATTCGACAAAAGAAATCAAAAACTACCTCCGTAGATTCGAAGTTTGCAGATGGGAGAGGTGCGAAATCACGAACACCCTCTGTCGGTATCCACATGAATGCTTCCGCCTGGAGTGCTAGCTCTTCAAACGGCGCGGCTGAAGAACTCAGTTTTTCACAAAAAACGGCTCTAGGGTTTCTTTGATGACTCTGTGTATTTTCGTGTGTCTTGTGTATACAAGATACACAAGTATATATGCACATACGTAGACATCAGAATCCGAGTCCTAATCGGATTAGTGGATATCAATCAAAATCCATATCAGATACGGATTCTATCAGGATATTCAAAATCCATATCAGATATGGATTCTCTCGTTATTATCCGATAATACACATGTATATATAATCACCAAAAAACCGAAAATAATAATAATAATAATTAATATCCAATATTAATATTATTAATATTAAAACGATAATAATAATAATAATAATTAATATCCAATATTAATATTATTAATATTATTAATATCAGCCTTACGCATTCTTGTGTGTGACCCGATAGGCCCATATTAATTGGCAGTTGATTAAATCTCTATTAAACCAACAAGTCGTAATTGGCCTCTAGCAAGGCATTACAACTACCCAATTAATACGAGTAAAGTCCAACTAGCCTAATAATAGTACATGCATTAATCCCTTTGTCACACGATATCTAGTTTGAACATAAGTCATGGTCAGCGTCATACTTATATAGTTCAAACATATGATTACTCGATCTCTAAGTAGACTGATAAAACAAATGATATTGATCACACTATCAATTCATTTGAGCACGGCCATGCATTTCACAGTCTCACTAATCGAGGGGCCCAAAGATATCTCTCTCAAAAGAAAGGGACAAATTCTATCTTGATTGTTCAATATCCTCTACATAATTTCTATCACATTCAATCATGACCTTTATTATTATCCAGTTACGGATAACGTTTGATCATGTCAAAATATAATAGTCCTTATGTTGGAAACTATGACAATCTCAAGTCAAAGGATTAAAACATGACTATCATGAGATTTACTTATGACGCTAATCCATGTAGCAATCTCATGATGGGTCTATCCAATACACTGTTCTCTAACAAGTATCTATGAGATTGATTCGTATCACCATACACATAATCATCTCATGATTATCAAATCAATACTCATACTGATTATAAATTATTTTATCTCCATAACAATAATGAATCAGGGACATATATCAAAATTGTGTAACATACTAACCAACAATAATGATAATAAAACCTCTTTTATTAATAATAAATGCATAACATAAATATCCAAATCATGGCCTAGGGCACATACACTAACATGTCATGCACATCAATTTGCTGTCATATCTGTTTTAGTTGGCCAAAGTACACGTTGGCAGGTGAATCCCCTTGCTTGATGATATGTAACATGACATCAAGCTCATGGAACTCAGAAATGTTATCCACCTTAGAATACGTTTTTTGAGTTGCCTTCCAAATATCAGAGGCAGAGTCATAAAGGATGAAGTTGTTACTTACATCAGTGGTCGTAGATCCAGTAAGCCATAACATAGTCATGGCAATCTCAGCATTCCACAGCTTGAAGCTTAGGTCATTCTCCTCGGGAATTATTGAATCAGCTTTGAGGTAGTCCTCCTTGCCTTTTCTTGTAATAAACATTTTAACAGTTCTAGACCAGGCAAGGTAGTTTCTACCATTCAACTTATGATTAGTGATGATAACTTGAAAAGAATCAGCAGAAGTATAGGCTTGGCTAGCTCCAGATGATCCAGTAGGTGCTTTAGCAGTAGCAGGTCCTAGTACAAAGGGTGCTCCACTTCCAACTGACTCCATAACTTATCACAATGAAAAAATAACAGGATAGATCACTTATTTAATTGATATCAGGAAGATTACTCGAGAAAGTATTTGAAAAATATCAGCACAGCTCAAAGAAGAAGACGATGAATAGTAAACGATTCAAAAAAACAGCACTTGTACACGATGATCTCAATGGCTCTGATACCATATAGAGAAATATCACACAAAAATCACTTGAATCTCACTTGAAGTGAGGAAAAACACACTTTGTATTCACTACATTATTGAATGCACCCGATGAATGTTTATATACAATGAGGAAGCCAATTATTCGTTATATTTGATGTGACAAGTGCAACGTCTCTATTTACAATCCAATGCTGAGTTTCCCGTGACTAATTAACTCCAAAAATGTTGTTTAATTTGTAGACTAATGATCATACAATGAATATAATCAGCTATATTACAATTATATACAATGTTGCAGGAGAATTAATCATTGCAATAGGTGTTCAAGGTATTTAGCAATCTGCTCGACGAAATTTCCCAATTAACATATTGCACTGGTTAAGAAACTCCCTCAGCCAGTCTTCAGGCATCAGGATCCTCTTGCATTCCAACACTATGTTTTGAAGCTTACTCTTGAAATACTTTTGAAAACTTTGAAAAGTTCTACAGAGTTCATCTTTCTCTTCCTCTTCTTCTTTTCTCTAACATTAACCTTTTATACCTAAGTTCAAATTTCTTATAGCGGAGCAAAGCTGTTTCTGATGTGGATTAGGTCCTGCAGTATATATCTCTTTTAATCACTGATGAAATGAACGACATTATTACTACTATAACAACCATGATGGAAACAAAGCAGACAGTTTGGTCCCTTGATCCTAATAGTGCTGTAGGACCTGATGATTATAATAGTTTCTTCTTCAGTCATTGTTGGAATACAGTCAATCAGGATGTCTTCAAGTTGGTCAAGGTTTTTCGTTGGAATGCGGGTGCCACGAGCAATAGGTAGTACTCTTCTTATCTTGATACCAAAGGTTCTTTCTCCGACGACCTTTTCGAATTTCAGACCCATTAATTTCTCCAATTTTATCGCGAAGATCAGCACACGTATCTTGACGACTAGGCTGACATCTCTTTTGCCAGCCATTATCCCTTCGAAACATGCAGGCTTTATGAAACGTAGGGATACTACTTAGCACGTTCTGCTTGCTCATGAGCTTACTCATATGTTGGATAAGAAGACTTGAGGTCCTGATGTGATGATCAAGTTGGATATGATGAAATCTTTTGATCGCATATGCTGGATTTTTTTACGTCAGTTGCTGGTTAAGATGGGCTTTTCGTGCGTGTTTATTCAGCTTGTATTTAATCCTTTGGAGGGCACCTATTTGTCAATTCTAATAAATGGAAAACTCCATGGCTTTTTTCAACCAACAAGGGTCGTTAAGCAGGGTGATCCTCTATCACCGATTCTATTTATCATGTCTTCAGAAGCTTTTTCGAGAGGCCTCAATGCGTTGGTTCAGAATGGCACTTTAACTAAGTTTGCAGTTGGCTGGGTACAACCAATCATCACACACCTTGCATTTGCAGTGTTGAGAAAAAGGGGTTTGAGTGATTACAAAATGCATGATTTAAATAACGTGTATTAAAGAAATGCATGACATATTTTATGACATGACACATTTTGCATAAAACTTGCCTTATATAGTTCATATATAATGTTGTCGTACTAACGAGCCATGAAGCTTTAAAGCTTACATCAAATGGCAAAAATTTGTTGTGTTTGAACTATTTTCAGGTGCCATCATTAATGAACTAAACTAGTTCATTAAGTGAAGTACTTAGTTAAATAAACTAAGTATTTTATTAAAGGAAGCCATATTTGAAAAAGGCACAAAGTCAACAAGTTGAAGAAAGGAAAGTCTTCCACTCCCTCCTACATGCCATTTTCAATATATTTATATATATATTCAGATTTTTTATAAAAAGGCACATACAGATATATTCCAACGTACTACCGACACGTTATATATTTTACGTACGTATGTTAACGTCATACCACTATAATTAACTTATATTTATGAGTATATTCAGGTCTTACATCATATGATATAAGTCATGGTGATGACAAATTTATTACGACACGTTAAAAGGTTCTAAACCAAAAATTGTCGTATCGGGTGAATACCGAAACTTCGCCAACGTGTCACGTACTTGCCATATATAGATGGCCAGCCCTTACACTTCAAAAATGGCCACAAATTTTGTGGCTTATATGGTATGTGCAGCCATAAAATCATTCCATGTTGGCACACACAAATCACCCTCAATTAAAGCCAAATTGTGGAGATTCCAAATTCAGTTTTGTGACATGTTGGGCACCACTTTAGATCAGTCTAAGTGCTGAATATTAAAGTTTATTTATGTATATTATGTGTAACATAATATATATTACATGTGCAAAAAAAAATTGGAATTTAATCGGAGAAAAATCGGGTAATCGATAAAGGTCGAAAATTCGATTTTCTACGAACACGACACATGGAACATTTTTGGCATAGCATAAAAGATGTATCTAGACACTTTTACATATGCAAGACATATTAAAGTGTTCTAGAATATTCAAAATAGGGATGATTGGAATTTACCATATATGTGTAAATATTGTGCATTATTTGACAAAGTTTACCAAAAGAAAATTCAGCACATGTGCAGGAATTTCATACACCATTTTCAACTTTGTTGGAGCCTAGATGGAGCTTATTTGGCACTCTAATTGGTGGAAAATAAGCCACACATGATGGGTGACTTTGAAGAGGGCAACACACAAGGAAAGATTTCAAAAATGCAACACATGCTGAAAATTTTCAGCACATGTGAATAGTGGCCGAATTTACTATTCATTTGTCCTTAATTTGCATCCCAAAATTGAAGGGATTGAATGGTGGTTATTTGGTAGTGTTTTGAATTGTTTTTCGCACATGTTTTTCAAGTTAATCTCAAATTTTTACAGCATACTAAATGGTGACAAGGTTAGACCATTCATGAAGTGCCAAGTAAACAAGAGCTTAATGATCATCCAATGAGGAGCTGCCAAATAAACAAGGAAATGTCACAATGATGCAATACACTCTTACAAGGACTTAGAAGATAATTTTCAAGAGGAAGAGAGGGTTATAGGGGGCGGCCAAAAGGTTGATAAAAAGAGAAGAAGGAGAACAAACAAAATAGAAGACAAGGCTTACAAGTTTCAAAGATCAAAAACGTTTTCTACGTCTTCTTTCTACACTTCTTTCTTTCTTCTCTCTTAAAGCCTATTGTACTCATATTCATACATTTGAATAGGCTTCATATAGACCACCACATACTCTCTTTATTGTTGTAAAAGATTTATCAAGGTGTGATCAATCTTGAACTTGCAAGGTGGTGGTGTTCGTGATCGTTGTATTCACATACAAGGTTTGTAAAGGGTTGGAGTTGGTGTGTAACTCCATCAACCCTGTGTGGTAAGGTGTTCTTTGTGTTTTGTGATTAGTGCTAACCGAGGAAGGTGTCCTTGAAGACTGGAGTAGGTTGTTTTAACCGAAACAGTATAAAATTCCTGGTGTTATTTACTTCCATCACTTACTTTCAGTTTCAGCACTGTTTATCGTTTTTAATCACGTTGGTAAAAATAGTAAACGAATTTCAAAAATCACGAAACTTTCCAAAATTGTAGCCACACGTCTGAAGGTTATTTTGGTATATGTTTCAACCCTTTTGGACAAGTATAATTCATTCAAACGTCCAAAGTTCTGAGACTAGTGCTGGTCCTGAAAACAAAAACTATTTTCAGAAGTTGGGTTTTTGGTTTAAAACAATTTTAAAAACCACATTTTCCGCACCCACTATTCAACCCTCCCCTTCTAGTGGTGCCTTGCAGATCCTACAAGTGGTATTCGAGTGCAGGAACACTCACAACAAAAGGATCCAACGATCTAAGTGAGATGGCATCCACTAGATGTAACACCGTGCAAGAAGGAATGTCAACCATAAGGCCTCCTCTTTTCGATGGTGAGTCCTTTATTCAATGGAAATTAAGAATGAAACTTTTTCTTATGGCTATTGATATTGATCTATGGTCCATCATAAAAGACGGTCTATTTGTTCCTTCTAAGTTCTCAATTGTTGATGGTGTCACACTAGAAGTTATAAAAACGAAACAAGAATACACTAGTGATGACAAAAAGAAGTTGAGTATGAATGCTAAAGCCATGCAACTACTCTTAAACGGTCTAAGTAAAAGTGAGTTTAGTTACGTACCTAATTGTTCGAGTGCTCTAGAGATGTGGAAAATTCTTGAAATGAAACACGAAGGCACTAGTCAAGTAAAAGAGTCTAAAATCAACATGCTTATGTCCACACTCGAGTCACTTAAATTATTGCCAAATGAATCTATCATTGATATGGATCTTCGCTTGACTAACATTTACAATTCTATTGAGTCTCTTGGCAAAGCCTTCTTTATGTAGGAAAAGGTACAAAAGGTCTTGCGAAGTCTTCCATCCGAGTGGGACCCTAAAGTAACGGCCACAGAAGAAAGCAAAGAAACTAAATCGATTAAGATGGAAGAACTAATTGGATCACTTAAGGTATATGAAAACAAACTCACTTTAAGACATTCTGAGTCTATTTCCAAAAATGATAAGGCTATAGCATTTAAATCAAATGAATATGTCATAGATGATAGTGACATAGATTCCGATGATGAGGATTTAATCACGATGGCTAAAAGATTAAGAAAAATCTTGAGAAAATTGATTAAAAATAAACATAAGTCTAGTTCATCTAAGGATCATAAAAATAAAAATAAGGAAATAAAGTGTTATGAATGTGGACAACCTGGACACTTGTCATATGATTGTCCAAACAAGGACAAACAAACGAACAAATACCTTGACAAGGATCGAACAAAAACTAGACTCGTCTCAGAACCTAGACAAAGGAGAAGAGCCTTCAAAGCCTCCACTTGGAGTGACACATCTGACTCTGAGACTCATGATACGGAAGAACAAAAGGCACAAGTATGCTTTACATTAAGGCATCAAATGAGGTATCTTCCGACTCTGATTTCGATTCTGAATGTTCTTATGATGATTTATTTAGTCAATATTTAGAGTTGCATAAGTTCTCAAAGACTCTTGCAAAAGAAAAGAAGCAATTAATTGAAGACAAGAAATTGTTACAATCTTCTAACAAAAATATTGTGTCTCAATTAAACGATTCAAAAGAAGAGTCGTCCTGCATTATAAATTCATTAAAGTCTGAAATCTCATCATTGACATCCGAGAACAATGAACTGAAATCCGAGATTTCAAACTTTAAATCAAGGAATACGGATGTAGAGAAAATGGTGAAACAATTTGACACGGGAACAAACATGCTAGATCGCATTATTTTATCACAAAAACATGACAGTGATAAAACTGGATTAGGATACAGTGAGACAAACGAAGCATCATCTAATCCATCCAAGTTTGTTTTGTCTAAAAAAAGTAGACACGTCAAAGGCATGTGTAGCGCCTAAAGTAACGCAAAGACCCCCTCTCCCCTCATCTCGTCACATCTCTTCTTCATATCATACGAAGTATAATTATGTGCCGTATAAATATGAGAAGAAGACTAGTACACCACTCATCTCATCTCATCGTGCTTCTTATCATACAAAGAGAAATCATGTGCCATATAGAAAGCCACTGATGCATATGCGACATTCATATCATAAAAATGCATCTAGATCACTCCCCGTGCATGCAAACGAAAAACAAAAACCATACTATATGTATGATGGGATTCTCGGCCAAAGGTCAAACACATTTGCCCCTGACGTACATTATGTTGCGTTTTCATCTTCTTTCTCACCTTTTGGAAGACCTAGAAAGGTCACCCAAATTTGGGTACCAAAAGGGACATTCTCAAAGGGTTAAATAAATAACCATTAAGAACGCACTTTTGATGATATTTGAAATGCATGATTTTTTTCGCTATCTTCATCTTTACATGCGCTTTTGATTGTCCTTTCAAAATAAAGGGGGAGAGAATGCATGATTTAAGGGGAAGAGAGAAAGATCAATTGCACAAATAAAGGGGGAGCGAATTTTAAATTTGAAATTCAAAATTTGAATTTGTGCACGATTGGAGGGGGAGCGACAAGATTTAAATCATGAATATAGGTTATTTTGTAAATCATCAAAAGGGGGAGATTGTTGAAAAAAGGGGTTTGAGTGATTACAAAATGCATGATTTAAATAACGTGTATTAAAGAAATGCATGACATATTTTATGACATGACACGTTTTGCATAAAACTTGCCTTATATAGTTCATATATAATGTTGTCGTACTAACGAGTCATGAATCTTTAAATCTTACATCAAATGACAAACATTTGTTGTGTTTGAACTATTTTCAGGTGCCATCATTAATGAGCTAAACTAGTTCATTAAGTGAAGTACTTAGTTAAATAAACTAAATAGTTCATTAAAGGAAGACATATTTGGAAAAGGCACAAAGGCAACAAGTCGAAGACAGGAAAGTCTTCCACTCCCTCCTACACGCCATTTTCAATATATTTATATATATATTCAGATTTTTTATAAAAAGGCACATACACATATATTCCAACGTACTACCGACACGTTATATATTTTACGTACGTATGTTAACGTCATACCACTATAATTAACTTATATTTATGAGTATATTCAGGTCTTACATCATATGATATAAGTCATGGTGATGACAAATTTATTACGATACGTTAAAAGGTTCTAAACCAAAAATTGTCGTATCGGGTGAATACCGAAACTTCGCCAACGTGTCACGTACTTGCCATATATAGATGGCCAGCCCCTACACTTCAAAAATGGCCACAAATTTCGTGGCTTATATGGTATGTGCAGCCATAAAATCATTCCATGTTGGCACACACAAATCACCCTCAATTAAGGCCAAATTGTGGAGATTCCAAATTCAATTTTGTGACATGTTGGGCACCACTTTAGATCAGCCTAAGTGCTGAATATTAAAGTTTAATTTATGTATATTATGTGTAACATAATATATATAACATGTGCAAAAAAATTAGAATTTAATCGGAGAAAAATCGGGTAATCGATAAACGTCGAAAATTCGGTTTTCTACGAACACGACACATGGAACATTTTTGGCATAGCATATAACATGTATCTAGACACTTTTTACATATGCAAGATGTATTAAAGTGTTCTAGAATATTCAAATTAGGGCTGATTGGAATTTACCATATATGTGTAAATATTGTGCATTATTTGGCAAAGTTTATCAAAAGCAAATTCAGCACATGTACATGAATTTCACACACAATTTTCAGCTTTGTTGGAGCCTAGATGGAGCTTATTTGGCACTCTAATTGGTGGAAAATAAGCCACACATGATGGGTGGCTTTGAATAAGGCAACACACAAGGAAAAATTTCAAAAATGCAACACATGCTGAAAATTTTCAGCACATGTGAATAGTGGCCGAATTTACTATTCATTTGTGCTTAATTTGCATTCCAAAATTGAAGGGATTGAATGGTGGTTATTTGGTAGTGTTTTGAATTCTTTTTGGCACATGTTTTTCAAGTTAATCTCAGATTTTTACAGCATACTAAATGGTGACAAGGTTGGACCAATCATGAAGTGCCAAGTAAGCAAGAGCTTAATGATCATCCAATGAGGAGTTGCCAAATAAGCAAGAAAATGTCACAATGATGTAATACACTCTTCCAAGGACTCAGAAGATAATTTTCAAGAGGAAGAAAGGGCTATAGGGGGCGGCCATCATTGATAAAAGGAAAGAAGAGAGCAAGACAAAAACAAGACAAGACTTGCAAATTCACAGTGCCAAAAACGTGGTCTTCATCATCTTCTTCTATACTTCTTTCTTTCTTCTCTCTAAAAGCATATTGTACTCATATTCATACATTTGAATAGGCTTCATATAGACTACCATATACTCTCTTTATTGTTGTAAAAGATTGATCAAGATGTGATCAATCTTGAACTTGCAAGGTGGTGGTGTTCGTGATCATTGTATTTACATACAAGGTTTGTAAAGGGTTGGAGTTGGTGTGTAACTCTATCAACCCTGTGTGGTAAGGTGTTCTTTGTGTTTTGTGATTAATGCTAACCCAGAAAGATGTCCACGAAGACTGGAGCAGGTTGTTTTAACCGAACCAGTATAAAATTCCTGGTGTTATTTACTTTCAGCTCTTACTTTCAGTTTCAACACTGTTTATCGTTTTTAATCACGTTGGTAAAAATAGTAAAAGAATTTCAAAAATCGCAAAACTTTCCAGAATTGTAGGCACACGTCTTAAGGTTATTTTGGCGCATGTTTCAACTCTTTTGGACAAGTATAAGTCATTCAAACGTCCAAAGTTCTGAGACTAGTGCAGTCTGATTTTCAGGCTTGCAAAGGTTGAGACTTTGATCGTATTTGAGTAACTTCCCAAAAAAAGTTTTCAAAAATGTTTCAACCCAATTAAATAAAACTAATAAGGGGTTAGTCATTGAATTTTCAGAGCATTTGGAGTTACGGTCAAATAGGAATTAATTTTTCAAATCAGACTACTGTTTCTGGTAGATTTGTGCAATCTGGCCACCAATGATTTTCAAGGGGTTAGAGGTTGAATTTTAATCTGACATTTTTAGGAGATACTCAGAACATCTGAGGCTAAGTTCTCTCCAAATTTCAGAATTTTTAAAGACCTGCAACATAGTTTGCAAAACGTTTCAAAACTGGTCCTTAAAACAGACACTGTTTTTAGAAGTTGAGTTTTTTGTTTAAAACAATTTTAAAAACCACATTTACCGCACCCACTATTCAACCCTCCCCTTCTAGTGGTACCTTGAAGATCCTATAGATGATTTGCTAGTCTTTCTTAATGGTGCAGTTAGAAACTTGCAACGCTTCAGACAGTTTTTGTATCAGTGCCAAGCGGCATCTGGACAGCGAATTAACTTTTGGAAGAGCCATCTAATCCCTTCCACACATGCCTCAACTCACCTTCTTAGGGGTATAGAGCATGCCCTTGGTATGTCTACTTCATTCTTACTTATTAAATACTGGGTGGTAAATTTATTTGGGGGACGCAATCGTCTGAGTACATAATACAGATTTGCTAAATCATGTTGATAGGCGCATCGAAGCTTGGCAGAACAGGTTCTTATATCCAGCTGGTAAGCTGATTTTGATAAAAACACGTCTTGTGTGCACTTCCTGTTCATATAGTTGCATCTGTTCTTTTACCAAAAGGCATTATTGATGCCATGCGACGACATATTTGCAATTTGTTCTAGTGGTGGACATAATGATGAATTCAAGCATTATTGGGTAAAGTGGCAAATTTTTTTTCAACTCACTAATGAAGGTGGTATTGATTTGCATCGTCTTGATATCTTATAAACGGCCTACTCTTATAAATTATGGTGGTCTTATCAAATGAGGCATACCTTGTGGACTGCCTTTATCTCTTCAAAATATGGTCGACGACTGGACGATGAGCCACGCCTCACTGATACTATAGCTTGGAAGAGAATTTGTAGTGTTTATGTTTTGTGTTCCTCGCAGGTCGCAGGCCTACTGGGACACCATGCATGGCGGCTGGAACTGAGTGGATTGTTCTCTCTTAAAACATCTTATGAAAAGCATTGTCAGTCAAGGGTGAATCTTTTTTCCCGTAGATTCATATGGCATGCACTTAATCAACCGAGTATGTTTTTATGGAAATTGTATCATGGCGCTCTCCCACTTCAAGATAACTTACAGCGCTTCATGATTGCTAGCCCTACGCCGTGTCCATTCTGTTGTGCTTCATCCGCTACTATTTATCATCAATTTTTGGAGTGTCATTATATTCGCCCCATTTGTTCTTGTTATGCATCCATATTGAATGGACCACAGCGACGCGGGGGGGGGGGGGGTCTTACTGCCGTATATACTTGCTTGGTGGATATCCACTCGAGAATGTTCTTTCAAAGGAAGGCTCCAAGTTCTGACCCCCGAATCATTCTTTGGTCAGAATGACGCTCCTATTCCTCTCACACCTTTAGGGAAGAGCGGTGGTCTCTGCGTCAGTTAACTAAGTTGAATTGACAACGAATATATCTTTGGGATAGTGCACAAGATGACACAAAACATGCGTTGAATGATCCATTATTACTTTCGCTTAGTCTATCACCCAGACTTCACATTCTCCAACTCCGGGTTATTCGATGGAAATCACCATCTGGGTAATTTAAACTGAATGTCGATGTTGCCCATGGCTCTTTTACTGCTTTTGGAGGAGCTATCCTACGTGATTCAAATGGTCGTTTTCCTGGTGCCATTGTCTTCCCTCTATCTTTGTCTACACCATTCTATGCTGAGCTTCAGGCAGCTGCCATTTCCTTAACATACTTTATACAGCGGTATGAACCTGTTAATGTGGAAACCGACTCATATGGGGTTGCTCACTTCGTCGCTCGCTCTGGAGCTACATCTATCCTTCACACTTTCCTGTCATTGGGAGATTATACTATTACTTATATTCCCCATCAAGCTAATATGGTGGCTCATACTCTTGCACCATATGGCCAATTACGTTATTCATTTATGCAGTTTCACAGGCATGCAGAATTACCACACATGGTCAAAGGTTGCTTGCTTGCTGATACATCTACGTCGTACATCCGAACATGATTGGAAGATGCACTCTTTCGGTCTTCATCCTGGTTTAGGTTGCCTGTGTCATCAATGGGCAGAAACAACGCCAGTACTTTCTGTCTTCATGCTGAACTTTGTCATTATAGGTTTCCTACAAACTGTTGTTATTTATATTACGTCCATGTTCACTAGCCAGACCGTCACACTCCGTCATGGCATGTCATTTTCCACAATCATGATTTACGCAACAACTTCTATATACTGCTCATTCTAACCTTCTTTTTTACTTCTTGCTGCATGTTTGCTTGTTGGGGACCTCTCGCGCGAGTATTGATGGGCTGCCTGCTGCCATACTGTCGATATGGGACTATCTGTTGGACGATGCCTTTAAAGGGATTACACTCGGCTAAAGACCTCCTGTTGTATTTTATTTTCATGATTTGTATTTCAGATATTGCGATCATATAAATATGTAAACTTTTTTTTTCGTCCGAGTTTTTATCTACAAGGATGGTTTTTTGTGGCAAGGTTTTAATGTGACATGTCATATATAGCTGTATGTCTCCCACTCCTCTAGGCTGCAATAACTAGGCCTTTACTGTTTTCCTGTCAGTACTGTATTCATTTGTAGGCCACACTATAGCTTTTCATCATTGACATATCAACTATGTTATAATATGATTTTCTTCTGTCATAAATGAGGTCTATTAATAAAATATGTTTTGTTGTCAAAAAAATATAAACTAATATTTAATTTCTGGCCATCTAATTTTTAGTTACTGGAAAATAGTTACTGTCAAGTATAAACGAAATTTTGGTTTACATAATTGGTGGGTATGCAAACGGCAGAGATGCGTCCCTCTGATTCTATAACCTCTTGCAAAAATAAATAATTATAGCATGGCATTTTGCTAGTTATACTCTTTATTGATATCCATGTATATTTACCAAACGACCTGAGCTACACGCCCTCGTGCCGGATTTATCATTCCGGTGGACAATGCTAATTTAACAAAAACTTGTTTGAATTCTCATGTCTTCTTGAAAGTATAATCGTACAAATTCGTTGGATCTCATAGTTGTATTTACTAAATCCTTTTACTAACACACTAGCATACCATATTGCTATTATCGTGTCATTTATGTAGGTACATATATAGCTGGGGATCTCGCTGGAAGCAAACTCTCTATTCTTTGGGATGGGGCTACTGTTTGCCTGTCTCTCACCCTCCCCAGACCCTAGCGATAGCTTTTGTTGCCGTTGGGATATATTGCATATGTGTTGTTGTTGTACTTGATAAGTAATGGATGATGCTGTTGAAACTGAAGGAAGTATTAATATGGAAGGCGCAAAGGTGTGATCCAAGTAGTCAAGCGGATGAAATTGTGGGTATCATGACCAATCAATGTATGCAACCAACAAGTGAGAGGTTTAACTGACACGTGGATGCCGAGAAAGAGTGTATAATGGAGGAAACAACGATACACTTGCGAAATCCAGAGAAGGTGCTACAGCTGGATGAAGTGCAGCGGAGTGAAGAAGAAGAGGAGAACCGCGGGAATTTTAAAACATAAGGAAAAAGACGTTTTTGCCCTTCTCTTAATATTTATAGAAGAATTTAGTTGAGGTCCTTTATGTAATTTCACTGCTTTCGTCTTCTATAAATACGCTGAGAAGCGCTGCTTTGCTGTGGCTTTTGATTCTGACGCTTACCAACTGAATCAAGATTCATTTTCCTCCCTAAAACTCTTGTTTCTCTCTTTCCTATTCATCAATTCTTCTCTTTTGATAATTGTTGTTTTGTTGTTAAATTGATTGCTTTCTAAATCATAAATTGTATAAAATTTCACATGGTATTAGAGTTGTTGTAGGTGAATTTTGGTACATTCATAAATAATAATAACATATGCCTTCCTCCTCGAATAAGAATCCCATGGCTATTGATCCTTCATAGGATCCATACTATATACATCCTAGTGATAATCCTTCTATGATCTTAGTTCAACCATTGATGGATGGCAACAATTGCCACTGATGGAGTAGATCAGTCAAACGAGTGCTAGAATCCAAGAACAAGATTGGCTTTATAGATAGCACAATTAGAGACCTACAGAAGGAGCAAGGAGATACAATGCGCGGATCAAAGCCAATATCATAGTGGCTTCTAGTGAAGCTTGAGAGAAAGTTGCAGTACTCTAGTAGTCAGAATCAATTTTTATACAACCCCTCTGTTGTTATGAATTTTAATGGAGGACCTAAGCTTAATGCTTATGTTGGAAAACCATCTGGAGTGGTGAGTGGTGGTTCACTTATGCTTAGAATGGCAGGCAGGAGTTTTAGACCAAGATTTGGTCAGAATAAAACTAAGGTGCCTTTCTGCGCTCATTGCAAGAGGAATGGTCATAAAGTAGATAGGTGTTATAAAAAAACATGGATATCCACTAGGTTTCGGACCTAGACCATAAGTGAATCTTGTAAGTTTTGATGGGAGTGGTCAACAACTTGGAAAGCCTGCTAATCAGAAAATTTTTGATCCTTATGCATGCAGTGAGCCTGATGATAATGAACAATGCTCACCTGTGCCACAGTTAGGACCTGCTCTTAACCAAGAGCAGCATGCACAGCTAGTGAACTATTGAAATAACACAGTGGCAAGACTGGAAGTGAGGAGTTAGAGCAGGCAAGGATCAGTACCATTGCACCTCTTGCTGTAATGTCAGCTCAGATGACTGCTGAATCTGGTAAGGCGTCAGGTAACACTATTTTTCAAAACTCAAACGTATAGATTTTAGACTCTGGGGCTAGTGATCATATTTGCTCTTGCTTACATCTCTTTGATTCCTATCATTCTGTCAACTCATTGTTAGTACAACTTCCTAATAAATCCCTTGCATTAGTCAGACATACTCGCACAGTCAAGATAAATGATGATCTGTTATTGAATGATGTTTTCCATGTGCCTTCTTTTTCCGTTAACCTGCTGTCACTGAGCAAACTGACTCAACCAACACCATTCAAGTTTCCTTTCATTCAACAACAACAACATCAACATTACCCTATTGCCTTAGAGGCTCTTGCCTATGACATGATATGAGAGAATCGGATGTACGCAACCATACCCATGTGTTAGAAACATATGGAGGTTGTTTCCCGATGACCCGTAACAAAAATTGCGTGTTGATCAACTGTTACTTTACAATATAAGAAGCTCAGCCAATTTAGTAAGTCATTTTGCTTTATTCCATCATATTCCATAGTCAAGGAAGAGTGTGTCCTTGACTCCATTAGAAATAGAAGCTTTTCCTTTCATTCAAATATATGTTTAATCCAGAATCTCAGGACCAAGAAGATGATTGGTTCAGCTGAAGTGTTTCAAGGTTTATATCATCTTCATGGCATTCATAAAGATCCATAAGCAACTCAAACCTATTCCTCTTCACCATCCAAATCTAAAGTTCTACATGTTCAGCCTTCAGATGACTTTCTGTGGCACTCCAGACTTGGCCACATGTCATCTTCAATGATAAGAGAAGTAGAGAAAAATCCTCCCGATGTAATAGCATCAGATGTAGTAAAGCAGTGTTAGATATGTCCTCTAGCTATGCAAAAGAGATTGCCATTCCCCATTTCCCACTCTGTAGCTTCTGCACCATTTGTCTTTGTGCATATTGATATTTGGGACCATATAAGTACCAAACAATATATAAACAACAATGTTTCCTTACTATTGTGGATGCTTTCTCTAGATTTTGTTGGGTCTATTTGATGAAGTCCAAGGTAGAAGAAAGAACCATTGTTCAAAGCTTCTGTCAATATGCTAATGTGCAGTTTGATGCCAAAATTAAAATAATCAGAATAGACAATGGGCAGGAATTTAACATGCCATACTTCTTTGTTTCACATGGCATAATACATCAGACAAGTTGCACACATACTCCTCAACAGAGTGGCATTGTGGAAAGAAAACACCAGCATATCCTTACAGTAGCAATGGCACTAAGGTTTGAATCCAAACTTCCTTCCTCGTATTGGGGTTTCTGCATACAACACTCGGTGTTTCTCATAAACATCACTCCTTCTCCTATCTTGCATCAGAAAACTCTTTATGAACTTATATACAAAATCATACCTGTGTATTCTGATCTTCAAGTGTTTTGGTGTATAGCTTATGAGACCAACACTTAGCCTCGCACGGACAAATTTGCACCTAAGAGCATGGAGAAGCATATTTTTGGGCTTCTCACACACCACAAAAAGATATGTTGTACAAGACCTTGATACCAAAAACATGTATATCTCAAGGGATGTAACCTTCCATGAAAATTCCTTCCCTTTTTCTCTACACTCTTTAGCGTCAATGCCACCTCCAAATCATCCCTATGATTCCCGGACAAACCTTCCTAATTGTCTTCCCTCTGCTTATCTTCCCTTGGAATGTCTTCCTCCTGTTGTACTATCCCAGCCTTCCCAGATACCTACTCAGATGCAGTCATCATCTTCATTACCACCTATTTTGCCAGCTTCACCATCTTTCTCTCATTCTTCCTCACCTTCACAGTCAACCTCCAGTCATTCTTTTAATCATTGCCCTATTGAAATCCCTACCGATGCACCTTCACCACCTATACTTACTGGCATTCTCACTATTGAACTGCCTATCATTGCCAGAGATACAAATACCTCAATGACGCCAAGAACCTTACATGCCCCCACACGTCCTCAGCTAATCAAGCAACCACCTCCTTATCTCCAAGATTATCAATGAAATCAAGTGGCAACATCTCTTACTTATGCAACTCCTCATTCAATTCATAAATTGATTTCATATGCATCACTGGCTCCAAAGTATAATGCATATGTGTTGAGTATTGATAAATATGTAAGCCTAATACTTATGTAGAGGTAGCTAGCTCACCTGAGTGGAAGGAGGCTATGAATAAGGAGCTGGTAGACTTGGAAGCAAATCAGACCTAGGAGTTGGTCTCACTTCCACCAGGAAAGAAACTCATCGGATGCAAATGGGTTTACAAGATCAAGTTTAAACCAAATGGCACAGTTGAGAGATATAAAGTCAGGTTGGTTGCCAAGAGATACACACAACAATATGGCAAAGACTAACAGGACACCTTCTCTCCTGTTGCAAAGATGACTATAGTTAAGGTCCTGTTAGCATTAGCTGTAAGGCATAATTGGCCCATTCATCAGCTAGATGTCAACAATGCATTCCTGCATGGAGATCTTCATGAAGAAATCTACATGACACCACCCCCTGGGGTTATGATGCCTCTGACTGGTCTAGTGTGCAACTTACATAAATCTCTCTATGGATGGAAGCAGGCTAGCAGAGAATGGAACGCTACCCTTACTGCATTCTTGATAGCTCAAGGCTTTCAGCAGTCCAAGTGTGATTATACTCTATTCACAAAGGCAGTCGATTCTTCCTACTCATCTTACTTGTTTACGTTGATGACATTATAGTCACCTGTGCCAGTGAGGATGCAATTGTTCAGATCAAACATGCATTGCATTCTGAGTTCCAAATCAAGGATTTACGTAGCCTAAAATACTTTCGTGAAATTGAGGTGGCTAAGGCAAAGGGAGGCATTTACATCAGTCAATGGAAGTACACTCTTGAATTGCTAAAACAGGCTGGTTTTCTAGATGCTAAGCCCGCTAGGAGTCCTGTGGAGACGCACGCAACCTTGACCCACAATGATTCAGCCTCATTATGTGATGCTTCACTGTACAGAAGGTTACTAGGGAAACTTATATACTTAACTATCACTAGAGCTGACATTACATTTGTTGTCCAACAACTTAGCCAATTTTTAGATTGTCCAACTGAGTGTCATCTCAAAGCAGCACATAGAGTTCTCAGGTACATAAAAAGAACAGTTGGACAGGGGCTGCTTTTTCCAAGAACTGGAGACTTAAGGCTGAAGACCTTTGTAGATGCAGATTGGGGGGTTGCAATGAGACTAGAAGATAAGTGACTGCATACTGTAGTCCTTGGGGATTCTTTTGTGTCATGGAAAGACAAAAAGCAAACCACGGTCTCAGGACCCTCAGCTGAAGCTGAATACAGGGCAATGTCTATGGTGACATGTGAAATTCAATGGCTGCTTTACTTGATGAAGGATCTTGGGTTAACTTGTAGCACACCTGTTGAGTTATTTTGTGATTGCAAGAGTGACATTCACATTGCTGAAAATCCAGTGTTTCATGAGAGGACTAAGCATATTGAAATTGATTGTCATATTGTTAGAGATAAGGTGCAGGAAGGGATGCTCAAGTTGATGCCTGTTAGAACTGAACTGCAATTGGCGGACATTTTTACCAAGGCTATGGATATAACGAGATTGGCTGAGATTAACAATCTACTGGGTATCCAGAATATCTACACCAAGCCTAGCTTGATGGGGGCGTTGAAACTGAAGGAAGTATTAACATGGAAGATGCAAAGGTGTGATCCAAGTAGTCAAGCGCATGAAATTATCGGTATCGTGACCAATCAACGTGTGCAACCAAAAAGTGAGAGGTTTAACTAAAACATGGTGCTGAGAAAGACCATATAATGGAGGAAACAGTGATGCACCTACGAAATCCGGGGAAGGTGCTATAACTGGATGAAGTGCAGCAGAGTGAAGAATAGGAGAACCGCAGGAACTTTAAAACGTAAGGGAAAAGACGTTTTTGCCCTTCTCTTAATAGCTATAGAAGAATTTAGTTGAGGGTCTTTATGTAATTTCACCGCATTTATCTTCTGCAAATAAGTTGAGTAGCTGCTTTGATGTGGCTTTTGATTCTGACGGTTACCAACTGAATCAAGACTCTGCTATTTATCAATTCTTCTCTTTTGATTCGTAATTGTTGTTTTGTTGTTGAATTGATTCCTTTCTAAATGATCAATTGTATAAAATTTCACAGATGCGCAAAATTTCAATTACACCCAGGAGCACTTTACGGACCGCAATCCCCTTGGATATAATGGCTTTAAAGTGGAATAAGGGATTGCTACCTGCTTCTCTGAAGAAGGCTGTGTGGGAACCAGTGAAGGGTCGTTGCACTCGCAGAAGAAAATAAAAGGAAAGAAGCAACTGCGGCCTCCTTGCACTTGAACGCTTGTGTTTGCCATAGCAATGATAAGAACCAAGGAAAAGAAAGAAAGCCGGCAGTTATGTGTTAAATATTTTTAGATAGTTATTACAAAACGAAAAGAAATAACGGTCACTAATATGGCTATATAAAATAACTCTTTTAGGCAAAAAAATATGGTGTCTTTGATGAAATTTACTTGAACAAATAAGAATCTAAAGAAGGATTCAAAAATTCACCAATCAAGCAAATGAAGAAAGGAAAATGCGCAGAGAAAACCAGAACAAAATTATATTGAATAATGTTCAAGAACTGTATGTGAATTGGCTGCAAATGCAACACTTAAACCGCGCACAGAAGCAAACAGAAAGCGGTTATTTTACACTAAATTTATATTTTTGCCCTTGATTAATATTTTATTACTATTCTGTTCAGGTATTCTTGTCTTTTCATCCCATTTAAATTGTCCCGCACGTGTTCATCGTCTTTTTCACTTATTTTCTTCCTTCCTTGAACCTTGATCTTCACCTGGCTACAACCACGCTTCTCTTCCTTTAATTACGCGGTTAATCCAACAATCTAGTTTCTTCTACCGCAATTCCGGCTGGATTGTGCTTTTTCTATCTTCTTTTCATCTTAATTCAATCATCAAATAAGTTCTGTTCTTTGCTTTCTTCATCTTCCTCAACACCCCCTCTCAATCCTGACTGCGAAAAGATATTGCACATACCTAAGGACTCAGTCATGATGCCTAACCTTCTAGAATCCAACGCCTTTGTGAATAAATATGCCAACTGCAGTTCAGTTCTAATGGGCATTGGTATGACTACCCCCTCTTGATACTTGTCTCTCACAATATGGCAATCTATCTCAATATGTTTTGTCATCTCATGAAACACTAGATTTTCTACTATGTATATGGCATTTCTATTGTCACAAAAAAGTTCAACTGGTTCAACAGTGACACTCCTAGGTCCCTTAAAAAATAGAGAATACATTGAACCTCACAAATGGCTGAGGCAAGAGCTCTATATTCGCCTCTGAGAATGACTTGGACACAGTAGTTTGCTTCTTAGCTTTCCAAGATATCAACGCATTTCCTATGAATATGCAATACCTTGTCACAGATCTCCTTGTTTCTACGCATCCTCCCCAATCTGCATTTGAGAAAGCCTTTAGCTTTAAAGATCCTGTACTTGGAAATAGCATACCCTTACCAGGACTTCCCTTCAGGTACCTCAGAAGCCTCTGTGCAGCTACTAAGTGGGATTCAGTAGGTGTGTACAGGAATTGGTTCAATTGTTGCACTGTATACACAATGTCAGGCCTGGTTATAGCCAAGTATAGGAATCTTTCAATAAGTCTCCTACAGGCAAATACATCTGTGACAAGTTTAGAATCATTGTGAGCAAGCTTAAGAGTCTACTCCATGGGGGTGTTGGAAGGCTTAGAGGCAAGGTATCCTCTATCTTCCAGCAATTCAAGTATGTACTTCCTCTGACATACCACTTACCTCCTCTGAGACCTGGCAACTTCTAAGCCTAGGAAGTATCTTAAGGGGCCCAAATCTTTAATCTTAAATGCTTGATGAAGGCTGGTCTTAAGTGATTGATTGGCAATTAAGGAATCATTGGCAATAATCACGTCATCAACATAGACTAGTAATACTGAAAGGAATCAGAAGTACACATGGTGAACATAGTATAGTCATGTCTGGATTGGACATAGCCTATTGAGATCAGGAAAGACGTCAACATAGCATTCCATTGTTTAATTTCTTGTTTAAGTCCATAGAGGGACTTGTTAAAGCTTGTAGACTACACTAGGATTAGGTGCAGGCACACCATCCAGCAAAGACATATATATGTCCTGAGATAGATCTCTATGTAGAAATACGTTATTAACATCTAATTGGTGTAAGTGCCAGCCTTTTTAGATGCTAAAGCCATAACTAACCTCATAGTGGTCATTTTTGTAACAGGAGAGAAGGTATCATCATAGTCAATACCTGGTTTTTGGATATATCCCTTGGCTACCAACCTTGCTTTATACCTTTCTATGCTGCCATCTGCCTATCTCTTGATCTTATATACCCACTTACAGTCAATTGGCTTCTTGCCAGCGGGTAAGGGAGCAAGGGTCTATGTATTAGTTGCCTCTAATACTGCCAGTTCCTGATTCATGGCTTGCTACCAATGTACTTACTTTGCTGCCTGTTGATAAGTGGAAGGATCTTGCTGCACACTAATGTTAAGCACATATCATTTATATTCAGGAGCTAAATGATCCAAGGTATAATAGTTTTCAATTGGATAATGAATATCAAGTAATGAAAGAGATGCAGAAGTACTACAATGTCAACATTTGATTACAATGATAGTCATTAAGATAGGACGGTGGCTTTCTGATTCTGGTTGGAGGTGGAGTTGAATGTTCAGTAACTTGATCAGATCTAGTTGGAGGGAATGGTATAGGTATATCCAGGTGTAGATTTGGTAATATAGAAGAAGTTTCGGGAGATATGGACATAGGTGACTTAGGTAAGCTTGAGGGAGATGAAGGTGTTGATGTTGTCGGCAGATGCATGGAAGGTGATGATGATGTTGGCAGATCTGAAAAATCAGAAGAAGAAGCAACAGGTGAGGACTGAATGGATGCTAGTACAGGACAAGTAGGGAATCATGTAGTGTGTGAAGAAGGTCTCTTAAAGTCATTTAAGACAAAAGATATGGTGTCTGTTGATGAATTAGGTTTGTTGGGAGTAAATGCATCAGATGAGGAGTATGGAAAGGAAAGGTCATGAAACTGCACATTTCTTGAGATAAAGATGGCTTTGATGTCTAAAATTTGAAGTATGTACCCATTTGTATGCTGAGAGACACACAAGTATAAGCAAGGTACGGCTCTAGATGAGAACTTATGGTTATGAAGGCTGGTGTTGTAGGCATATACTTGGCATCCAAATACTTTGAGGGTGTGATATGTAGGAGGTTTGTGGTATAACAGTTAAAAATTTGTCTTGTGATGGAGTACAGGTGTTTGAGGTAGGTTGATCAAATAGGCAGCATGAAGTTGGAGGACCTGTATAGCACCAATAGAAGGTGGAGTGTTGAATAGTGAGTGTGGAAAAATTGGGTTTTAAACTTTTTAGATCAAATAACTCACTTCTGAAAACAGTTTCTTTTTTCAGATCCTGATTTGAATTAACTAGTTGACCATGTTATAGACCTTCAAAAATTGTGAAATTTGGTGACGATGTGATCTCAGATGTTATGAGTGTTTCACAAAAATTTTAAATTAAAACTCAAAGTCTAACCTCTTAAAATAAGTTTTCCTCATAATGCGTCAATCTGTAAGAAATTGTTCTTCAATATGAAAAATTTATTCCTATTAATTGGCAACTCTCAATGACCTAAAAATTTTGTAGTATGACTCTTAAGATGTTTAGTTTAATCGGTTAAAACATGTTTTCAAAATTCTCTTGGTAATTATGTCAACCATGTTGATGTTCTCAACCTTTGCAGATCTGAGAATCGGATTGCACTAGTGTCAGAACTATGAATGTTTGACTAACTTATACTTATCCAAATTGGATGCAACTTGTCCCAAATGAAAGCTAAGACGTGTGACTATGTTTTTGCAAAATTTTGTAATTTTTAAAAAATGTTTGATTTTTTCCGTGATTCCAAGTGATTTAAGTGTTCTTATCTAAAGTAATAATCGTTGAGAAAAAGGGGTTTGAGTGATTTCAAAATGCATGATTTAAATAACGTGCATTAAAGAAATGCATAACATATTTTATGACATGACACGTTTTTGCATAAAACTTGCCTTATATAGTTCATATATAATGTTGTCGTACTAACGAGCCATGAAGCTTTAAAGCTTACATCAAATGGCAAGCATTTGTTGTGTTTGAACTATTTTCAGGTGCCATC
The DNA here is from genome assembly GCA_036186865.1 of Eustoma russellianum. Taxonomy (NCBI): domain Eukaryota; kingdom Viridiplantae; phylum Streptophyta; class Magnoliopsida; order Gentianales; family Gentianaceae; genus Eustoma; species Eustoma russellianum. The sequence goes on from AP025049.1 coordinate 13,134,427, forward strand.
ATTAATGAATTAAACTAGTTCATTAAGTGAAGTGCTTAGTTAAATAAACTAAGTAGTTCATTAAAGGAAGCTATATTTGAAAAAGGCACAAAGGCAACAAATTGAAGAATGGAAAGTCTCTCCCACTCCTACACGTTTTATATGTATATATTTTTATATATATTCAGATTTTTTTGAAAAGGCACATACACATATATTCCAACGTACTACCGACACGTTATATATTTTACGAACGTTCGTTAACGTCACACCACTATATTTAACTCATATTTATGAGTATATTCAGGCCTTATATCATATGATATAAGTCATGGTGATGACAAAAATATTACGACACGTTAAAAGGTTCTAAACCAAAAATTGTCATATCGGGCGAATACCGAAACTTCGCCAATGTGTCACATACTTGCCATATATAGATGGCTAGCCCCTACACTTCAAAAATGGCCAAAAATTTCGTGGCTTACATGGTATGTACAACCATAAAATCATTCCATGTTGGCACACACAAATCACCCACAATTAAGGTCAAATTGTGGAGATTCCAAAATTCAATTTTGTCACATGTTGGGCGCCACTTTAGATCAGCCTAAGTGCTGAATATTAAAGTTTAATTTATGTGTATTATGTGTAACATAATATATATATAACATGTGCAAAAAGTTGGAATTTAATTAGAGAAAAATCGGGTAATCGATAAACGTCGAAAATTCGGTTTTTTTACGAACACGACACATGGAACATTTTTGGCATGACATATAACATGTATCTAGACACTTTTTACATGCTCTATACATTCTAAAGTGTTCTAAAAAAATCATTTAAGGGCTGATTGGAATATACCATATGTGTATAATTATTGTGCACTATTTTACAAAGTTTGCAAAAATAATTTAGGACATGTGCAGGAATTTCACACACCATTTTCAGCTTTGTTGAAGCCTAGATGGAGCTTGTTTGGCACTTTAATTGGTGAAAAATAAGCCACACATGATGGGTGACTTTGAAGAGGGCAACACACAAGGAAATATTTCAAAAATGCAACAAATGCTGAAAATTTTCAGCACATGTGAATGGTGGCCGAATTTACTATTCATTTGTCCTTAATTTGCATCCTAAAATTAAAGGGATTGAATGGTCATTATTTGGTAGTGTTTTGAATTCTTTTTGGCACATTTTTTTCAAGTTAATCTCAGATTTTTACAGCACACTAAATGGTGACAAGGTTAGACCAATCATGAAGTGTCAAGTAAGCAAGAGCTTAATGATCATCCAATGAGGAGCTGCCAAATAAGCAAGGAAATGTCACAATGATGCAATACACTCTTCCAAGGACTTAGAAGATAATTTTCAAGAGGAAGAGAGGGCTATAGGGGGCGGCCAAAAGGTTGATAAAAAGAGAAGAAGGAGAACAAACAAAATAGAAGACAAGGCTTACAAGTTTCAAAGATCAAAAACGTTTTCTACTTCTTCTTTCTACACTTCTTTCTTTCTGCTCTCTTAAAGCCTATTGTACTAATATTCATACATTTGAATAGGCTTCATATAGACAACCACATACTCTCTTTATTGTTGTAAAAGATTGATCAAGGTGTGATCAATCTTGAACTTGCAAGGTGGTGGTGTTCATGATCGTTGTATTCACATACAAGGTTTGTAAAGTGTTGGAGTTGGTGTGTAACTCCATCAAACCTGTGTCGTAAGGTGTTCTTTGTGTTTTGTGATTATTGCTAACCGAGGAAGGTGTCGTCGAAGACTGGAGTAGGTTGTTTTAACCGAACCAGTATAAAATTCCTGGTGTTATTTACTTTCAGCTCTTACTTTCAGTTTCAGCACTGTTTATCATTTGTAATCACGTTGGTAAAAATAGTAAAAGAATTTCAAAAATCACAAACTTTCCAGAATTGTAGCCACACATCTTAAGGTTATTTTTGCGTATGTTTCAACTCTTTTGGACAAGTATAAGTTATTCAAACGTCCAAAGTTCTGAGACTAGTGCAGTCTGATTTTTAGGCTTGCAAAGGTTGAGACTTTGATTGTATTTGACTAACTTCCCAAAAGAATTTTTTAAAACTGTTTCAAAACATTTAAATAATACTAATAAGGGGTTAGTGTTTAAATTTTTAGAGCATTTGGAGTTACGGACAAATAGAAATTAATTTTTCAACTCAGACTACCGTTTCTGGCAGATTTACGCAATCTGACCACCAACGCTTTTTCAAGGGGTTAAAGGTTGAATTTTAATCTGAAATTTTTAGGAGATACTCAAAACATCTGAGGCTAAATTCTCTCCAAATATCAGAATTTTTGAAGACCTGTAACCTAGTTTTCAAAACGTTTTAAAACTGGTCCTGAAAACAGAAACTGTTTTCAGAAGTCGGGTTTTTGGTTTCAAACAATTTTAAAACCCACATTTTCCGCACCCACTATTCAACCACCTCTTTTAGTGGTGCCTTGCAGATCCTACAATAAATAGTTGATTGTGATAGATTTAAGTGATTTAAGTGTTGTTACCTAAAGTAATAACTAGTTGATTGTGATAGATTTAAATCTTTGCTTCTATTAAGTTCCAAAGGTTCAATCTTTCAACTCGGTAGTGGTTCAATCTTCATCTCAGTTGTGATTATTATGTTTGTTGAATCACTCCGATTTCCCGCATGTAAATATAGTATGACTTTGAGGCTGAATTTGACATGTGGAGCATGAAACTTTTGACTGTTTTGAGTGTATATAGGCAGGCTATCTTTATATGGTAAGTATGTGACATGTCGGTGAAGGTTTGATAGTCACCCGATACAACAATTTTCGTTTTATGGCCTCGTCACATGTCATTATAATTTTGACAGCAATATGACTTTTAATATATGATATGAGACTTGTATATACTCATAAATATGATGTGTATATGGTGGTGTGATGTCGACATACGTTTATGATATGTATGACTTGTCAGTAGAACGTCGGGATTGAAACGCGTATTTCTTCTTTATAAACAAAATATGTATATATATAATGTATATGTATGTGGCGTGTGTGTAGGTATGGAAAGAAAACTTTCCATTCCAAATTTGTTGCCAAATAGCTCTCTCCAAATATGTCTTCATTTAATGAACTAGTTAGTTCATCTCCTTAAGCACTTCACTTAATGAACTAGTTTCGTTCATTAATCATCATCATCATCATCATCATCCGAGCCCAGTATATCCCAACGACAGTAAAAGCTATCATTAGGGTCTGGGGAGGGTAAGTGGTAGGCAGACAATACCTCTATCCCAAGGGATAGAGAGTCTGCTTCCAGTAAGACCCCCGGCTCTACCTGCATAAATGACATGATAATAGAGCTATGTTGTGCTAGTGTGTTAGTGAGTAGATTCAAGAAATATAAAGGAAGGCATTTCGATACTAAAATCCAAAGCACTTATATATATACATGTAATCTAAAACAACGGTATAACATACGCAACCAAGTGGAAAGTTAATCTAAAGGTAGATAGTGTCTACGCCTATCTATGTCCCTATATATACTCTAAAGTATCCCTATATCTGACCTATACTTCGTTAACCTTAATCTTATGTCTCCATGAACTCCTATCCTGGACCATGTCCTCAGAGAGGTGCAAATCTAGTAAGTCGTGCCTTATCTGCTCATCCCAAGTCAGTTTGGGTCTGCCTTTACTCTTGTTTCCCTCTACAATGAGGCTTTCAATTGTTCTGACCGACGCCGTTGTCTGTCTCCGCTTGACATGCCCAAACCATCTCAATCTTCCCTTCCTTATCTTATCTGCTATACTAGCCACGCATAATCTTTCTCGAAACACCTCGTTTTTTTATCTGGTCTAGCCTTGTATGTCCACACATCCATCTTAACAAATGTTTGCCATATGATGTAAACTTTAACGCTTCATGGCATGTTAGTACGACAACATTATATATAAACATGTAAAGCATTTTTATCACGTACATATATCAAGTAACACCATGCATTTCGTAAACATAACATTTAAATCATGTATTTTCAAATCACTCGAACTCCGATTTCTCAACAATCTCTCCCTTTTGATGATTTGCAAAATAACCTCTATTCATGATTTAAATGTGATCGCTCCCCTTTCAATTATGATAAATTGAAAAAAATTTGAATTTCATAATAACGTGCTACATGTTCCCCCTTAACTTTATCTCTCTACCTCCCCTTAAATCATGCTTTTCTATCCCCTTTTAATTTCTAAATCACATCAAAAAAAAGTTAGTAGCAATGGAAAGAAAGAGCAATTTACATCAACAGAAATCATGCATTTCTATGCGTCCTTAAGGGTTATTGATTCAACCTTTTGCAAGAGTATCTTTTGGTACCCAAACTTGGGTGACCTTCCTTGGTCTTACAACAGGTAAAAAAGAGTGCTGAAGAAGTAATATAATATATTTTAGGAGCATTTATATTTGGCATATGGCCGAAATTATCATTGTATGGTCTTTGATATGCATTTTTGTTTGTATGCATGTTGCGTGATCTAGATGCATTAGTGTGATATTGTTGAGAACAAGGGGGTTGAGTGATTACAAAATGCATGATTTAAATAACATGTATTAAAGAAATGCATGACACGTTTTATGACTTGACACGTTTTTGCATGAAACCTGCCTTATATAGTTCATATATAATGTTGCCGTACTAACGAGCCACGAAGCTTTAAAGCTTATATCAAATGGCGAACATTTGTTGTGTTTGAATTATTTTCAGGTGCCACAATTAATGAACTAAACTAGTTCATTAAGTGAAGTACTTAGTTAAATAAACTAAGTAGTTCATTAAAGGAAGCCATATTTGGAAAAGGCACAAAGGCAACAAATTGAAGAATGGAAAGTTCTCTCCCACCTATGTCTACACGTTCTTGTATATATTTTTATATATATTCAGATTTTTTTAAAAGGCACTATACACATATATTCCAACATACTACCGACACGTTACATATTTTACGAACATACGTTAACGTCACATCACTATATTTATCTCATATTTATGAGAATATTCAGGTCTTATATCATATGATATAAGTCATGGTGATGACAAAATTATTACGACACGATACAAGGTTCTAAACCAAAAATTGTCGTATCGGGTGAATGCTGAAACTTCGCCAATGTGTCACGCACATGCCATCTTTAGATGGCCAGCCCCTACACTTCAAAATTGGCCACAAATTTCGTGGCTTACATGGTATATACAGCCATAAAATCATTCCATGTTGACACACACAAATAACCCCCAATTAAGGCCAAATTGTGGAGATTTCAAATTCAACATTTTTGTCACATGTAGGCGCCACTTTAATCAGCCATGAGAGATGAATATTAAAGTTTAATTTATGTATATTATGTGTAACATATATATATAACATGTGCTAACAGTTGGAATTTAATCGGAGAAAACTCGGGTAATCGACAAACGTCGAAACTTCGCTTTTCTACGAACACGACACACGGAACATTTTTGGCATGACATGTAACATGTATATAGATACTTTTTACATACTCTATACATTCTAAAGTGTTCTAGGAAAATCAATGAAGGGCTGATTGGAATATACCATATGTGTATAATTATATGTGCACTATTTTACAAAGTTTGCAAAAACAAAATTCAGCACATGTATATTCTTCATCACACGCCTAGACAGCCATGTTGGAGCATATGTGGAGCTTTATTGGCATCTTGATTGGCCAAGAATGAAGCATACAATGTTGGTGACGTAAAGAAAGGAGCTACACAAGGTAACGTTTCAATCTTTTTCACATTTGTGACACATGCTGAAAATTCAGCATGTGTAAAATAGAACTGGCCGATTTTTCCACTTAATGAGCTATATTTTACTATCTTGAATCATGTGGATTAATTGAAAGATGTTATCGCAGTGTTTTGAATATTTTATGGTAATAATATAGTGATATCTTTGAATATCACACATGCTGAAAATTTCAGCATGTGTGGAAATGAATGTGGCCGAATTTATGCTTCAAGATGCAACATATTTGATTTTTCAATCTTCAAGGAATTAATCTACACATACATAGAAATGTTTTGAATATTGTGTGAATATCACACATGCTGAAAATTTCAGCATGTGGAATAATAATGTGGCCGAATTTGTGATGGAAAATTGGAGTTATTTGTCTTGACAATACCTTTATGGATAATTGGCACAAGCTTTTTAAGGTTTATTTTCAGATTTATCTAGTCATCAAATGATGACAACTTCCATCTAATCAATAAGTGCCAAGTAAGCAAGAGCTTAATGATCATCCAATGAGGAGTTGCCAAGTAAGCAAGAAAATGTCACAATGATGCAATATACTCTTCCAAGGACTTAGAAGATAATTTTCAAGAGGAAGAGGGGGCTATAGGGGGCGGCCATCATTGATAAATTGAAAGAAGAGAGCAAGACAAAAACAACACAAGTCTTACAAGCTTACAAGATCAAAAACGTTTTCTAGTCTCTCTTTCTACACTTCTTTCTTTCTTCTATCTAAAAGCCTATTGTACTCATATTCATACATTTGAATAGGCTTCATATAGACCATCACATACTCTCTTTATTGTTGTAAAATATTGATCAAGGTGTGATCAATCTTGCACTTGCAAGGTGGTGGTGTTCGTGATCATTTTATTCATATACAAGGTTTGTAAAGGGTTGGAGTTGGTGTGTAACTCCATCAACCCTGTGGTAAGGTGTTATTTGTGTTTTGTGATTAGTGCTAACCGAGGAAGGTGTCCTCGAAGACTGGAGTAGGTTGTTTTAACCGAACCAGTATAAAATTCCTGGTGTTATTTACTTTCAGCACTTACTTTCAGTTTCAGCACTGTGCATCGTTTTTCATCATGTTATTAAAAATAGTAAACAAATTTTAAAAATCACAAAAATTTCCAGAATCAAAGCCACACGTCTTAAGGTTAATTTGACATAAGTTTCAACTCTTTTGGACAAGGATAAGTCATCCAAACGTCTAAAGTTCTGAGACTAGTGCAGTCTGATTTTCAGGCTTGCAAAGGTTGAGACTTTGATCATGTTTGACTATCTTGCCAAAAGAATTTTTCAAATATGTTTCAATCCAATTAAATACAACTAATAAGGGTTTAGTCGCTAAATTTTCAGAGCATTTGGAGTCACGGTTAAATAGGAATTAATTTTTCAAAACAGACTACCGTTTCTAGCAATCTGACCATCAACGATTTTTAAAGGGGTTAGAGGTTGAATTTTAATCTGAACTTTTTATGAGATAATCAAAACATCTGAGACTTAGATCCCTCCAAATTTCAGAATTTTTGAAGACCTGCAACCTAGTTTTCAAAACATTTCAAAACTGCTCTTGAAAACAGAAACTATTTTCAGAAGTTGGGTTTTTGGTTTAAAACAATTTTAAAAATCACATTTTCCGCACCCACTATTCAACCCCCTCCCCTTCTAGTAGTGCCTTGCAGATCCTACAGACATAAGTGTCGCATATGCATTAATGTCTTTCTTTCATATCTATATGGTACATGATTATAATTTACATGTGATGAAAAAGAAGGAGTGCGATGAGATATAATGGGTGGTGCACTAGATATCTTCTTAGGCTGTATAGTTGTCTTAAATGCATGCGGTTTCTTAGATGAAGATAGAATGAATTTTGTAGACTTATTTTACACATCAATATCTTCAACGTACCCTAATCTGGTTTTATAATTTTCTTGCTTTTGAGAAGAGATAAGACGATCTAGCATGCAAGTATCCATATCGAACTGTTTTACCGTCTTCTCTAAATCCGAATTTTTTGGTTTAAATTTGAAATCTCGGCTTTCATCTCATTTTTTTCGGATGTTCATGATGAAATCTTAGATTTTAATGCATTAGTCGTGTAAGACGACTCTTCTTTTGAATTGTTTAATTTAGACACAAGATTCATGTTAGGAGATTCTAATAACTTCTTGTCTTCAATTAAAAGTTTTTTTTTTGCCAGAGTCCTAGAAAACTTATGCAACTCAAGAGACTGATAAAATAAATCATCATAAGAAGGCTCAGAATTAGAATCGGAGTCAGAATGTACCTCATTTGATGCCTTAGATGTAAAGCATACTTGTGCCATTTCTTGTTCGACTTCTTCACTTTCAGAATCGGATGAATAACTCCATGTAGATGCTTTAAAGGCTCTTCTTGTTCTCTTTTGTTTAGGTTCAGAGACGGGTCTAGTCCATTCTTTGTCACGGTGTTGTTTATTATTTTGCCCTTGTTATGACAGTCATAAGAGATATGTCCAAGTCTTCCACAAGTATAACACTTATTATCCTCATTATTCTTATTTCTATGATTCTTAGATGAAGTAGGCTTAGGTTTGTTTTTGAATGATTTTCTCATGATCTTTCTTAATCCTTTAGCTAACGTGATTAGATCTTCATTATCGGAATCCCTGTCGCTATCATCTACACGATTAGAAAAAGTAGAGACGTATTCATTTGATTTAAATGTTATAGAAGTCGATTCTGAATTTCTTAAAGTGAATTTGTTTTCATATACATTTAATGATCCGATCAATTCCTTCATTTTTATTGACTTGGTTTCTTACTTTCTTTGATTGCAGTGACATTAGGATCCCACTCAGATGGGAGACTTCGTAATACCTTTTGAACCTTTTCCTGTGAAGAAAATAGTTTAGAGAATTGTAAATGTTAGTCAATCGTAAATCCATATCTACAATAGATTCATTCGGTAATAATATGAAGGATTCAAGAGTAGACATAAGGATGTTTATCTTGGTTTCTTTAACTTGACTTGTACCTTCATGTTTCATTTCAAGAAATTCTTCACATTTCTTGGGCACTAGAACAATTGGACACAAAACTTGATTCACTTTTACTTAAACCATTTAGAAGAAGTTGCATAGCCTTAGCATTCATACTCAATCTCTTCTTATCTTCTACAGTATACTCTTACTTAGGTTTTACAACTTCTAATGCAACGCCATCAATCGTAGTTATCTTAGATGGAGCAAAAGGACCGTCTTCTATGATGGACCATAAGTCTATATCAATATCCATAAAGAAAAGTTTCATACGAAGTTTCCATTGTATAAAAGACTCACCGTTGAAAATGGGAGGCCTTACGCTCGACATTCCTTCTTGCTCGGTTTTATAACTATTGGATGCCATCTCACAAAGATTGTTGAATCTTCTCGTAGTGAGTGTTCCCGTACTCTGATACCACTTGTAGGACATGTATAGCACCACTAGAAGGGAGAGGATTGAATAGTGAGTGGGGAAAAATTGGTTTTGAACTTTTTAGACCAAATAACTCACTTCTGAAAACAGTTTCTATTTTCATATCTTGATTTGAATTAACTAGTTGAACAGGTTGTAGACCTCCAAAAATTGTGAAATTTGATGATGATGTGCTCTCAGATGTTTTGAGTGTCTCACAAAAATTTCATATTAAAACTCAAAGTCTAACCCCTTAAAAAATGTTTTCCCTCAGATTGCGTCAATCTGCCAGAAACTATTCTTCAAAATAAAAAATTTATTCCTAATAATTGTCAACATTAAATGACCTAAAAATTTTATGGTATGACCCTTAAGATGTTTAATATAATGGGTTAAAACATTTTTCAAAAATTCTCTTGGTAAGTATGTCAAGCACATTGACGTTCTCAACCTTTGCAGATTTGAGAATCAGATTGCACTAGTCTCAGAACTATGAACATTTTGTTGGACCGTGCACCTGCAATAAACACCACTAGAGGGGGGTGAATTGTGGTTAACAGAAATTACACTACAACCCTTTGTAAAAATCCCCTTTGAAAATAGAATCTGAGACAACCTCAGATTCAGAACCCGTTTTTGAAAACTTCAAATCTAATTGTACTCAATTCCAAAAATTATGAAACTTTCCAGAATTTAACTTCAATGTGTCAAAAAGACTCTATCCAAAAATTAGACAAAATTAAGATCGTTTGGCCCTTCAAAAAAATAAAAAAATTCAGATGGTCAATCTGGACAGAATGTTGCTAATTTTGCAAAACCTGTTTCTCTTTGAATACTCAACCAAAAAGGTTGATCTTTATATCAAAACACTCCTTAGGATGTGTAGATAATGTTTCCAAAAGTATCTAACCTTAAACAATTATTGATAAATACATAATTTAAGTTTTCTCAAAACTGGTCAGATTGCAGCCATATTGGAGCAGTTATTTTGCAAAGACTGAACGACTAATTTTCCCTTGATCAAATCAAGTGATTCTTGTTGCAAATGAAAGCTAACAGTCTGAAGTATAACTCCACCAAAAATCATGAATTTTGGAAGTGTTTAGTTATTTTTTCAAATTGTGAGAAGTTGTGTGAAAACTGCAGTAAAAACGGGCAGAAAATACAAATAAAGAAACAAGACAAGAACACCGAGGATTTATCCTGGTTCGGTCAATGTGACATACTCCAGTCCTAAGGAATACCTTTCCTTCTATTTTACTATGAAATGAATCACCTTACAACAAGAATCAAGCTTGATCCTTGGGTTATACACCAACCCTATTCAAGACTTGGATAATCACCTTTTATGCAACACTTAGTTGCAACACCTCTACCACCTATTGATATAGCCTTATAAGAATGACTAATAAATCTTACAAATGAAGCTCAAGAGGCTTTCAGCTCAACAAAAACAACAAGAACACCTTAGCTACAAAGAATGGAACAAGAAAAACAACAAGAAGAAGATGATAGCTAGACAATTCAACAAATGCTTGTAAGCTTCAAGTGTGTTTCATCTTCTTCACCATTGCCTCTATTTATAGTGTGATTTGAGCCTCGGAGATAAGACTTCCAATGTGTCACCATCTTCATCATCAAGTCCACATGTCTTCTCATAATTGGTTGGCCTTGTATACTTGGCAAAATATGACAAAATGATTGGTCCACCTTGGAAAAATGATGTTGGCCGAAAATACACCTTGGAATTGTCTTGAATTATCCTTAGCAAAAATAGAGATAATTCCCTCAACTTTTTGGCATAAAGATAGGACATGTGAGGCTGAATTTTCTTGGATAAAAACAACTCAAATTCAGCTCTATTCAAACAATGTAGCCGTTGGCTACAACCTTGATTTTTCCAAAAATTAAACTTGATTATCCTTTGTAAAATGAAGTAAATAAGAAAGAATAACACCACCAAAATATCCCCAACTCCAAGAACAATAATAGGGCATGTGAAGTCTTTATTTGACTTCAAAAAATCTGCCACACATAGCCATATAGCCGTTGGCTATATTTAGAAAATTCCAAATTGCCAACTAGCTCCTTTTTGATTTGTCCACTTGTCACCAAGCCATAAAATGAATTAAGCATCATATCCAACTGCATATGCATGTTTTTGACATATATATGTGTGTAGCAACTCAGATTTTTAAAGAAGAAATTAATAGATAATAGTTGACAAGATTATGTCAACGTGTAACACCGAAATTTCCAATATTTCTTCTTATATGTTGAGATCATTTTTGCACCTTTAACACCTTGAACAACTCTGAATAATGATTAATAATAACCTCCAATAACACATAAAAGAGTTTCTTCAAGAAAAAATAGAATGTGACATCTAATATCGTCACATATCCAGCTATAGTCAATAATATCATTATGTGAGAGAATAAAATAGAGAATCACCATATCATCTTCAAATTAATAATAAATCAGCTCCAGAATGAAGATAATAATATGCTCAAGAGATTTCTTGAGTAAAAATACCAAAAATACCCTTGGGGTGAAATGACTAAAATGCCCCTGTATAAGAAAACTCCAGAAATGACCTCGATGGTCAGAAATAATCACAATATCATCTTTTTCATGATGAATAAGATAAGAATGAGTCCTTGAAGTATTTCCACCATATCATGTTCCTACAAAACTCAAAAAACCAATTTTGCCCTTTTTGGTAAGTTGTAGAAACTTCCAAGGCACGTTAGTCACAAGACATTTATAATCACCAAAAACACATAATAATCACATAATAATCACATAATAAACATGTATAAATCATATACAAATGTAAACAACCATTTGAACACTTTTTAGAAAAATATTGCTAAAAACCCTAGACATCGATCGATCGAAGTGCCTCAGCTTCAGAGATCGATGTCTCACAGTAAGGTTCAGAATTTGTTTCTGACATACATCGATCGATCGAAGTGAGGATTCTATGTACATCGATCGATCGATGTGTCTCAGGTTTAGAGATCGATGTCTCACAGTAAGGTCTTGAACTTTCACTGCCTTACATAGATCGATCGATGTGAGGGATCTATGTATAAAGATCGATCGATGTGCAACAACCTGAGAGATCTATGTCAACTTTTTCAACTTTTTCAACTTTTAATCTCATATAACACCATGTGTGACATTTTTAAGTATTCACCACTTAATATCATGACTTTGAAAATTATCCAAACATATTTCTCAACACATTTGACTAACTTATACTTATCCAAATTAGATGAAACTTCTCCCAAATGAAATCTAAGACGTGTCGCAATGTGTCTGTAAAATTTTTTAATTTTTGAAAAACATTTGCTATTTTTCCTGTGAGCATGAATACGATGTAGAAAACTGAAAACTAAAAGTAAAAGTGCTGAAAGTAAGTAACACCGAGATTTTTATACTGGTTCGGTTAAATCAACCTACTCCAGTCTTCAAGGACACCTTCTTCGTTATTAACTAATCACAAATAGCACCTTGACACAAGGGTTACTGGAGTTAAAAACCAACTCCACCCTTTTACAATCTAACAAACAAACACAACAGCACGAACACCACCACCAAACAAATGAAGGTATGATCACACCCTGATCAACCTTGTACAAGCAATGAACGTATTTGGATTGTATGAACAAAGCCTATATAGTATATGGAATATAAGAATGATAGACTTGAGGCTAAGAGTAAGATAAAAGAATAAGAGAAGAAGATAATAGTCTTGCTTGATCTTGAATGAATATGAACTTTGACTAAGCTTTGCTTCAATCATCTTGCCTCCTTTTATAGTCGAATGGCCGCCCCCCTAGGGCTGAATTCTTCCTTGAAATATGTCTTGAATACCCTTGGAAGATTGCCTTGTATAACATGGTGACACACCCTTGCTTACTTGCCGAAATATGATTGCACGAATGACTTGTCTTCGCCTAGTTGTCACTTCATGATTGACCATCTTTAATCCACCTTGGCACTCCATAAATGAGCTAAACATTCAACTTAAAAATATGAAGCACATGCTCAAAATCAAGTATGTTAATTACAAATCAACCATGATGTGATTCTCCTTAAATTTTGGAAGAAAATTAGAGCAAAATAGGGGCAAAAATCGGCCACACAATATCCATGTGCGGAAATTTCAGCTCTTGCTTGATTTTGAAATGTTTCCTTGTGTGTCTTGCCCTTTTCAATGTCACTAATCATGTGTCGCTTATCCTCCACCAATTAAAGTGCCAAACAAGCTCTACCTAGGCTTCAAATGAGGTGTCATAGGCGTGTACATCGGCTGCAACATGTGCTGAATTTTCTTTTGGTAAACTTTGTCAAATAATGATCCCTAATCTTCACACAAATGGTAAATTGCAATCAACCCTTAATTTACATTTCTAGAACACTTTAATACGTTTTGTATATGTAAAAAGTGTCTATATACATGTTACACTATGACCAAAAACGTTCCAATCATAGTAAGTGTAGAAAACAGAATTTTCGACTTTCGTCGATTACGCGATTTTTCTCCGATTAAGCTCAAACTTCTTAACATGTAATATATGTTATATCACACATAATATACATAAAATGAAGTGTTTTTCATCTACAATGGATGAGATAAAAATGCCCCCATGTGAGAAAATATTTGAGT
>AP025049.1:13148349-13182794 GCA_036186865.1 Eustoma russellianum
TAAACATTCAACTTAAAAATATGAAGCACATGCTCAAAATCAAGTATGTTAATTACAAATCAACCATGATGTGATTCTCCTTAAATTTTGGAAGAAAATTAGAGCAAAATAGGGGCAAAAATCGGCCACACAATATCCATGTGCGGAAATTTCAGCTCTTGCTTGATTTTGAAATGTTTCCTTGTGTGTCTTGCCCTTTTCAATGTCACTAATCATGTGTCGCTTATCCTCCACCAATTAAAGTGCCAAACAAGCTCTACCTAGGCTTCAAATGAGGTGTCATAGGCGTGTACATCGGCTGCAACATGTGCTGAATTTTCTTTTGGTAAACTTTGTCAAATAATGATCCCTAATCTTCACACAAATGGTAAATTGCAATCAACCCTTAATTTACATTTCTAGAACACTTTAATACGTTTTGTATATGTAAAAAGTGTCTATATACATGTTACACTATGACCAAAAACGTTCCAATCATAGTAAGTGTAGAAAACAGAATTTTCGACTTTCGTCGATTACGCGATTTTTCTCCGATTAAGCTCAAACTTCTTAACATGTAATATATGTTATATCACACATAATATACATAAAATGAAGTGTTTTTTTCATCTACAATGGATGAGATAAAAATGCCCCCATGTGAGAAAATATTTGAGTTTGAATTTTTCACAATTCAAGCCAAAATGTGGAGGATTGATGTGAGTAAACATGGTATGATTTTGGACTGAATTTGACATGTGGAGTACGAATTTTCTGAGTTTTTTGAGTGTATATGGGCTGTTCATCTTTATATGGTAAGTTGACATGTCGGTGAAGGTTCAATAGTCACCCGATACGACAATTTTCGGTTTATGGCCTCGTGACATGTCATTATAATTTTGATAAAATATGACTTATAATATATGATATGAGACCTGTATATACTCCTAAATATGATGTTTATATGGTGGTGTGATGTCGACGTACGTTTATGATATGTATGATGTGTCGGTGGAATGTCGGGATAAAAACATATAATTCGCCGTTATAAATAAAATGTGTATATATATAATGTATATATATGTGGTGTGTGTGTAGGTATAGAAAGAAAATTTTCCATTCCAAATTTTTTGTCAAAAAGCTCCCTCCAAATATGTCTTCATTTAATGAACTAGTTAGCTCATCTCCTTAAGCATTTCACTTAATGAACTAGTTTAGTTCATTAATCATGACACCTGAAAATAGTATAAAGACATCAAAAATTTGCCATATGATGTAAGCTTTAATGCTTCATGGCATGTTAGTACGGAAACATTATATATAAACATGTAAAGCATTTATCACGTACATATATCAAGTAACATTTAATTCATGTATTTCTTAAAAACAAAACATTTAAATCATGCATTTTCAAATCACTCAAACTCCGATTTCTTGACAGAATTAGGGAGAAACCCCACAAGGATATGGGTTAACTAGCTTGAAACTGTAGGGATCGGGTCACAACCAAAAGATGTTGATGCTTTTTTCTACTAAGTCATTTTGTTGTGGGGTATATATACAGCTTGTTTGGTGTATTATGTCATGTTGCATATAAAACTCATTCATCTTGAATTCTTTGGCATCATATGTTCTTATAGTCTTAACAAGTTTTTCAAATTGAGTTTGAACAAACAAGCAGATCTATAGATTTCATCAAATACACCCACAAAAACCTGGAAAAATCATCCACTATTGGACAAAAAGCATCTTTGAGCATACAAAGTAGGATGCCTATTTGCCTCCCAGAAATCTACATGAATGAGATCAAAAGCATTCTCAGAAACAAAAGTAGATATGGGAAATGGAAGATTATGAAGTCTAGCTAGAGGACATATGGTACGTGGAGTGTCAAGAGAGTCTCCTGTGACTGAGGAATCTTGTTTCTATATGTCTTTTATTCTGGCTTGTGAGGCATGTCCAAGTCTAAGGTGCATAGCATTGAAGCTGAGAAGGCATTGAGGCAAATGCAGTATATTGTAACATCAGATTATCACCATGCAAAAAGTAGAGACTATGAGAGAGCTTAGCTTAACCAATCATCCTCTTGGACAATTGATCCTGAATCAAACAGGAAGGACCATGTATATGAATAGTCAGTCTAGGATCAGATGCAAGCTTACTAAGAGAGAGCAAATTAAAGGTAAACGAGGGCACATACAAGACATCATGTAGTGTAAGTAGGCTGTTTATTATGATGGTGCCTCTGTGTGTAGCTTGAACATGCATATTGTCAGGAAGCTTTATGGAAATATAACTGAATGGTTCAGAGGATGCAAATAAGAACAGATTATAGGTGATGTGATCAGTAGCTCCTGAATCTAAAATCCATGTACTTGCAACATTAGTCACAGAATTACCTGCCACCTTCTCAACTTTTGCAGACAAGACAATCTCTGGCTGTTAGCATTTGTGTTATTATCCTGGCCGTCATCTAAACTATTCAGCCATGCCATGAGCTTCTGGTTCTACTGTGGGGTGAGCACCAGTGATTGCAGTGCTTTATCTTACGGATCCAACTGACACATCTCTGGTTCTGTCTCTGCATACTCCACCATATTTGCTTGATTCTTGGGCTTGAAACCTGGTGGAAAGCCATACTTCTTATATCATCTCTGTGCTGTATGTGCAGTCATGCCACAGTACGTACACTGAATGCGTCTCACACCATCTGCGTAAAATCTTCCATTCCCCCTTCTATATCCTCCAAATTGTTGTCTACTTGAATGAGTAAGCCTAGCAAATGCATCATTCATCTGTTCCTCAGACATGAACGCAGTAGGATCGTGATCAAATGATGTCCCTCCTGTATCAGAAATCACATTCCTCTCATACTTCAAAGCCATTGAAAAAGTTGTATTGATATCTGGCAGAGGTGTCATAACAAACACCTGAGACTTTACTGGATCAAAATTCTCGTTTAAACTTTTTATGAACTTAATGACATAGTCACTTTCTACAAACTGCCTCATGTTACCTCCTACATCACACCTGCATCCCCTACAAACACACGTAGGAATAGTCCTTACTGACATCAATTCCTCCCAAACAACCTTCAGCTTTGTGAAATACTCATTCACACAAAGATTATCCTGTTTGGTTCCATAGAAATTCTCTATTAAGTCTGACAACCTAAATGGATATGTAATTCCATACCTTAGCTTAAGATCATTCCAAGAATCAAATGTACTATCAAACCACATGATACTTTGTGTAATAAAATGAGACACAAAGTTCATGATCCAAGACTGCACCATAGTGTTTACCTATCTCCAGAGAGGAAAATCAGGATCTGTTAGCAGTGGTTTCATAATAGTCTCATCTGTGAAGCCTATCTTGTTCTTGACAACCAAGGCCATCTCAAAGGTCCGGCTCCAAGTGAGATAATTGTGAGGAGTAAGTGATGGTTGATCCAATACAATCGCAAGGCTACCATTTGGATGAATATAGTATGGATTCTGCTGGGGACTCTCAGTAGGTTGAGGCTGATTGCCTCTCGAGGTCGAAGCACTGGAATTTGGAACCATCGATTTGGAAGAAGAAGAAACACAAAAGGACAAAATCAAAGAATATCAACTCACTAAAGACAAATCAACTCAACAAGAAAATCAGATCAGAAGCAAATATATCAGGCAATCGATTTCACATCAATTCAACAACAAGATATCAATCCACTATATGGCTCTAGTACCGTGATGAAATTTACTTGAACAAATAAGAATCTAAAGAAGGATTGAAAAATTCACCAATCAAGCAAATGAACAAAGGAAATCGCGCAGAGAAAACAAGAACAAAATTGTATTGAATAATGTTCAAGAACTGTATGTGAATTGGCTGCAAATGCAGGACTTAAACAGCGCACAAAAGCGAACAGCAAGTTGTTATTTTACAATAAATTTATACTTTTGCTCTTGATTAGTATTCTATTACTATTCTGTCCGCATGGATATTCTTATCTTTTCACCTCATTTAAATTGTCTCGCACGTATTTATCTTTTTCTTCCCTTATTTTCTTCCTGCCTTGAACCTTGATCTTCACCTCACTGCAACCACGCTTCTCCTCCTTTGATTACTTGGTTAATCCAACGATCCAGTTTCTCCTACAGCAAATCCAGATGGATTGTGCTTTTTCTATCTTCTTTTCATCTTAATTCAATCATCAAATAAGTTATGTTCTTTGCTTTCTTCACCTTCCTCAACCGTATGTGAAATTAAAGGTTGTCATGTACACCTAAATGAAGTAAGGACAGACGCACATAAAACAACAACATTACTCATTGTCTTAGAGGCTTCCGTCTATGACGGAGTATGAGGGGTTAGATGTGCGCAATCATATACATGTTTTGGAACACACCGAGTAAGGTCAGACGTGTTGGGATTAAATCAAAATACGTGTGATGCGCAGCACATTGATAAGGTTTATACGAATTAATCATAAGGTGGACGTTATGCATGATAATATTATATGTCACATATGTCACGTAATAATATTAATTATTACGTAAAACATCCACACGTTAAGTGATCATCAGGTATGTTCGTGGATGTATAGTGTGGCCTAAATAGAAACCGCAAATATGTAGACAGTCATATGGTCAGAGACCGCGATGGATGGGCTCAAAGTGCAACGACCATAAAGTTACGACATCTGGTCCCCGAGGGGCGACAACCCACGTGTGGCTAGTAGATAATTATTGGTACAATAATTAAATATTAAATAATATTTAATAATAATATTTATTATTAAATATTAGATAATATTTAATAAAGGAAGATAAGGTTGGGTTTTAAATTCATATTTAAATTTGAATTCAGATTTAAATTTGAATTTAAATTTAAATTTAAATCCTAACCTATCAAATCCTTCCATCCCCCTCTATATAAAGGAGGAGGCTTCACCTCCTCAGATCAGCAAAAACAGACGCATACAGGATAGCACCCATTACAGTATATTAGAGGGAAGGTGTGCCAAGTTTTTTATAAAGCTCACACTGCCTAGCCTCTCCATCGGGTAAAGCAGTGAATTGTTGATTCCGTTCAAGGGGTATATCAGCAATTGGTGGGAGGTCGTGAATCCTTGGATCACGCCAGATTCATCATCAGCCAGAGCAGTTGCAGTGTACGTGTTCAGATTAACAACAGCAATGGAGCAAGGTATATTTTCTGTATTTTGTTACTTTGTCCATTGATTCGATTAAACGGTCTTATTCAGGGGTTTATTAAATTAAATCCAACAAGTGGTATCAGAGCAGGCCTAATCAAATCAATTGTGTTAATCTGTTCATGCTGAAAAACAAAATTTTTGGGTTAAAAATCGTTTTTCTAAATTTCCACCAATTTTTCTTATTCTGGTGGAATTCGGATTAAACTCTACATTAGCCGCCGCGCCTTAAACTGACTAAAAGGCCTTCTGGCCTGATGGTTAGCATTACAACCCGTGTAGGGAGAGGTCACTGTTTCAATTCCTTGCACCTTAATTTTCGGTTCCAGTTATTTTGCTTTTCTGGAATTCTGGTTGCATTTATCTAAAATTAAACACGCCTCCTTTAATAAACAAAAAGTCTCATGATCTAGTGGTAATAGTGGCAGCTTTTCTAGGGAACGTCCTTGGTTCGATACCTGCTAGAGACTGCCCCATTATCTTTTTCGCGGGCTGGAGCTGTTTCAGGCGGATTGGGCCTGATTCCATGTTCAACCCGGTTCTGAACAGGTCTTTGGCCCAAAATTAGGTTTCAATAAAAAAAAAGAAAAAAAGGGGGGGTAAACATTTTGGGCTCCTGGCCTAGCGCTGGAGGCTGCCTCTTGGCAGGCTTTCTAGTGTAATTGGGCTGACCCTGGCAGATTATGCTCCTGGCCAATCCGGCGCTATTTCAGAATAGCCATATTTCAGAATAAAAGGGTTTCGGTCCAAAAAGGTCACTTAACAGAAATAAAAAAGATCAGATTGGGCGGGCGAGTTTCTGTCCGACCCGCGCCCCAGTTTCTTTTTCCCCTAGTTTTTATTTATTTGGTTTATTATTATTATTTTGAATAAAGTAAATAATAATAATTTTTATTATTATTATTTAAAATTTATTTTAAGGAAAATAGTAATAATAATAATAATAAATTGTTGTTATTATCATTATTTTAAAGTATCCTTTTAAAGAAAAATAATAATAATGATGATAATTTAATTATTATTGTTGTTATTATTAAATAAAATTAGTAATAATAATAAGTAATTATTAGTATTATTATTTTAAAGTTCTTTTAAAGGAAATAAAGTAAATAATAATGATAATAATTTAATTATTATTGTTATTATTTAAAGTTTATTAAGGAAAATAGTAATAATAATAATAAATTCATTTTATTATTATTATTACTATTATTATTATTATTATTATTTTAAAGATATACAAAATAATAATAATCAAGTGTTAAGTTTAATTTTCGGTCATTGCATTATTTTGTTTATATGCAGTTATTTGTTTATTTATTTATTTATGCCTTATGTTTATGCATGTTAATAAATAAATAAAATAAAGTTAAGGAACTTAATCCAATAAGGATCCGAATCTTGTTTGACCCGGTTTGACCGAGTTCAACCAAGTTATTAATTCGATGGATTAAGTTGACTGAACTAACCAACAATTATCAATCAATGCGGTTTATACCCGTGATAGATGACTCATTGAGTTGTGATAAAAATACCGTACACATAGTTTTATCTAAGAAAGCCGGTACTTAAGCGAGACCATTGTGACTCCACTGATGTCCTGGAAATTACGTGGAATGGTAATACACCCTTATGACAAGTGGGTATTACTGACTCGGTTCACTTCACACTCAATGTTATATCACTTGTTAAATTGATTGATAAAGATATTGTTTTCTTAAACCATAAGGAGAACCGAGCTTGGTTCAAGGTGGTTCTTATTTGAGCTGTAAAGGGAATCAAGATGCTTCGAATTGGTTTAAGCAAAACAAAATGGATGTTGGGGTTAAGTATGCATGAAACATGCAAAAGGGTCAGTCAGGAAACTACGGATCATTTAGAACCATAAAGTTACGCGACTTAGCAAATGTAGGGCTTTAATATGATCCCCTTAAAGTGCGGCAACCATATCATCGCCACTATATTTGTTATGATCGTGAAGGACACGTATGTGTTGGAGGCAATCATTGACTGGCCCAAAGGAAGGTATAATTGTCGAAAACACATATGAGCATAGTAGTGGACCTAAATGGGGCCCGCGGCGAAGCTTTAAATGCATAAGTTAACTCATCATCCCAAAGGAAGATGGTTAACCCGTGCTTGGAGAGCCGTCATATTGACCACTACACCCAATTGTTGGAAGGTAGTGGGATGACTCCAAAGAGTCCCAATATTGGAAGACAATTGGTAGATGGAATCGCGGTTCTATTTTGATATTTGGTTTTTATGCAGTTTAAAGATTACACGTGTTGTGTATTTACTTCCGTTTCTTGTTTGCTTTTCAGCAATAATGTCTAACATTAAAGACATTCCTACACTAAACGGTTCGAACTATAAGCAATGGAAAGATCGACATCTTTCTGGGGATTTCTGATCTGGACACTGCGTTACAGTCAGATCGTCCAGCTGTGCTAACAGACTTAAGTACTAGTGAGAAAAAACTCACATGGCACGCTGGTTACGATCAAATCGCATGTTTCTCATGATCATGCAACAGACTATACCCAAATGCTTCAGGGGACACGTTTCTGAGACCACAAAGACCAAAGAATTTTTGGTCGATCTCGAACAGAGGTTTATAAAGAATGAGAAAGCCGAGGCAGGCAATCTCTTAAAGAAACTCTGCTCAAAACAGTACTGTGGATCTGGCAGTATAAGGGAGTACATCCTTGAGATGACTCATATCGCTTCTCTGTTGAGAAACATGAAACTGGATATCTCTGACGACATGCTAGTTGTCTGGTTTTAAGCTCCTTACCTCATAAGTTCAAACACTTCCTGGTCAGTTACAATGGCCAAAAGGAAAAGTGGACAGTGAATGAACTTATCCCACATTGTGTGCAAGAGGAAGAAAGGTTAAAGAATGAGGGACATGAGGTCATAAATACTGTCGCCACCAAGTCCGGTGGTAAGAAACGAAAGGCTGCGAATAAAGTTATTGTGCAAAATGCAAGCAAGAAAGAAAAGGGGGCGGCTACTGCTAACACACGCAACAGTATGACTTGTTTCTTTTGCAAGAAGGAAGGACATCTCAAGAAGAATTGTACCGGTTATCATTCTTGGCTCAAGAAGAAAGGTACGTTCTTAGTTTGTTCTGAAGTTAATTTTGTTTCAGATATAGCCACTTGGTGGGTCGATACGAGAGCCACGACTCACTTATCTATGTCTATGCAGGGTTGCCTCAGCCACAGAAAACCAAGGGACGATGAAAGATACGTCTATTTGGGAAATGGCAGCGGCATAAAGGTTGAAGCCTCGGGCATTTCAAAATACTGTTGACTTCTGGATTTTTCTTAGATTTGCATGACACTTTTGTAGTACTATCTTTTAGACGAAATCTAATTTCTTTTTATCGATTGGATAAAAGTGGATATTTCGGTTCGTTTGGAAATGAAAATTTTCAACTTTATCATGCTTCTAGATTGATTGGTCACAGTATAATGTCCGAAATTGATAAACTTTATTCAATAAATGTCGCTTCAAATAAGGAAACCTTGGATGTTATTACGCGAAACGCTAAAACAAAATTAACTCGTGAGAATTCAGGATCACTTTGGCATCGATGTTTAGGACACATGTCCAAAAACAGAATAGAACGTCTTGTCAAAACAGAAAATCTCAATCCTTTAGACTTAACCGACTTAGAGTTGTGTGTATTTTGTGCTAAAGGAAAACAAACTAAAGTCCGAAGATATGAAGCAAATCGTGCAAATAGTCCATTAGAGTTGATTCATACCGAGTTGATTCATACCGATATTAGTGGCCCATTTCATCCAGTTACTCGAAATGGCCACTCTTATTTTATCACCTTTATTGACGACTATTCGGGATATGGCTACATATTCTTGATTAAGGAAAAAGCGCAAGCAATAGACATGTTCAAATCCTTTAAAGCTGAAGTTGAGTTACAACTCAACAAAAGGATTAAAGCCGTCAGATCGGACCGTGGGGGTGAATACTACGGTCGATATGATGGATCAGGAGAACAGTGTCCAGGATCATTTGCTAAATACCTAGAGGAAAACGGAATCGTCACTCAGTACACCATGCCTCGGTCACCAAGCATGAATGGTGTAGCTGAAAAACAAAACCGTATACTTATGGACATGGTGCGTAATATGATGAGTCAAACTACGCTACCATTATTCCTCTGGGGAGAAGCGCTTAAAGCCGCAGCTTACATTCTCAACCAAGTACCAACTAAAGCAACGATAAGGACCCCTTATGAGTTATGGACTAAGAGTAAGCCTAGCCTTAACCACATAAGGGTTTGGGGCTGTCCAGCAGAGGCGAAGCCTTACAGGCCAAATGAAAGAAAGCTAGACACCAAAAACAGTTAGTTGCTTTTTTGTTGGTTACTCGGAAAGGTCACGAGGGTATAAATTCTACGATCCCACAAGTAAAGTGTTTTTTGAGACAAATTCGATAAAGTTCTTTGAGGATAATTTGGTTCCGGAGGGGAATGATTTGCATTAGCAGATCATCGAGTTAGATGAGGCACACTCAGATGCGACAGAAATGCGATTCGAACCATCTTTTGGGGAGATAGCATCAGCGATACCCGCACCTGAGGTACCTCATCCCAGTAGTGACGCTCCACAGGAACAAGTTCATGTTCTTGAGGAAGTTACTGAAGAACCCGATGAATTGCCGGCTGATGCAATTCAGGAACCTACAGTATCCTAAGAACAAGTGCCCCTAAGGAGATCCACTCGTGAACGGAGAAACCCCATACCTAATGACTATGTGGTGTATCTACAAGAACACGAATTCGATATTGGTATGCTGGATGATGACCCCGAAAACGTCCAACAAGCATTGCAATGTCGAAATTCAGAAAAGTGGATAAAGGCCATGGAAGAAGAAATAAAGTCTGTGCACGACAACAAGGTATGGGATGTCGTCTTGTTGCCTAAAGGTTCAAAACCCATTGGTTACAAATGGATATTTAAAACCAAACGGGATTCAAAAGGCAACGTAGAACGATATAAAGCTCGATTTGTTGCTAAAGGGCTTATCCAAAAGGAGGGCATAGACTATACAGAAACCTTCTCTCCTGTATCCACGAAGGATTCCTTCTGGATAATCATGGCTTTAGTGGCACACTTAGATCTTGAGCTACATCAGATGGATGTTAACACTGTGTTTTTAAACGGAGAACTCGACGAGACCATTTACAGGGTTCAACCGCCTCGATTCGAGGTGGGAGATCCAAAAGACATGGTTTGTCGACTAAAGAAATCCATCTATGGGCTCAAGCAAGCGTCTCTACAGTGGTACTTCAAATTCACCAAAGTGGTTGTCTCCTTCGGTTTTGAGGCAAACCAAATTGACGAATGCGTGTATCACAAGTTCAGTGGGGGCAAGTTCATATTCATGATCTTGTACGTAGATGATATACTGCTTGCAAAAAACAATGTAAACATGTTGAGCGACACCAAAGCCTTTCTGAGAAAGCATTTCGAGATGAAAGACCTTGGTGAAGCCTCATATGTGTTGGGACTTGAGATACGGAGGAATCGTACCCAAAGTATCTTAGGTCTCTCACAACAGGCATACATCGAAAAGGTGTTGAAGCGGTATAGCATGGATAAGTGTAAACCACTTAATACCCCTGTGGCAAGAGGAGACAAGTTAAGTTTGAAACAATGTCCCCAGACTGAGTTTGAACGTTTGGAAATGAGGAATACTCCCTATGCTTTGGTAGTAGGGAGTATAATGTATGCCTAAGTATGTACATGACCAGACTTGGCATTCATTATGGGAATGTTAAGCAGATACCTCTCTGATTTGAGTAAGGATCACTAGACCACAGCAAAGAGGTTGCTGAAATATTTACGAGAAACAAAACAACACATACTGGCTTATCGGAGATCTGATAAGTTAGAGATCACTAGACATACAGATTTTGATTTTGCTGGATGCTATGATAGTATGAAATCGACCTCAGGCTATGTGTTTACCCTAGCCGGACGTGCGATCTCATGGAAAAGCACGAAACAGACCTTATTGGTGTTCTCCACTATGGAGACGGAATTCGTAGCTTACTTCCACGCATCCAGTCAGGCGATATGGCTTCGCAATTTTGTCACAGGGCTGCGGATATTGGAGAATATCACGTCTCCAATGAGGATTCACTGTGACAATAATATTGCGGTGCTATATTCAAATACCAACCGGAGTTCAACTAAAGCGAAATTTATAGAGATGAATTATCTGGCTGTTAAAGAAAGAATTCAGAGTGGTCTGATCAGTATTGATCATATCAGTACAGAATCCATGGTGGCCGACCCTTTGACTATGGCCATGGAACCGGTTGTGTTCCACAAGCATGTTAGTCGTATGGGTCTTAGTCAAGTTGAGGATGTTTTATCCTAGTGGGAGTCTGTGAGGTTTTTCTTATGTTCAATAAAGTTGTTTATTTCAGACAAACAGTATAATGTACATTCTGGTTATATTAAAGTTTTCTGCAGAAGTAATGTACATTAAGCAGTTACGGCATACATTCTGAATTCTATTGATCTCGCTAAAGTAGGGCCAAGTTGGAATTAATATGTACGATCACCTAGCATATTAATTCCATACTACATATGCATTTCAGTATCCATGTCATTCAGTGGAATGTTAGTGTCATGATTTAAGAGGGACTAGTCACTAATTCAATGTGGCGACGTGTGGCTTAAGTCTTTTGCTAACATTTGCTGATGGACCAGAAAAGGAAAGACACACTAAGGGACATACGGTATATGAGCTCAAAAGGGTGACATATAATCTTTAAGATACATACATAGTCCAAGTGCGAGATTGTTGGGATTAATTCGAGATACGTGTGATGCGCAGCACGTTGATCAGGTTTATACGAATTAATCATAAGGTGGACGTTATGTATGATAATATTATATGTCATATATGTCACGTAATAATATTAATTATTACGTAAAACATCCACACGTTAAGTGATCATCAGGTATGTTTGTGGATGTATAATGTGGCCTAAATGGAAACCGCAAATATGTAGACAGTCATATGGTCAGAGACCGCGATGGATGAGCTCAAAGTGCAACGACCATAAAGTTACGATATTTGGTTCCCGAGGGACGACAACCCACGTGTGGCTAGTAGATAATTATTAGTACAATAATTAAATATTAAATAATATTTAATAATAATATTTATTATTAAATATTAGATAATATTTAATAAAAGAAGATAAGGTTGGGTTTTAAGTTCGGATTTAAATTTGAATTTAAGTTTAAATTTAAATCCTAACCTGTCAGATCCTTCTTTCCCCCTCTATATAAAGGAGGAGGCTTCACCTCCTCAGATCATAAAAAACAGACGCATACAGTATAGCGGCCATTACAGTATATTAGATGGAAGGTGTACCAAGTTTTCTATAAAGCCCACACTGCCTAGCCTCTCCATCGGGTAAAGTAGTGAATTGTTGATTCCGTTCAAGGGGTATATCAGCAATTGGTGGGAGGTCGTGAATCCTTGGATCACGCCAGATTCACCATCAGCCGGAACAGTTGCAGTGTACGTGTTCAGATTAACAAGCAATGGAGCAAGGTATATTTTCTGCATTTTGTTACTTTGTCCATTCATTCGATTAAACGATTCTATTCAGTGGTTTATTAAATTAAATCCAACAAGACGCACATAAGTAAAGCAAATAGGAACCTTCCACAGCTCCATGCTGGTGAATTTAAAACTGCCCACTAGAATAAGGTTACTAAAAGAATATGAAAGGCACCCACAACTACCCAGCAAACTGATCAAGAAAGGTACGGATTGTGACCTGATCACTTGGGGACTATTCATAAAATAACCATTTAACAGTTGGCTTATAGTTTCAACCGTTGCCTGGCCACTTCATCCATGTTCCTCATGTGGCTTTCTATTTCTTTGTTCAGAAGGAACAATTTCTCTTGCCACAACACATACTCCAAGTACTTATAGCCAAATCTTTACACGCCTTCCGGAATGTGACAGCATAACATATTGGCAAACTATATACATATATATACATATACACATATATATATATATATACATATACATATATATATAAGGTATACTTTACCATGTTCTATTAGTTTCATATCATTTAATTTTTACCTCTATATGCTATAATATTTTGATTAAATCAAGACTATGTTACTGCGACGAAGAATTACAATGGGATGATTAAAAAATATACATACTATGGATCATGTAAATTTTTTTTTCAAAAAAAGTTACAAGATTATATAAGAGATGGATGAGATTTTTAATTTGATAAAATTGGTTTTTCTATAAGAAGAGCAATCATCATTTATTAATTTCATCACTATCGAGTTGGCTTCTTTTGTTTATGAATGATTCACAATAGTTACAACTGAATAATCCTAATAAATGATGCAAATGACATCTATGCCAAAAGGGGCTACCAATTCGCTTAAATTTTCACCTCAGTAAGTGTAATAAGTTATTAAATATTAAAAGAAAGAAAGCCGGCAACTATCTTATCTTTTGTACTCGATAAGGTAGTAACATTTGGTAACCTTAATTTTAATAATATATATTAAACCCCACAAGTTGATTACAAACACGTCATGTGTATTGCTTTATTTTCTTCTTTTACTATCTATCTATTAGGTCGCTGCCTTCTCTGAGTTTATACGGTGAGCAGGCAAATGCATCTCAAGTTAGCTTTGGAGAACTCTTGGAGGATTACAATGTGGATATTAGTGGCCAGATTTAGAAAAATAAAAATAAAAAATAGTTTGGATAGTTCTTGACCCTTTGCTTTCACTAGGTTATTTCCTTATAAGCTTTCGCATTTTTGTGATAAATCTTGAACCTTGTTTTGTAAAATGATTGAGTGAAAAAACAACCACATTACCCTATTGTCTTAGAGACTTTCGCTTATATCGAGGTATGGGATGTGGGATGTACGTAACCATACCCATGCGTTAAGAACATACATAGGTTGTTTTCCGATGATTCATAATTAAAAATTGCGTCAAGCTATATCGATCAACTGATACTTCACAATATCAAAAGCACAGTTAATTTAGTGAGTTATTTTTCTTTATTCTATCATATTTCAAAGTCAAAAACAAATGTGTCTTTAACTCTATCGAAAAATGAAATATAAAAAAGAAAATGAAAAAAACCTTTCAAATTTCACGCTTCGAGTGTAGGGTCATCACACACGGTAAGTAGGTGTGATATGTAAAAAAGAGTGAAGTTGGTGTCCTTATTGATCCTTGTGATGGTTGATGAAAATCGTCACTACACCAAATAAAAATATTAACGTTTTTAAATCTAACCGATCGATAAAAAAACTTGCACTCTTTTCTCATTAGCAAATCAAAGTAAGGACTACTTGAAACTAGTCTAAATTTGGCTGGTGTAAAAAATAACCATTAATTGAAGAATTAGTATCAACAAACTAAGGAAAGCACAAATCTAACTACAAAAATAAAATAGGTAAACCACCTAAGAAACAGTAAACTATAGCTAAGGAAAGCAAATAAACTAATACTGCCAAAACGCATACTTAAACAACTAATGACTATACATGCAAAAAGACTTTAAATAAATATAACTGATTAAAGTTCGAAACTAAATAAATAAAATAAATTAACAGAGATGACCTAAATATCAGAATTAACAAATTAAGAATTAAACTAAAAAATAAACCAAATTAAAATTTAAAAAAATCTTTCTAGACTGTAGAATAAAAGACGTCCAAAGTAATCTATCCAAAGTAGTAAAGGACATCGAAGAAGAAAGTAAAGAGGTATTTTATTAAAATAAAAATGTCAAAAGTGAAGCATCTGGAAAAACAAAAAGATATATTTTAAATACTAAGAGTCTGGAGAAACAGAAACAAAACCATATTCAAGGTGTTGTGTTTAATATACATATTTTCCGCAGCTAATAAATATGAATTTGTAACTAATATGACAAATTTTAAGCTTCGTGACCATTTCATCATCATTAGTAACTATGGATTTGTCCTTCACCAGGAAAGTCATTGTGAATTTTGTTAGAAACTGTAATCTACTGCAGTGCACTGTGTGCGATTGTGTAAACTGACAAAATGCAAGCAGAACCGAGGCGAGTCTAAAGACTCTGTCCTTAAGACGATTTGCTCCGGTACGAAGTGCCCAACCGAAAATAGCAAACGTCTCCCACGATACAACGGGTACAGTTCATACGTAACGACACAGTAACGTAAAGAACTCGGCGAACCTGTAGGACGCTCTGATTTCTCGAACTGGAAAAGCAACAACAGTGCAGTAGTATGCAAAAATCGGAAAAATCGAAGAAGCAGTGAAAACGCAGTGCAGAGTGAGTGTAGTGTGCAGTCTGTAGAAAGGCTGGAGAAGGAGGCGATTTATAGGCGGGAAGGAAATGACGGTTGATCTCCAGATTAAACTGCAGCCGTCGGATCAAACGGTTTTCATCCATAGCCGTTAGATCATCAACTGCAGCAGTTTTAAACGTAGACCGTCGGATGAAAAACTGTTGCCAGAAGCGATCTCAGCCGTTAGATCATGATCCGTGTAGACTATGATCCACAGCCGTTAGATCTAGATGAAGAAACCGCCAGCACATATGATCTCAGCCGTTAGATCATGATCTGCGTAGACTACGATCTACATCGTTAGATCTTGCAACGGTTATGATCAAAAAATTTTCAACCGTTGGATCACTTAATTTATTTTTCTAAAAAAATATAAAAGAAAATTTCTCCAAAAAGACAAGAATGAGCCACGAGCCGAGCCGGCCGGACGGGAGGGCGGCGGCGGCGCGCGCGTGTGTGGTGAACCTTGCCTGAGCTGCGTCCTGACTCCGTCAAAAACTTCTCATGCCCAAGGGCACATTTTAGAATGCTCCAAATTGAACTTTATATGGTGGCTCTTTCATCCCAAGTGACCAATGTGGTATTCCACTTAAAGGGTGATGTGTTCACTCCTCATGAGGCCACATCACCACTTTTCCATTTTCCTTCCAATTTTATTCCAACTTTGAGCATTAATTTCTCATTCACCCGGTATCGGAATCGAGTGATTCAAAAGCCTAAAGTCATCTACTTGTCACGTAGATAATTTAGAAATTATTAGTTTTCGTTTTTGATTAACGAACACTAATTATAATTAAGCTCAAAGTATGGTGGTTGTCAACTTTTGACAAAACCCACTTGCCAAACTTTTCCAACTTACCTCATTTTCTCCAACAATCCCCCACATGAATAAAAAGTAATGCAGATGCAGATGCAGACTCTATCGAGAAATCAGACAAGGATATGTTGCATCAGAAGAGGTAGCTTCTGGCTTTGAACCTTTCTTAGTGATATACCATCGGATCCACTCAGCTGGTTAGTGACCTGATGTCTTGAACTATCAGCCTTTATTGTGAACCTAGACAATGATACTCACACAACATTTCCTTTGACACCCCTTATTGGTTCTCATGGTTGTGTTCATTTTGGCCATGAACAACCTGGTTTCAGAAAGTGTATTAGAGAATTCTTGCCTCTCAGAATTCTCATAGAAGCGGCCCCACTTCACACTTACATAGGTGATTCCTATCAAGAGTTTTCTGCCATACCCCACTTGATTTATCAAGATATAGGAGATCATTAAAAGCGTTAGCTTACCCTAACTATTATCTGCAGACAGCACTTTTGTTTAACGGAATGAGTAAGTGCTAACTGAATCCTTATAACTTAGTTTTCCCATTGAACCTAGATTCTGGGATCTCCAGTCAACAAGGTTGGGTTACCGTTATAAAGATTCTTGCTTCGTAGGCTTAAGTCTCATTCCGCTTGTCAATTTAGACATCTGATCTCTAGGCAAAGCTTTTGTAAGCGGATCCCCAAGATTCTCCTTTGATTTTATGTAATCAATGGAGATCACGCCATTAGAGATCAGTTGCTTAATGGTATTATGTCTCCGACGTATGTGTCGTGACTTACCATTGTAGATGCTGCTTTGAGCTCGTCCTATAGCTGACTGACTATGACAGTGTATGCTAATAGGAGCAATTGGCTTAGGCCAACATGGAATGTCCTCTAAAAAATTTCGAAGCCATTCAGCCTCTTCTCCAGCTTTGTCTAACGCTATAAACTCGGCTTCAATTGTGGATCGAGCTATGCACGTTTGCTTAGTGGATTTCCATGACACAGCACCACCACCAACAGTGAATAAATATCCACTTGTGGATTTAGAGTCTTTGCAATCTGATATCCAGTTTGCATCACAATATCCTTCCAATACTGCTGGATATCTTGTATAGTGTAATCCAAGATTCATTGTGTACGTAAGGTACCTCATCACTCTATTTAGAGCTTTCCAATGATCTTCACTTGGATTACTGGTAAACCTACTTAATTTGTTTACTGAACACGCTAAGTCTGGTCTTGTACAGTTCGTTATGTACATTAGACTTCCAATCACTTGTGAGTACTTCAATTGAGCTATTGGTTCACCTCGGTTCTTCCTTAAGTGCATACTTAGGTCAAGTGGGTTTTTACTGGTTTTGCATCAAACATATTGAATCGTTTGAGAACGGACTCAATATAATGACTTTGTGACATGATCAATTCTTCAGCTACCCTAAAAATCTTGATTCCTAGAATAACATTGGCAACCCCCATGTTTTTCATGTCAAAATTCCGTGTTAACATCTTCTTGGTATTCAAGATGATGTCATGAGTACTACCCATGATTAACATGTCATCTACATAGAGACATACTATCACATAGGCATTAAGTGTGTTTTTGATGTAAACACACTTGTCACACTCGTTGATCCTGAAGCCGTTTGTCATCATTACTTGATCAAACTTCAAGTGCCATTGTTTTGGTGCTTGTTTAAGTCCGTACAAAGACTTAATAAGTTTACAAACTTTCTTCTCTTGTCCAGGCACAACAAACCCTTCTGGTTGTTCCATGTATATCTCCTCCTCCAAATCACCGTTCAGAAAAGCCGTCTTAACATCCATCTGATGGATTTCTAAGTTATAGACTGCTGCAATCGCGACTAGCACTCTGATTGATGTAATCCTTGTCACTGGTGAATAAGTGTCAAAGAAATCAAACCCTTCTTTTTGTCGATAACCTTTGGCTACCAACCGCGCTTTGTATTTGTCGATAGATCCATCTTCTTTAAACTTCTTCTTGAAAATCCACTTGCATCCGAGCGGTTTACTTCCTGGTGGAAGATTGACCAGCTCCCAAGTGTGATTTTGAAGAATAGATTCTATCTCACTGTTTATTGCCTCTTTCCAGAACGAAGCTTCTGGTGTTGACATCGCCTCTGAAAAGGTCCTTGGCTCATTCTCTACCATGTAGGTTAGAAAATCTAGTCCAAATGACGTCGGTATTTTGGCTCGTTTGCTTTGACGGGGTTCGTCAATTTCTTGAGCCGTTGTATCCCGAGCTCGCTTACTCGTGATGGGTTCTTTATCATTTCTATCTTTCTTTTGAAAGACGTCTACAAAAAACACTGCATTTCTTGACTATATGACAACATTTTCATGTATGTCAGGGATGTCAGACTTGTACACCAAGAATCGATATGCACTACTGTGTGTTGCATATCCTATAAATATACAATCAATTGTTTTGGGCCCTATTCTGACTTGTCTTGGTTTAGGTACTGCTACCTTAGCCAGACACCCCCACACTTTTAAGTATTTGAAACTAGGTTTATAACCTTTCCAAAGTTCATAAGGGGTCTTATCCATCTTTTTAGATGGAATTCTATTTAGAATGACATTGGCGGAGAGAATTGCTTCCCCCCACAAGTTCTGAGGTAAACCCGAACTTATCAACATAGCATTCATCATCTCTTTAAGAGTTCAATTCTTGCGTTCAGCAATACCATTGGATTGAGGTGAGTATGGCGCAGTCATTTGATGAATAATGCCATATTCTGAACAGAATTCATTAAACGGTGCATCATATTCGCCACCTCTATCACTACGAATTATCTTAATTCGTTTGCTAAGTTGATTTTCAACTTCATTCTTATAATCCTTAAAAGCATTAACGGCCTCATCTTTGCTACTTAGCAAATAAACATAACAGTATCTAGTGCAATCGTCAGTAAAAGTTACAAAGTACTTTTTACCACCTCTTGTTTGCACAAACTTTAAATCACACACATCTGTATGAATTAAATCTAACACTTCAGTGTTTCTTTCAATCGAAGGAAAAGGAGCCTTAGTCATTTTCGCTTCAACACAAACTTGACATTTTTCCTTAGTCAAATTTAGTTTAGGCAACAAATCAAGATTAATCATTCTTTGAATTGATTTGTGATTAACGTGTCCCAAACGTAAATGCCATAAAGAAGACTCAAGCATATAAGCAGAAGTAGATGCATTTTCATTAGCCACAACGGACACAACTTTTTCTTTCTTGGGTACAATGGTAATAGCATTCATCCTAAACATTCTATCTGCCAAATACCCCTTCCCCAAGTACAACCCATTCTTTGAAATAATAATTTTGTTAGACTCTAACACAAGTCTAAACCCATGCATCACCATCAAAGCGCCAGAGATCAAATTCTTCCTAATATCAGGAACATGCAGAACATTCTGCAGAGTCAGAAACTTTCCAGAAGTCAACTTCAAAACAACATTTCCTTCACCTTCAATCTTTGATGAAGCATCATTTCCCATGTAAAGCTGTGCACCATCAACGGGCTTGTATTCTGTGAACATTGCCTTGTTTGCACAAACATGTCTTGTAGCTCCAGTGTCCAGCCACCATGCGTGCGGATTTCCCACAATGTTGCATTCACTCACAACAGCACAAAGATCCAGATCTTCCATTGCACCAACCAGATTCGCCTTTGTTTTCTCTTGCCTCTTCTTTGGCTTGCGACAGTCACTGCTCCGGTGCCCCTGAATGCCACTGTTGTAGCACTTACCTATGAACTTTTTGGCGATCTCTTTGCCTTTGTTGTTCACACCCAACTTGCCTTTCTTTTTCTTCGTCGCCTCTGCGACATGAGCCTTTGCCTGACCAGAAAATTGAGCAAACTTCTTCTCAAATCTGCGATTGTCTTCTTCGATACGCAATCGAACAATCAGATCTTCCAAGGACATCTCCTTTCGCTTATGTTTGAGATAGCTCCTGAATTCCCTCCATGAAAGAGGTAGCTTCTCAATCACAGCAGCAACAAGGAAAGATTCACTCAGGGACATACCCTCTTCTTCCATTTCAGCCACTAACATCTGAAGTTCCTCAATCTGAGAAACAACAGTTTTAGAATCAGTCATCTTAAAATCAAGAAATTTACCAATGATAAATTTCTTCGCACCAGCATCCTCTGTCCTGTATTTTTTGTCTAAAGCCTGCCATAAAGATTTTGCAGTCTTAAAGGTACTATACAGTCCATACAGAGTATTATCGAGACAACTTAAAATATGACTCAAACAGACATAATCACTATATTTCCATGCTTCAGCCATCAAGCTATTCTGCATATTCACGTTTTGATCCTCGGCTGGTATCACCACTGGAGGATCCTCGGTCAGCATTTTGGCCAGCCCCAGAGTTATCAAAAAGAACAGCATCTTCTGCTGCCAATGTTTAAAGTAACTGCCTCCAAACTTCTCCGGTTTCTCAACCTGTCCAACAACCGGAACAGGAGTAGGAATGGCAGCAGGTGCAACTGGAACAGCAGTGTTCACTTCCTCGAACGGACCAAGGTGCACGCCATTGAAGGAGTTTGAACTTTCGTTCTCCATTTCAGATTCTGTAGACGCAATACAGAAACAGAACACGGAACAGATTAGTTTCGTAGCAATAGAAACTGAGATCGCAAAACGAAACAGATTACAGTATATAAATGAAATCGTCTTAAGAATGTTAGAAACTGTAATCTACTGCAGTGCACTGTGTGCGATTGTGTAAACTGACAAAATGCAAGCAGAACCGAGGCGAGTCTAAAGACTCTGTCCTTAAGACGATTTGCTCCGGTACGAAGTGCCCAACCGAAAATAGCAAACGTCTCCCAGGATACAACGGGTACAGTTCATACGTAACGGCACAGTAACGTAAAGAACTCGGCGAACCTGTAGGACGCTCTGATTTCTCGAACTGGAAAAGCAACAACAGTGCAGTAGTATGCAAAAATCGGAAAAATCGAAGAAGCAGTGAAAACGCAGTGCAGAGTGAGTGTAGTGTGCAGTCTGTAGAAAGGCTGGAGAAGGAGGCGATTTATAGGCGGGAAGGAAATGGCGGTTGATCTCCAGATTAAACTGCAGCCGTCGGATAAAACGGTTTTCATCCACAGCCGTTAGATCGTCAACTGCAGCAGTTTTAAACGTAGACTGTCGGATGAAAAACTGTTGCCAGAAGCGATCTCAGCCGTTAGATCATGATCCGTGTAGACTATGATCCACAGCCGTTAGATCTAGATGAAGAAACTGCCAGCACATATGATCTCAGCCGTTAGATCATGATCCGCGTAGACTACGATCTACATCGTTAGATCTTGCAACGGTTATGATCAAAAAATTTTTAACCGTTGGATCACTTAATTTATTTTTCTGAAAAAATATAAAAGAAAATTTCTCCAAAACGACTAGAATGAGCCATGAGCCGAGCCGGCCGGACGGGCGGGCGGCGGCGCGCGTGCGTGTGTGATGAACCTTGCCTGAGCTGCGTCCTGACTCCGTCAAAAACTTCTCATGCCCAAGGGCACATTTTAGAATGCTCCAAATTGAACTTTATATGGTGGCTCTTTCATCCCAAGTGACCAATGTGGTATTCCACTTAAAGGGTGATGTGTTCACTCCTCATGAGGCCACATCACCACTTTTCCATTTTCCTTCCAATTTTATTCCAACTTTGAGCATTAATTTCTCATTCACCCGGTATCGGAATCGAGTGATTCAAAAGCCTAAAGTCATCTACTTGTCACGTAGATAATTTAAAAATTATTAGTTTTCGTTTTTGATTAACGAACCCTATTATAATTAAGCTCAAAGTATGGTGGTTGTCAACTTTTGACAAACCCACTTGCCAAACTTTTCCAACTTACCTCATTTTTTCCAACAAATTTGACATCAACAGTTTTGGTCTGTGATTTGAAGCATTCAATGCCGCCTAACGTCCTTCAAATTTTTAATTATTGTCGCCGGTTATACTGTAATATAATATATCACACGAGCATGCAATAACTAAGTTACGTCCTGAAAACAACTGTCGCCAGTTATCTATTTTTATCATAGCAAACTCTCAAGGTTGCAGAGGCAAGGTTGAGCACATTTGAGAACTAATATAAGACTAAAAAAATCTCACATAGAGAAATGAAGATGATAACATGCTATATAAGTATAATCAAGTGATAAATGTCAATAAAGACTAATTTTTTTCCGGACCAATGAAGACGAGAAATCCAATTTATTTGACATTAGTAGTGCTTGCTCATAATAAAGTTGTTAGGTCCGAAAGATGACTTGCAAAGAAATGGCTGAGCAAATTCAGGTTGTTACGACCATGGTATTCGAGTAACTATCGTTGGTGTGATTAGAGATGCTGGAGGAAAAGTCATGGCAGCGTTTAGTAATTTCTATTCCTATAAATCATCTATATACGCCGAGTTGGCGCCATTGCTCCATGGTTTAAAAGCGTGTGAGAGCCTATGATTTCGACATATATGACAGAGCCAGTCACTTACTTCTAAGTCATCTTGAAAATAGAAAACAAAAAGATGGCCAGCAATCATTTAAATAGAAAAAAGTCAAGAAAAAAAACTAATTTCAGTTTAAATTTGTGTCCGAGTATTCTGTCGTAAACTATTGAATGCTTTACTATAAATAACCCAATTTTAAAATCCTAAGAACGCACAAAACCTCTACAATCGACAAAGTAGAAAAGGAAAAGTGTTAGTTTATAAAATGTTTTGATGATACAAAAAGATGTTTTAAAAAGAATAAGACAATTTCACATCTTAAGCAAAATTGAAGTAAACATGTGCGAGATAAAAAATCTCTCATGAATCGGATGAAGGTTACATCAACTCCTCAAGAGATCCATGTGAAGGTTGTTAAAAATTCAAGCACTCAAAATAACATCATACTCACAGCTAAGAGACGTAGATCGATTGACGTGTATCTGAGAGACGTCGATCTCTCAGTTAAACATACGTCGATCGATCGACGTATAACTGAGAGACGTCGATCTCTCAGCTTCAGGTATGTCGATCGATTGACATACATCTGAGAGACGTCGATCTCTCAGCCTAATGACGTCGATCGATCGACGTCATTCTGAGAGACGTCGATCTCTCAGCCAGGCTGACGTCGATCGATTGACGTCTGACTGAGAGACGTCGATCTCTCAGCTCTGGCACGTAGATCGATCGACGTCTCCAGAGTTCAAAAATTTTCAAACGTTGGAACAAAATCCAAGGGAGATCTATGATATTTTCTCTCTCCAATCTTACTCAAATTTCTTGTGGACTTTAACCCAACATACTACATGCTTCCTTGACTATTTTAAACATGTCTAAGATTCTCTAGGGTGGCTATCCAAGATCAAATCACTCCATAGGGTGGCTAAAGACTATTTGGGCACTATCTTGACATTTTTGAAGATGAAGACTTGGTGGAGAGCCTCAAAAACGTGGTCAACTTTATTTATAAATAGAAGAGGCTTGGATGAAGCAATTACACACTTTCAACATCATCTAGCTTCATTTTCCATTGTTGTATATTTCTCTCATACTTGTAAATTTGTTTAAAGCTTGTCTAGCTTTTCTTTGATCTTCATTATTGTATATTGAGAGAAAGAGAGTCAAGCACAAGAGGAACCATAAATATTTGATCTCTTGCTTGTGCTTAGACTTGTGAGAAAGTGTGAACCTTACTATATTTCTTCAACCCACTGTGAGAAGTTTTTGAGGGAACTTTTGTTGAAGTAGTGAGGAAGCAAGAAGTTGTTCTTGCTAAGAAGCTGTAGTTGCTGTAGTTGCACAAGTGTGTTTTGTGCAAGAAGTTGCTGTTGTTGTTGCTTACACTAAAGTGTTAGTGTAAGTGTTGTTGTGGTTGTTCTTATTGTTCATAATAAGAAGAGTAGTTGTTGAAAATCCACTTTGGAAACAAAGTGGTAGTGGAGTAGAATCATTTACGATTCGAACCACTCTATATCCGGTGTACTCATTCATTATCTATCATCTCCAATTCTTGCTCTAATTTTGAATATCCTTTTTGAGTTGAGACAAACGAGAAAATTCCGCAAAAAGAGCCAAACACTCTATTCACCCCCCCCTCTAGAGTGTATTTCGGACCTAACAATTGGTATCAGAGCCTAACCTTGATTGCTTGGCCTATCTTTGCAAGTAGCAAGGTTAAAGATCATGGCAACCTCAACCTCAACTTCAACCTCTTCATCTTCTAAGCCTACTGCACTATTTTCCGGATCAAACACTAAAGCGTCTATGTTTGATGCCCAAAATTATTCCTTGTGGAAATTTCGAATGATCAATCACATGAAAGGCTGTGGATTCGATATATGGAGAGCCGTTGTCAAAGGAATTGAAGTTCCTATGATTATCAACTCAAAAGGAGAATCAATATTCAAAGATGAGGATGACTACACCGATGAAGAAAAGATAAGATTTTCCATTAATGGCAAGGCATTTGATATTCTTTCAAGTGCTCTCAGCACCACCGAGCTTATAAGACTTCAAGTTCTTGAAACAGCTCATGAGGCATGGAAAAGACTTGAAATGATACATGAAGGAACTGAGCAAGTAAGAATGGACAAACGACTTATGCTCATGAAGGAATATGAGATGTTCGGAATGAAAAGCGGTGAGAAGATTGAGGAGACAATCGATCGATTCACACGAATAGTGAATCAACTCTCCATGGTTGACAAGCAAATCTCAAATGAAGACCTTGTCTCAAAACTCCTCAACTCTTTGCCAAGAGAATGGACACCCAAAGTCACCGCCATCACCGAATCAAAGAATCTCAAGACTCTTACCCTTGATGAGCTATCCGGTAATCTTCTTACTCATGAAATTCTTATTGATGAACAAAATAGGATGAATCCCATCAAGCCTACACAAACATCACACAAAGGATTGGTAGTAGAGTCCGATGAATCGGATGAGGAAGTTGCCCTTCTAGTAAGAAAATTTAGAAGAATGGCAACTAGAAACAAAACTCAAGCAAGAAAGTTTTTCAAGAAACCATCTAAAGAAAAGGAAGCAAGTGAAAATTGTTATAGATGTGGTCGACCCGGTCACTTCATTGCCGATTGCCACGTAAAAGAACCGCAAAAGCAAGAGAAGAAGGTCTTTCCTCAAAAGAAGAAAGCCCTCAATGCAGAGGTAACCACGTGGGATGATCTCCTTTCGGAATCGGAAGGAGAAGAGAGTGAAGATCAAGGTGTTGGACTTGTGGCAATGGTTGACAATCCAAAGTTTCAACATACTTGTCTTATGGCAATTGAAGATGACCTTGAGGTAAATTCTAACCCTTCAAATTTACATGATGAAATAGGAGATTTGCAAGATTACTTTGAGAAATTAAATTTGAAGTATAAGCATTTAAAGAAAGAATTCAAGAAATGCATTTTAGAAAATAAGAGCTTGCATGACAAAAATATTTTGATGTTTCAAGAGCATGACATCATACTTACCATGCATAAAACCGTAGCTCTTGAAAATGAAGAAATTAGAAAAGAATGTGAGAAACTAAAGTTAGACTTACAAAGACTAACAAATGGTAAAAACAACTTAGACATACTACTTGGAAATCAAAGAATTAGAAATGATAAATCCGGTTTAGGATTTAACTCATCATCTTCTTCTATTAAACCTAAGTCCTTAAAGAAAAAGGCAAACAATAGAAAAACACAACAAAATTCATCATCTTCTAAACCAAAGCATGTACCCACTTGTTTTTATTGCAACAAACTAGGACATGTAAAGAAAGCATGTAAAGCTCGATTTGAAAGCACATATGTTTGGAAGACTAAGGGTTGAAAAACTAACCCTAAAGGACCCAACCATCAAAGGGTACCAATGCATACATCTTTTGGTTTTGTAGGCTCTCAAGATAAATGGAGTAGCCAAAGAAGAAGGAACCAAATGGCTTATGGACAGCGGATGTTCAACTCACATGACCGGAGACAAGACGTTGTTCACCAAGCTCAAGCTCCAAGATGGTGGAACGGTGCATTTTGGCAATAGGAGAGCCAAAATCCTTGGACATGGAGAAATTGGTAATTCTTCCTTTACTATTAATAATGTACTATATGTAGAAGGGCTTAAGTATAATTTGATAAGTGTTAGCCAACTATGTGATGCTAATTTTCAAATAGAGTTTTTGAAAAGAAAATGTGTTGTGAAAAAGAACGATAAGATCGTTTTTGAAGCTATTCGTAAAAATGATGTTTACAAATTTAGCACACATGATTTGATATCACAAAATGTTTCTTGCCTAGTTGCCAAAAATGATTTGACTCAACTATGGCACAGACGACTTGGACATATTAGCTTTAAAAACTTCAAAGAGATTTTCAAAAATGAAAAGGTCCAAGGTCTTCCAAAATTAAATTTCGAAAACCATGGCTTATGTGACACTTGTCAAAAGGCAAAACTTGTTAAAACAAGCTTCAAACCCAAAAGTGAAATCTCCACCACCAAACCCCTACAATTGCTTCATATGGATTCGTATGGGGATATTGGTACAGCAAGTCTAAGTGGAAAACATTACACCTTTGTGGTGGTAGATGACTTCTCTAGGTACACTTGGGTAATGTTCTTAGCTAAAAACAATGATGCATGCCAAGAATTTATAAAGCTTTGTAAAAGATTAGAAAATCAAAGAGAGGACACAATTAAGGAAATTAGAAGTGATAGAGGTGGTGAGTTTGATGGAGAATTTCAAGAATTTTGTGTATCCAAGGGGTATGGACACAATTTCTCAGCTTCAAGAACTCCTCAACAAAATGGTGTTGCGGAAAGGAAGAATAGAACACTTCAAGAAATGAGTAGAGCCATGCTAAACGAATTTGAGTTACCCAAATATTTTTGGGCAGAAGCGGTAAATACCGCTTGTCATGTGATCAATAGAGTTTATTTGAGACCATTTCTCAAAAAGACTCCTTATGAGCTTTGGAAAGGTAGAGTACCAAATATTGGTTATTTCAAGGTTTTTGGTTGTAAGTGCTTTATACTTAACACCAAAGATAACTTGGATAAACTCGACTTCAAAGCGAATGAAGGAATCTTTATGGGCTATGCTCAAAATAGCAAGGCATTTAGAGTATATAATAAAAGAAGCATGAAAGTTGAAGAATCAATTCATGTCAAATTTAGTGAACTCAATGAGGACAAATCAAACATTAATGATGATGATGATGATGAAATAATTGAAGCAAGCCATATAGAGAAATTTGAGAATCCAAAAGGTAATATTGTTATTGACCTTAGGATTGATCCACTTGAACTTAAGGTTGAAAATGAAGAAGTAGGAGGAGATACCTCAAATTTACCGGATTCATACAAGTATTGGAAAGATCACCCTAAAGAGTTGATATTAGGTGAAACTAGCCAAGGCATAATGACTAGGAGAAAATTCAATGAAAATGCCTTCATTTCACAAGTTGAGCCTAAAAACATAAAGGAGGCAATAAATGATGAAGATTGGGTATTGGCTATGCAAGAAGAATTAAATCAATTTGAAAGAAGTGATGTTTGGGAATTAGTTGCTAAACCTAGTGATCATCCCGTAATTGGTACTAAATGGGTATTTAGAAATAAAATGGATGATAAAGGAAACATCACTAGAAACAAAACTAGGTTAGTAGCACAAGGTTATAGGCAAGAGGAAGGCATAGACTATGATGAAACGTTTGCCTCCGTAGCTAGGAAGCTATTAGGATGCTATTAGCATATGCATGCTATAAGGATTTCAAACTATATCAAATGGATGTGAAATCCGCATTCTTGAATGGAATAATTCAAGAAGAGGTCTATGTAGCTCAACCTCCGGGGTTTGAAAATCATGATTATCCAAATCATGTTTTTAAACTCAAAAAGGCCATTTATGGACTTAAACAAGCTCCTAGGGCTTGGTATGATAGGTTAAGTAACTTCCTACTTGAGAACGAGTTTTCAAGAGGAAAAGTCGACACTACTCTTTTTATTCAATAACAAGGAAACCATCAATTGCTTGTTCAAATTTATGTGGATGATATTATATTTGGTGCTACTAACGATTCTCTTTGTGAGCATTTTGCAAAATTGATGGAAGGAGAATTTGAAATGAGCATGATGGGTGAACTCAACTACTTCCTTGGTCTACAAATCAAGCAAACTCAAGATGGAGTGTACATATCTCAAACAAAGTACACAAATGATTTGCTCAAGAAGTACAAATCCGAGGATGGAAGAAGTGTGAGCACTCCGATGAACACAAGTACAAAGCTTGACAAAGACGAAAAAGGAAAGCCGGTCGAGGTAACCAAATATAGGGGTATGATTGGTAGTTTACTTTATTTAACAGCTAGTAGACCGGATATTTTGCTTGCTGTGTGCTTATGTGCTAGATTTCAAAGTATGCCTAAGGAATCACATTTAGTTGTTGTTAAACGTATCTTTAGGTATTTAAAAGGAACTTTGAATTTTGGATTGTTTGTCCCAAAAATGGATGTTTTGATTTAAGAGGGTATAGTGACTCCGACTATGCCGGAAATCTTGTTGATAGGAAAAGCACCTCCGGGACGTGTCAATTCCTTGGAGATTGCTTGGTTTCTTGGTTCTCTAAGAAACAAAATAGTGTGTCACTATCAACGGCGGAATCCGAATATATATCGGCCGCTTCATATTGTGCACAACTACTTTGGATGACAAACACATTGAATGATTACAATGTTAAGTTTGACAAAGTTCCCATCATATATGACAATACCTCAGCCATAAGTATAGCACAAAACCCGGTTCATCATAGTAGAACAAAACACATTGAAGTGAGACATCACTTCATAAGAGATTGCATTCAAAAAGGATTGGTAT
The DNA here is from genome assembly GCA_036186865.1 of Eustoma russellianum. Lineage (NCBI taxonomy): Eukaryota > Viridiplantae > Streptophyta > Magnoliopsida > Gentianales > Gentianaceae > Eustoma > Eustoma russellianum. The sequence continues at coordinate 13,177,619 of AP025049.1, forward strand.
GCAATGAGTTTGTTCCAACAAATCACCAACTGACGGACATCTTTACCAAATCCCTCCCCACTGAGACATTCGAATCAATTAGAACGAGACTAGGAATGATAAACATAAGTAAGAAATGAAAACTGAAAATTTCAAAATCAGGGACACGTCGAACGATCGACGTATCAAAACAAGAGATTGACGTATGTCGATCTCTGACATCGATCGATCGACGTACGTCGAACTCAGACGTCGATCGATCGACGTCGTCGAATTCTGCAGCTATAAAACCTGTCAAAAACGCGAATCCTCTTCATTTCTCAACCTGTTCCATCAGCGAAACCCTAAGAAATCAGGCGCCTCCCCTTTCCAAAATCATTTCTCTCTTCAATTTCATCTCTAAATCAAGATCTAACTCATTTCTGCTCTTAAATCTTGAGTTCCTCTCTTGAAATCTTCCATTTCAACCTAAAATCCTAAATTTCTCTAGCCCTAAAAATCTCAAAAATGTCTTCAAGGAGCAAAAATACAACCAAGAGGTCAAGATCTTCTAGGGGTGGAGGAGAAGGCTCTAGTTCCTCTCAAGGACAATCTTCTCAACCTAGGATGAAGCAATCTATGGACATGAGTCAAGGGCGTGTCCTTGCCGGGATTAGAAGTGGGCTAACTCTCTCCAACTTTCCTTGGATCAAAGCCAAAGATGCCAAGGATGCTTTAACGGAACCTTTGCCCCCGGGGCAAATAAGGTATATAACTAGACATTCTCAAATTTTATATGATAAATGGGACGATGATGAAAGAGCAACCATCCCACTCATGTTGCTTAGAATAAATGATATTCTAAGCAATAATGAACTGAGCCAAATCATTGAGTGGTTAGATGTTCAAGAGTGGAGGAGTATATGGAATGAGAATGAGATGTCAAAAATGTCCACCAGGTATACTCGACTATTTTATGCAAATTTGTGGGTTGAATACATAAATAACCTTCCCTTAGCTCTACACTCTGTTATTGATGGACACCATATCAAATGGAAAGTTGAAAAAATTTGTGACCTGATTGGTGTACCCAACAAAGGGTATTTTGAGTTTGATGCGTGGAAATGGGATGCAGCCAAATGGAAAGTATCTGAAGATGAAGTTAAGACTTTCCTAGGCTTCCATCCTAGTAAAAACACAAATGATATGCCTTTAGTCTACCGCACTCTTCTGGCCATTGTTACATTCTGTATCAATGGTAAATCCGCAAAACTGCCAAGTAACCTTGACTTCTACATAGCATACCGAATAGCTAACCGGAAGAAGGTTAACTTTGGGGAGCTTTTCATGACAAATGTTGTCGAAGCAGCAACCAAACAAAACAAGGCCCTACCCTATAGTAACCTTATTTATCGGATGCTTGTGAAGTCGGGTATTCAAGTTGATGACACGGATATTGACAGTATTACGCACAAAGACTTCTACGATAAAGTCAATATCTAACAAATACTAAAGTCTAGAAAAGAAGCGATGAGAAGAGAACAGGAGGAGGAGGCAAGGGAAGAAGAGGAAGACTTTCCGCATGAGGCACCTATTCCTGAACCGGACGCTCAACCAGCACCAAGTAGCTTGAGCACCAATGTTCCAGAACTTCAAGCTCAAGTTACTAGTCTTCAGCAGGAAGTCGGTGAGCTAAAGGGCAAAGTAACCGTGCACGAATCAAGATTTGCCAAGCTCAAGGCAAAAATGAAAGCGTGTATTCCTAGAATCACGTTTTCTTCAGATGAAGACTAGAGTGTTGTATTTTAGCTTGCTTCTAGTTCTAGCTTAGTGTTTGTTGTTGGTTGTAAAACTTGAATGAGTCCTTGAATTTAATGAAGTGTTGTTGCTTATTTTTTTTGATGCTTTCAAAAAGGGGGAGAAAATGGGGTGTTGTTGCTTAAGTGGCTTAGTGGCTCATTGGTTGATTAAGTGGTTTATTTTGACTTATTTGTTTCTTATTGGCTTAATTAAAAATGGGTGTTGTTGCTTAAGTGGCTTAGTGGCTTATTGGTTGATTAAGTGGTTTATTTTGACTTATTTGTTGCTTATTGGCTTAATTGCTTAAGTGGTTGGCATGGTTTATTAACATGGTCTATTGGAATGAATTATTGGCATGTTGCGTTTCTTTGGCAAAATGAGGTAAGCTTGAAAATTGAAATCTTTGTAAATTGTTGGAGAAATGAAAATAAGCATGAAAAGTTATTTGATTGACAGGGAGCAAATTTAAGGAGAAGTATTTCGATTGGATTTGCAGTATCTTGTTCACATTGATTATTGTGGAAGGTATAGAGTGCATATACTTAGGGGGAGATTGATATTTTTCAAATGTAAAATATTCGAAAATAAAGCAAAAACATCTTTTAGAATCTCGGTTTTGAAATCATCAAAAAGGGGGAGATTGTTAGTTTATAAAATGTTTTGATGATACAAAAAGATGTTTTAAAAAGAATAAGACAATTTCACATCTTAAGCAAAATTGAAGTAAACATGTGCGAGATAAAAAATCTCTCATGAATCGGATGAAGGTTACATCAACTCCTCAAGAGATCCATGTGAAGGTTGGTAAAAATTCAAGCACTCAGAATAACGTCATACTCTCAGCTAAGAGACGTAGATCGATTGACGTGTATCTGAGAGACGTCGATCTCTCAGTTAAACATACGTCGATCGATCGACGTATAACTGAGAGACGTCGATCTCTCAGCTTTAGGTATGTCGATCGATCGACATACATCTGAGAGACGTCGATCTCTCAGCCTAATGACGTCGACCGATCGACGTCATTCTGAGAGACGTCGATCTCTCAGCCAGGCTGACGTCGATCGATCGACGTCTGACTGAGAGACGTCGATCTCTCAGCTCTGGTACGTAGATGGATCGACGTCTCCAGAGTTCAAAAATTTTCAAACGTTGGAACAAAATCCAAGGGAGATCTATGATATTTTCTCTCTCCAATCTTGCTCAAATTTCTTGTGGGCTTTAACTCAACATACTACATGCTTCCTTGACTATTTTAAACATGTCTAAGATTCTCTAGGGTGGCTATCAAAGATCAAATCACTCCATAGGGTGGCTAAAGACTATTTGGGCACTATCTTGACATTTTTGAAGATGAAGACTTGGTGGAGAGCCTCAAAAACGTGGTCAACTTTATTTATAAATAGAAGAGGCTTGGATGAAGCAATTACACACTTTCAACATCATCTAGCTTCATTTTCCATTGTTGTATATTTCTCTCATACTTGTAAATTTGTTTAAAGCTTGTCTAGCTTTTCTTTGATCTTCATTATTGTATATTGAGAGAAAGAGAGTCAAGCACAAGAGGAACCATAAATATTTGATCTCTTGCTTGTGCTTAGACTTGTGAGAAAGTGTGAACCTTACTATATTTCTTCAACCCACTGTGAGAAGTTTTTGAGGGAACTTTTGTTGAAGTAGTAAGGAAGCAAGAAGTTGTTCTTGCTAAGAAGCTGTAGTTGCTGTAGTTGCACAAGTGTGTTTTGTGCAAGAAGTTGCTGTTGTTGTTGCTTACACTAAAGTGTTAGTGTAAGTGTTGCTGTGGTTGTTCTTATTGTTCATAATAAGAAGAGTAGTTGTTGAAAATCCACTTTGGAAACAAAGTGGTAGTGGAGTAGAATCATTTACGATTCGAACCACTCTATATCCGGTGTACTCATTCATTATCTCTCATCTCCAATTCTTGCTCTGATTTTGAATATCCTTTTGAGTTGAGACAAACGAGAAAATTCCGCAAAAAGAGCCAAACACTCTATTCACCCCCCTCTAGAGTGTATTTCGGACCTAACAAAAAGGATATGCAGATGGCTAAGCTTGTACTCCTTTTATTGGCTTCTCTTGTTGTCTCCAGTCTACTTTCCATCACCACAGGAGCAAGGGATCCTTTCAGCTTGTCAGGTAAGCCATATCTTGCTGCATTACCATCGTTTTGTTTTTCCATGTTTTCTAGAGTAGGTTTACTGGCAGTTTATGTTCCATGTTGTATGGAGTTACATTAGATTCAAGTATATTTTACCCCTTGTGTTTGGGACTTTTCCAAGCTCTGCTAGTGCTGTTATTGCAATCGATATGTTGCCTTTTCTCTATTGGAGAATATCATTATAATATCACTGTATACATATCTTGCATATCCAGAGGAAAAATGTTATTTAGTAAGAATTTGTTTTAAGATGATACATGAAAAACTATTAGCAGTTGCTCTTTGACTAATAAATACAACAACAACATTACCTCCATTGCCTTAGTCTCGGTATGAGGGTCGGATGTACGCAACCATATCATATGTTAGATCACAGAGAGGTTGTTTCCCAATGACCTATAATGAAAACTGCGTCAAGCTGTGTCGACCAACTGCTACTTCACAATATAATAAGTGCATCATTTTGATTTATTCCATCATATTCCGAAGTTAAAGAAGAGTGTGTTCGTGAATTTATTGGATCGAAATACATTCTTAGTCGGCGTCGGTACCGCATAGAGCATGGCCCGCAACGTGCGTGGGCCCGTCCAAAACGGCAATGACAGTCGCCTTTGACTAATAAATAATAATAGCCAAATATAAGTGAAAGCCTAATTTTAAGCATATCATGTTGTTACATGTTATTTGTGTTCACTTGTGCATATCTCATTATCTTCATGTATACTCTAACTTGTATAAAGCAATATATTTGCAGAAGCCATTCCGAAAATAAAAGAGTTTCCTGTTCCCAGAAAGTTTAAGGAGATGGAGGATGATTCACTATGTTTACATGAAGGAGAGGATTGCATTTCTCCACCTGAAGATGATGAAGATGATCGTCCCCATTGTGATTTCCAAGATGGTCAAAGTCAAAACTGCATTTGCTCTGCTGAATACGGAGAGGACATAGCCACTGCCAAATGCATAACAGACTACGATAACTGATTTGTCCACTTTTGGTCTCCTTCCATACAAATTGGGAGCAATAGCACTTGGTGTTGAATCTATTGAATGTTTGGTTGTGCCTTTTTACAAGAGAACTCTTCTTATGTATTTCGTTAGCAATTAATTATTATACCAATAAACTAATGCTATTATGTTGATTTTGTGCTTGCTCTTGGGTGGCCGGTCATAACCCGGACATTTCGACGAGGGTTACAGGAAAAAAAGAACAAAAAAAAAAATGCGAATTAGTGATAG
>AP025049.1:13182804-13295345 GCA_036186865.1 Eustoma russellianum
AAAAAAGAACAAAAAAAAAAAATGCGAATTAGTGATAGTCACAAGCCGTCGCAAAGGTTAAAAAAATTTCGCAAAATTTATTACCGATGAAAAACAGTCAAAAAGTCCAATAGGTAAACAATGGTCGTTAATTTAGGTTTTCGACTGAAAATAAGCCAATAAGCTAATTCAGGACAGAAAAACGATCTCAAATTTTGCGACGAAAAAACAATAGCTAATTTGACGGACTAGCAATCTCAAGTGATCAATTTAGACTAAATTAGAATGATAGTTTGCACGGACCAAAACAATCAAAAATCGAGAAAAACCATCGCAAAATTAGCCAAATAAATTACAATGACTACTTTTAAATATTAACTTCGCCTACTTTTATTTTTTGTCAACAAAATCCACAATGACAATACTAATAGAAAATTAATCTAAAATTACAAATCAAACATATAAACCAACAATATATGTCAAATTCAATCTATAAACCAGCAAATCCAATCCCTTACAAGATGAACCATGAACCATTACGCCATAAACCACTACACATTGTTCATAAATGTAAGTATTTACTGAATAATGTACAATCTTCCAGTAAACAAAACATCCATATATGGATTTCAAGCATAAATTCATCTTTAGGCTTCCATTTGGACTTCAAGGCTGATCTCAACGGTATTGAATGTTTTTCAATTAACGATGTAAAATCTTCATGCAAACAAAACATCCATATATGCACTTGAAGCATAAATTCATGTTTATGTCTAAAAACATATTTGAACAAAGACTTTTGGCAACTCAAATCTATGAGTTTTTCATTCATTTGTTCGTCATTTTATAGGAATTACAAACGAGCGAAATATGTGCTAATCTATAGCTAAAGAGATCAATACAAGATTAATACAAATCCTATCATATCTCTACACACCACACAAAAAAAGCGATATAGCGACAGAACAAATTCGTCGCAATTTCGTTGCTAACGCAATATAGCGACGAACTGGCGACGAAATTTGAAGGTCGTTATACGGCTTGTCGCAAAGTGATTTTCGTCGGTGCAGCGTCATTATATTGCAACGAGAGAAGGCTCGTTAGCGGTTCGTCGCAACATTGCGACGCAAATCTGTCAGTGTGCGACCTGTTATTTCCGTCGTCGTTTCGTCGGTATGTCTTTTGTCGTCGTTATTTTAAAATTTTTGATTTTTTTAAATGCCCAGGTATGCAACATTTTTGGTTTCGTCGCATGTTCGTCGCTATTATTTAAATTAATATTAAATATTAAATATTAAACATTTATAATTTATTAACAATATCAATATATTATTAATTAAATAGTTTTTATTATTATTTAATTTTTATAATATATTTTATTTTGTATATAAAATCATTTTTACGAATATTATACAGAAATACGGTATTTGCGTATTGAAGTTCGTATAATTAAACAACACAAATGAAATGGAATCCGTATAAATGTCAGAGAAAATATAAAAGAACAAAGAATATGTCAATACAATAAATGAAATAGTCTGTACGAAAAATCAAAAAATGAAATACTATGTAGAGGAAGTTGGAGGGGGATCCTGCGGAGAAGGGTGACCCTCATGAGGGCGAGGCTGAGGCTGCGAGGAGCTGGAAATGAAAGAGATGAGGATATGCGATAGATGCGAGATTTACTGGTTCGTCTCCTGCTGCGCCTGCATCGTCCTCTGCTGCGCCTGCTGAAGCGCCTGCTCAACCGCTTGCTGAACTGCTGCAGCACCTGCTGGGTCTGAGTGAGCTGCGACCGCAGTGCCTGTACACTCTCCTCATGCTGCGCCCTGATGGTCTCCACCTCATGCTGCAGCACCGCATGATCTGATTCCAGGCGCGAAATATCCTCTGGCATCACAGAAGGCGCGGAGGTGCTGGCCTCGGAGGAAGCACCTGGATGCAGAACTTTGGGGAAGAATCGCGGTGCTGCTGATCCAACCCCGTACACCTCCCTTTTCTTCTTATTCTGAGGGCCGATGGTCCGAACCGCATCCCAATAAGCACGGTTCTTGTCGGCCTCTTCTCCCCTCTCTGCGAGTAATCTGTTGTACTCGTCCTGAAATGAGAATAAGAATTGTTAGGGTTTAGGGTTTAGAAATAAAACAAACTAAGGAAAAGACAAATGATATCGTAGTCTACTTACGCTGATGTCGCGGGCCTTCGCCGTGATCCAGTCCTCCGTCCCGTCGGAGGCTTTCTTCCGATGCGTCTTGTAGAAGAGATCGTAGGAGGCTGGCCACTCCCCCGTCTCCGCATGCTGAAAGAATGAAATAAAATATGTTAGTGAAATCCAGAATTTTAAAAATTTCGGCATGACCTATTCGTTTATCGGAGGTATCCCGGCCTTAAAGGCCTCTCCCAAGTTAAATCAAAAATAAAAAGAAAAAGGCAAATGAACACATATACTACTTACATTAATCATATACGAATGCCCAAAAAAACAACAGCGGAACATAAGAGATCAATGAATCTAAATAATCCACTTAAGTCAATGAATCTAAATAATCCACTTAAGTCAATGGATCTAAATAATCCAATGAAATCAATGAATCTAAATAATCCAATATTAAAATACTTACCATAGCACGCATCGTGGTGGCATGGGAAACTGAACCACCTGAGTGTGTGGCAGATGCTGGGGCCTGTAGATTGCCGCTGCGCCGGTTCGCCGCGTTCTGGGTGCTGCGGGCTTGGTTAGCAGGGTCTGTCCACCCTTCTATCAACCCCGCCCAGGTGGTCTCGGATACGTAGGGAGGCCTCGAAGAAATGGGGTCACGCTCCCACTTGGTCTTGTGCGAGTTGACGAAGTCCCTGTAGCGTGTAGCGGCCTTCTGGCGCTAGGCCTGCTCCACGTCGTGGGCGATGTTGGCTGGCCAGCTGTACGCCTTCTGCAATTATTATACGGAGGAAAAATAAAAATGTGGTTAGAAAAGTAGTGATCGATTATGCATCAAAAAGTGAAATTCATCAAATTTGAATACCTGAAACTCATCCCAGTAGAACCTACGTGTCTGCGGGGTGACACGGGACCAGGCATATCCAACAGGGTCCTGCCTCAGGTGGAAGGACCGAGTGATGCAACCGGAAATCTGGCCCGAGTCCGATGAAAACCTGAAAGAGGTGAAGTTGTTGGCAAACTTGGCATCTAACTCATTGTTTATTGCATCGCTCGATATACCCAGTGAACGTTCTTGCAATAAATCAACGAACAAGCTGAAGCAAATTACGAATGAGTACCCTGTATACCTTTGTAATATTATGGATAGAGTAGCGCAAGGTATTTACAAATTAAAATTGGATATCGTTTATACCTCTGGAAACGGTCGACCTGACGGCAGTTGCACAGAACATAAGAATGAGCAATCTTCAGATCGTTGTCCCCCAATATCACTTCCTTTCCCTGTCCATAAAATCTGATCGGATGTGTGAATATCGGGAGGACACCAGATCTAGAAATGTCGTCATCATTCTGGGGAACATCTCTGCACCTCGAGGGGACATCTGGCTCGAAGTAATGAGACACGAAGGTCGAGGCTTCCTCCGTCAGGTAGGCATTGCACATCGAGGCCTCGACTTTCGCCTTGTTCCTGATGTTCAGCTTCAAATGCCTGAGATATCTGTTCATATATTGAATACTCCAACGTCACATGATAAGACAAATTGGTAAGCATGCTCGCGCTTAGACAAATAAGAATGTCACGTAATAAATAAGAGTACCTCTCGAACGGATACATCCACCTGTACTGAGCGACCACCAACGCGTGCCTCGTATGGTAGATGAACTGACAGGTGTTCCATTGAATCAAAGAAGGCCGGAGGGAATACAGTTTCCAGCTTGCATAGGATCACTGGGATTTCGCCCTCCAACCTTGACATATCATCTGCCCTGAGTCTCGTGGATGTAAGACATCTGAAAAACAGACTCATCTCGGTAAGTGCTTCCCATACGTTGGTTGGAAGAAGCTCGCGGAATGCAATGGGCATCAACCGTTGCATGAACACATGACAGTCGTGGCTCTTCATCCCGTGCAAACCGCGTTTATTCACGTCAGTGTTCTTCGACAGGTTCGAAACATGGCCGTCAGGAAATCTAGCCGTCCCCAGCCACGCTAACAACGCACTGACCTGCTCCGCAGTCAGCATGTACGAGGACTTCGGCATGTAGGATGTGCCAACAGGATGCAGCTCCGGTCGCATTTTGAGATCGCGCGTATCAAGTCGTGCCTTCAAATTGTCTTTCGTTTTCCCGGCACATTCAGCACTGTATTGAAGATGTTGTCAAACACATTCTTCTCAATGTGCATGACATCCAGGTTGTGTCGGATCATATTGCTCTTCCAGTACGGAAGCTCCCAGAATATGCTTCTCTTCTTCTACCCGATACAGTCACGGGCCAGGTCTGCGTTGTGGCTGCCGCCAGGATCATCAGCGACCCCCACGAATCCACAACTGTCTATCTCCTCCAACACCTCCGCACACGTGAGAAGTTCGGGCTTCGTGTCCTTCTCGACGATGTCAGGCATGAATGCCGTCACGTTCTTTCTGTACAAATGACGTCTGGTCAGGAACTTCCTATGGCTGTCGAACCAGCAAATCTTACGTCCATGTTTCAAGGACATCGTCTTCGCTTGCTTCATGCAGTAAGGGCAAGCGTATTTCCCCGCTATACTCTAACCCGACAACATAGAATAAGCCGGGAAGTCGCTGATCGTCCACATCAGCACAGCGCGTAGCTGGAAATTTTGTTTGGTAGATACATCGAACGTCTCCACGCCAAACTCCCACAACCACTTCAGCTCCTGTATCAATGGCTGCAGGTGTAGGTCGATCTTCTGTTTCGGATTCCTAGGCCCCGGTGCGATCACAGTCAAGAACATGTACGGCTTCTTCATGCACATCCAAGGTGGTAGATTGTATGGCATCACGATGACAGGCCACGACGAATATTGCTCTCCCGACTGTCCGAACGGGTTGAACCCGTCGGTGCATAACCCCAACCTAACGTTCCTTGTCTCCGACGAAAAACCCGGATGTGTCGCATCGAACGTCCTCCAAGCTTCATCGTCGGATGGATGGCACATCTCACCGTCTTCCGTGTAGTGCTCCGCATGCCACCTCATCTGGCTAACTGTGGCACCGGATGCGTAGAGCCTCTGCAGTCTAGGGGCGAGAGGTAAATAGTAGAATTGCTTTCTTGGCACGTTCCGGTTTCTTTTGTTCGTTCTCCATCTGCGTGTCCCACAGACCCTGCACTTGTCTTCATCCTCGTTGATGCCCTAGTATATGATGCACCCCTCCGAACAACAATCGATCTTCTGAACCGGCAGTCCCAACGCCTGCAGCTGTTTCTTCGTCGAATAAAAACTATCGACCATCGTGTTCCCTTCGGGAAGAGATTCCCTCATCAGCTGACACATCCCATCGTACAAGCTCTCCATCATGCGGTGCTCCGTCTTCATGCTCGTCATCCTAACGATCATGGACATCTGTGTGTGACTACCGCAACTGGGATACAGCGGCATGTTGGCGACGTTCAGCATCTCAAAAAACTGTCTCGCCTGAGGGTTCGGATCTTCCTCCACGAATATACGTAGCTGTTCATCCGGATCCTGTGCACGTTCGTACCCTACATGCATCTGTAAGTACTGCTCTCCAGTAAATGCGCCGGCGGCTGCGTCTTGCACCATCTGCACGTACGGGTTCTGAGATCCATCGCCTATTTCTTCGACATCAACATGACCGGGCCCCCCTTCAACGTGAACAGTTGCAGATGTAGACGCCCCCGCATATTCGCCGTGGCAGTACCATGTATGGTAATTGTGCACGAAACCTTGTTTCAATAAGTGAACCCTCATGTCACCCGGATCCATATATTTATGGTTCTTGCATTTCTTACACGGACATCTAATCTGCGTTCCACTTTCATTACTCGTCGCAAAATCCACAAATTCTTCGAGACCTTCAACAAATCTAAGATTCCACTTCCCGTTGTTTACTCTCTCGTACATCCACTTTCTATCGCTCCTCCTCGGATCCATTTTCTCGCTATACCTTCAAAATAACAGCAGCTATCTTTTCTCGGTGTGGAAAACCTCAAAATCCACACAATAAGATATCTTCCTTCTACATTTTTGTTGAAAGTTGATGATTTATGTGTTTGAAATGGGAGAAGAATGGGAGAAGAGTGGAAGAGGAAAGATGGTTTTATGGTTCTCTGCGTGCAACTTTACCGACGATATAGCGACGCCATCGCGACGCCATAGCGACGAACAAAGAAACACAAATACCGACGGTTAAAAGGAAACAAACACAAATACCGACGACTTAGCGACGAAACACGTCGTATGGTGTGCGTGTATTAATGTCTGCATTCATTGCTTACCGACGCTTTACCGACGAAATAGCGACGCACGATGTATCTTCACACCATACGATGTGTTTCGTCGCTATAGGCGTCGCTAAGGCGTCGCTATGCAGTCCCAACGGCAGTGTCCACACAGTGCCCGATGGTTACAACGTACGATGCATTTACGTCGCTAAGTCGTCGCTAATTCGTCGCTGAATTCCCCTATATAAACATCAACCTACCGTGACTCTCATAGTATAAAAAACAAAATCTCCTTTCTAATCATATAAAAAGAGACAAATATGGTTCATACTAAGGCACAGGCACGCCGTGATAGTGGTCGTACATACCCAAGACGGGCTCTTTAACCACCCGCACCTACACCGGTTCCTCCACAACCACAACCACCCCCACCGGCTGACTCCTCCGAACCCACTGTGCAGGGGCCAAGGCGGCAAGAGGATTGCCAAATTGGCAATCCTCGTGTAGAAATAAAGGAGCTGTGGAACATAGTGGAGGAGATGAGGGAGGTGATTAAGCAACAGGATGAGCATCTCGACTACCTGGACAGAAGGCAGATGCGGATCAAATTTGGCGATCCTCGTGTAGAAATAAAGGAGCTGTGGAACACAGTGGAGGAGATGAGGGAGGTGATTAAGCAACAGGATGAGCGTCTCGACTACCTGGACAGAAGGCAGATGCGGATCAAATCCACAGCTGCGCAGCTGAGATGCCTCCTAAAGGCGTGCGCGGACAGTGTTGCTACTCTCTGTTCGGATGACGAACAGTGAACGGCTCCTCTCCGCTCTTCTTTTAGATTTTCTTTTCATTTTTTCCTTATGTATTTTGCATTTTTTAATTCTCTATTAATGAAGTTTTTTTTCCCAATCATCGCTTTTGTTTTCTTAATTTAAACACGTGTATAATCCCTTACGAATCTCAACGACGCTAAAATACAGACGACACTAAAATACAAACGAAATATGGTTCGAAAAAATTTGGGACGACTAATTCATCGACTAAACAGCGAATATATACCTACGAAACTTAATACAGCGACGAGAACCTAATAACCGACGAATTTATTATCGGTGTTTGAATTTAGCGACGCTTTACCGACGAAATAGCGACGCACGATATATCTTCACACCATACGATGCGTTTCGTCGCTATTGGCGTCGCTAAAGCTGTCACAACGGCAGTGTCCGCACAGTGCCCGATGGTTACAACGTACGATGAATTTACGTCGCTAAGTCGTCGCTAATTCGTCGCTTTTTCAAACAAAGTGTCACGCCTGCACATCTTCTGGTGTTGAGTAACGGAAAAACTATTCGTCGCGGATTCGTCGCTATGTCGTCGCTAGTTTTACCTATATATAACCCCACAGCCTTACATTTCACATAAACAAAGTTATAAAACTTCCTAAACAAAATACAAAGTATGCCCCGTCGTTATATAAGAACCCCAAGGCGTGGAGGGGCAAACAGTGCACCTCCACAACGGCCTCCTCCTCAACCACAACGGCCTCCTCCTCAGCCACAACCCCAAGAAATGCCGGAACCGCAGATTAACTACAATTCGCTTGTAGCAAACATGCAGCAGCAGTCGAGGCAACTGCACATCGTGAACAGAAGGCTGCGCAAGTTGAAAGTCAGATATTACAATCTGAAGCGCCTCCTCAAAGAGTTCGCAGAGAATGTGGCGGCCACTCTTTCTTCCGATGACAAAGAGTGAACGACCCCTCTCCGCTTCTCTTTTAGATTTCTTTTTTTAATTTTTCGTCTTTATAATGTAACTTTTTATTTCTAAATGAATAAATTTTTTCCCAATCATCGCTTTCTTTTTTCTTAATTCATAAACGTGTTTAATCCTCGACGAATCTGCGACGACACAGCGACGAATCGGAATACAAACGAAAAGTAAAACGAAACATTTGCGACACGCGGGTTTCATCGACAAAAAACCGACGATATACAACGCCGAGAACCTACTAACCGACGAATTTATTTCCTTGTTTATCCGTGTTTATGTTTCTGGAATTTTTGCAACACATTACCGACGATATAGCGACGAAACGCTACAAACTAAATAGCGACAAACAAAAGACACAGTGTAGTGACAAACCACTGACAAAACACCGACGAAATTGTAACGAAAGGATTAACCTGACTATTTTTTGTTAGCGACAATGTATTTCATCGTAGTTTCGTCGCAATTAACGACGAAATAGCTTTTATCGCTATGTCGTTGCAAATTGCCGACGAAATACCGACGAAACATGGTACGTCGGTGAGTTTTTCGTTCGGAAAATGAAATTCTTTTTGTGGTGATATTTATGTAAAAGATATACTCAATGAATAAGATATATTTCATTAGACTAGATATGTACAATGATATCTAGTCACCCATAATTATCTCTTCAGATCCGTCAAACTAAGCTGACGAAGAAGTGAAGGACAGGTCGGCCAAGCCAGTCAGTAAGTGCACTTTAGGTCTGCTCGTCAGGTGCACTTCAGGTCGGCTCGTCAGGTCAGCAACTTGAGGTCAACAGCTCAGAAGCCCAGCTCTAACACCCCTATAGGACCTGCACGGCACCACTAGAAGGGGTGATTGAATAGTGGGTGCAAAAAATTTGGTTTTTAAAATTGTTTTAAACCAAAAACCCAACTTCTGAAAACAGTTCTGTTTTTAGGACCTGTTTTAAAAACTAGGTTACAGGTCTTCAAAAATTTTGAAATTTGGAGAGATCTTAGTCTCAGATGTTCTGAGTATCTCCTAAAAATTCCAGATAAAAATTCAACCTTTAACCCCTTTAAAAATCATTGGTGGTCAGATTGCACAAATCTGCCAAAAACGGTAGTCTGATTTGAAAAATTAATTCTAATTAAACCGTGACTCCAAATACTCTGAAAATTTAATGAAACACCTCTTATTATGTGTATTTAATTGGGTTGAAACAGTTTTGACTAAGTACTTCACTTAATGAACTAGTTTAGTTCATTAATGTTGGCACCTGAAAATAGTTCAAACACAAAAAATGTTCGCCATTTGATGTAAGCCTTAAAGCTTCATGGCTCGTTAGTACGACAACATTATATATGAACTATATAAGGCAAGTTTCAAGTAAAAACGTGTCACGTCATAAAACGTGTCATGCATTTCTTTAATACACGTAATCACTCAAATCCCTTTTTCTCAACAATCTCCCCCTTTTGATGATTTACAAAATAACCTAAGTTCATGATTTAAATTTTGTCGCTCCCCTCCAATCGTGCACAAATTTAATTTTTTGAATTTTTAATTTTGAATTCTCTCCCCCTTGATTTGTGCAATCAATCTCTCTCTCCCCCTTAAATCATGCATTCTCTCCCCCTTTATTTTAGAAATACAATCAAAAGTGCATGTAAGTATGGAGATAACAATTTAAAAAAATCATGCATTTCAAATAATAAGTGCGTTCTTAAGGGTTATTTATTCAACCATTTGAAAATGTCCCTTTTGGTACCCAAATTTGGGTGACCATTATATGTCTTCCAAAAGGTGAGAAAGGATATGAAGATATAATATAATAGACGTTCGATGTGTTGAGAAAAATGTTTGGATAATTTTCAAAGTCATGATTTTAAGTGATGAATACTTAAAAATGTCACATATGATGTTATAAATGAAAGAGTTGAATAAGTGAAGAAAAATGACACGATGTCTAGGGTTAGAAATATTTTTCTAAAATGTGATAAAATAGTTGTTTTTATTTTTACATGATTTATATATGTTTATCATGTCGTGATTATGTGATTTTTATGATGATAATATCTTGTGACTAATATGCCCTCGAAGTTTCTACAACTTACCAAAAAGGGCAAAAGTGGTATTTTGAGTTTTGTAGGTACTCGACATGGTGAATATGATTCAAGAAGATATTATCATCTTATTTATTATATTTAATTCTGACCATCGGGGTCATTTCTGGAGTTTTATCTCACTAGGGGCATTTTTGTTATTTTACCCCCGAAGACAGTTTCGGTATTTTTACTCAAGGAATCTCTTGAGTATCTTATTATATTCATTCTGGAGTTCATTTAATATATTCTTGAAGATTATTTGGTGGTTTTCTATTTTATTCTCTCATTTGATGATTTTATCGACGGTAGCGGGATATGTGACGGTATTCGATGTCACGTTCTATTTTCTCTTGATGACTCTTATATATATGTTATTGGAGGTTCTTAATCATCATCTTTCAGAGATTACAAGGTGTCCTTGGTGCAAGATTCATCACAATATGTCAAGAAGAAATGGGAATTTTGATATTATATGTTGACATAACCTTGTCAACTATTATTTGTTGATTTCTCCTCAAAAATCTGAGTTGGTATACATATACACAGCCTCCAAAACGTGATTATACAGGTGGAGATGATGTTTTTCTCATTTTATAAGTTGGAGACAAGAAGACAAACCAAAAGCAAGCTAGTTGGCAAAAGTTGCCAACTTGAAATTTCAAATTTGAATGTAATGGAGACAAGGTTGTTGAAGATGATTATGGAGGTTCTTTAATTCAAAATTCTTAGCCATCTCATGGTCTAAAAGTTGGAGAGAATATGCCATCTATTCACACTATAAATAGGAGGCAAGGTGAAGAAGAGAAGACACACACTTGAAAGCAAAATTGAAGATTGTTGTCTTGCTATTCTCTTCTCATATTTTCGTTCATACTTTGTGTAGCTAAGGTATTCCAATTTTCTTTGTTGTCCAGCTACACTATACACACCTTCTTAAGTTGGATTTGTATGATTGATTAGCCAAATTTATAAGGCTACATCAATAGGTGGTAGAGGTGTTATAACCAAGAGTTGCATAGAAGTAATTATCCAAGTCTTGAATAGGGTTGGTGTATAACCCAAGGATCAGGCTTGGCTCTTGTTGTAAGGTGTTCATTTGATAGTGAAATCCAAGGAAAGGTGTTTCTTGGGACTGGAGTAGGTCACATTGACCGAACCAGGATAAATTCTCGGTGTGCTTCTCTTGTTTCTTTATTTCTGTTTTCTGCCCGTTTTTGACTACAGTTTTCACACAACTTCTCATAATTTGAAAAAATAGATAAACATTTTCAAAATTCGTGATTTTTGGTGGAGTTATACTTCAGACTGTTAGCTTTCATTTTCAACAATAATCACTTGATTTGAGCAAGGGAAAGTTAGTCTTTCAGTCTTTGTAAGATAACTGCTCCAATCTGGCTGCAATCTGACCAGTTTTGAGAAAACTTAAATTCTGTATTTTTCAAGAATTGTTTAAGGTCAGGGCCTTTTGGAAACTTCATCTACACATCCTAAGGAGTGTTTTGATATAAAGATCAACCTGTTTGGTTGAGTATTCAAAGAGAAATCCGTTTTGCAAAATCAGCAACATTCTATCCAATTCTGTCCAGATTGACCATCTGAATCTTTTTATTTGTTTGAAGGGTCAAACGATCTTATTTTTTTCTGATTTTTGGACAGAGTCTTGTTAATTTATTGAAATTAAATTCTGGAGAGTTTCATAATTTTTAGAATTGTGTACAATTATTTGTGAATTTTTGAAAAATGGGTTCTGAATTTGAGGTGGTTTCAGATTCTGTTTTCAAAGGGGATTTTAACAAAGGGTTGTAGTGTAATTTCCGCTAACCACTATTCACCCCCCTCTAGTGGTGTTTATTACAGGTGCATGGTCCAACACTTGGTATCAGAGCCAGACCAACACCACTCAAAAGAAGCAAGATTCAACACCGTACAAACAAGACAAGGCTAAGAAGCAAGAAATCATAGTTGCCTGCTAATCCCAAATCAAGAAGGTTTGGAGCATTTGAACACTTCAAGAAGGTTTGGAGCATTTGTATTCACTTGATTAAAGATTCAAGGTATTCATCTAAAATCATACATCATGTCATCTATCTCTCATAAAGGAGCGTTCTCAAAGTCTACGAAAGAGGTAACATTTACTCCTGATTTTGATTCTGATAATGAGATGACTTTCGATGAAATGTATGATGAATTCATGAAAATGCATGCTCATTGTAAAAGGTTGTCAAAAGAGAAAAAGAAACTAATTGAAGAAAATGACAAGTTGAAGACAACCAACTTGGAACTTTCTAATCAATTAGAGTCTTTCAAACAAGAGTCATCAAATGCTCTTGATTCATTAAAGACTAAAATTGAGTCATCTAGAAATAATGAACAAACCTTAAGAACCGAAAATAGTGCGATGAAAACCAAGATACATGATTATGAAAATGAAGTGTCTACACTTAAATCATGCAAACTAGGCTTAGAGAAAACCTTAGAACAGTTTAAATCCGGTAAAAACATGTTAGACACACTCATCTCATCACAAAAGTATGGTAATGATAAAACCAGCTTAGGCTATAAAGAAGAAAATGAAAAAGTAAATAAAAAGACTAAGTTTGTTTCATCTAGTGCAAATTTGCCATATAATATAATAAAATCAACTTTACCTGCTACATCTTCTTCTACACCTTCTTCTACTAATATCAAGGCAAAAATACAACATAAACCCATAAAAGCACACATGCATAAACATACATCTAGGCCAAACTTTGCATCTAGACAACCTAGAAATTATGCCTATATGTATACAAATGCAACGAGACATAATAAAATGCATTCAACATATTATAAACCTAAGTATAGGCAACACTCTTATAAGTCTTATAGAAATGCCTATGAACACACTTATACTGCGCCATTTAAGAAACAAAATCGCATGCCTTATGCACATTATAAAATTCGGCCATCCTATAATGATTATCAACCATGGCACAACATGTATAACAATGCATCTTCACTTATGTGGAATAATCATGTATATGCTAATTCTTCTTATTTTCCAAATTATAACAATGCTAAAAATGTGCATAGAAGATATATTCAAGTTTGGATACCTAAGGGATATCTAAACAAGAATAGTGCCCCTAACATTCAAGGACCCAAATAAAGGGTACCTAAAACTTTGTCTCCATTGTAGGATAAACACAAGGAATGCAGGAGGCAAAGTCAAAGAATCTAAAAACCAAATGGTTTTTAGATAGTGGATGTACGAGGCATATGACGGGGAATCCCAAACTATTCACCGAACTGGAACAAATCGATAATGGAGGAAAGGTGACATTCGGTGACAACAACCAAGGCAAGGTTATTGGAAAAGGAACAATTGGGGACCCTAACACATTTCAAATACGAAATGTGTTGTTAGTAAGCAATCTTTCTTATAATTTATTAAGTATTTCGCAACTTATAGATTCTGGTTATCATGTCTCTTTTCTTCCTAATTGTTGTGATATAATAAATGAAAAAGAAGAAATCGTACTAAAAGGAAATAGGGATGGTAACATTTACACACTGTCACTAAATAACATATTAAATGCTAGGATTAAGTGTTTAGTATCACATGACTTAGATGTGAACTTATGGCATAGACGACTAGGCCATATAGGAGTTTCAACCACAGAAAGATTATCTAAGGAGAATCTAATTAGAGGAATGCCTAAGTTAGACTTACATAATTTTCAATTATGTGAGACATGTATTAAAGGAAAACATATAAAAGAGACAATGAAATCAAAACATGAAGTGAGTACTAGTCATGTACTAGAACTGCTTCACTTAGACTTATTTGGTCCAAGTAGGACAAGAAGTCTAGGTGGACACTACTATGTGTGTGTCATAGTAGATGATTACTCACGATACACATGGACATTGTTCTTAACACACAAAGACGATGCTCCATTGGTAATCGAAAATCTTATTAAGAAACTTGAAAATCTTTATGAAGAAAATGTTAAAAGAATTAGAAGTGATAAAGGTGGAGAATTTAAAAACAAAGATATAATTAAGTTTTGTGAATTACATGGAATAAAACATGAATTCTCACCACCAAGAACACCACAACTCGATGGAGTTGTTGAACGTAAAAATAGAACACTACAAGAAATAGCTAGAACTATGTTGTGTGAAAACAAAGTACCTAGATATTTATGGGCTGAAGCTGTTAGTTGTGCATGTTATATAATAAATAGGCTTTCTATTAGAAAGAAATTAAATAAAACACCATATGAGTTGTTGAATAATAGACACTCCTAAGGTAGATTATCTTAGAGTATTTGGGTGTAAATGTTTTGTACTTAATACCAAAGATAATCTAGATAAATTTGAACAAAAGTCTATTGAATGCATATTTGTTGGATATTCAACTAACTCAAAGGCATATAGGTGTTATAATCATGCATCTAGAAAAATAATTGAATCTATACATGTGAAATTCAATGAGAATGCATATTTTGATGTAAGTGATAAAAAGAAACAAGAGAATAATGTTGAAAATATGTTTTTTGATGATGATATATTACTTGAGCCTGTTCATGATCATCTAGAACCAACTTCCCCTGAACAAGATGTGCACGAACCTTTAGGTGAAATAAATCAATAAATTTTACAATTGGAAGATAATCTATCTAACTTACAGGATGTTCCAATTGTATATGAAAATGTTCACACGAATGAAACATTTGAACTAGAAGAAGGTGAACCTAGTCAACTTAGGAATTGGTGGCTTATAGAAGATAAACATAAACACCCTAAAGAGCTAATCATTGGTGATCCAAGTGTTGGGGTTAGAACACGTAGAAACATAAGTCAAGCTGAAGGGCATATCTTAATATCACACTTAGAACCTAAAAATATTAAGGAAGCCTTAGACGATTTATCATGGATAGATGTCATGCATGAGGAGTTAAACCAATTTATCCGAAATAATGTATGGGACTTAGTGCCTAAACCTGAAAATAAATCTATAATAGGAACAAAATGGATATTTAGGAACAAAATGGATGAACAAGGAAACATCACAAGAAATAAAGGTAGACTAGTCGCACAAGGTTATAATCAACAAGAAGGTATAGATTATGAAGAAACCTTTGCACCCGTTGCACGACTAGAAGCAATTAGATTGTTACTTGCGATTGCAAGTCTAAGCAATATTAAGCTCTTTCCAAATGGATGTCAAGAGTGCATTCTTGAATGGATACATTCAAGAAGAGGTGTTTGTCAAACAACCCCCTGGATTCGAAGATCCAAAGAATCCTAACCATGTTTACAAGCTTAAGAAAGCTCTATATGGTTTGAAACAAGCTTCAAGAGCTTGGTATGATAGATTTGCGAACTTTCTTATTGCAAATAATTATCAAAGGGGAACAATAGACAACACATTATTTCTAAGACGAAAAGATAATGATTTGTTAATAGTTCAAATCTATGTAGATGATATAATCTTTGGTTCAACAAACCCTACCTTAGTAAAAGACTTCGAAGAATGTATGAAGTCAGAATTTGAAATGTCAATGGTAGGAGAGTTGAATTATTTCTTAGGACTTCAAATCAAACAAACCCCTCAAGGAATTCATATTAGCCAACTTAAGTATGTCAATGACATGATTAAGAAGTTTGGCTTTGAAGAATTAAAACCAACACCTACCCCCATGAGTGTTAGCACCAAACTAGACAAGGATGAAAATGGTAAAACTTTTGATGACACACTCTATAGGTCTATGATTGGATCACTATTATACTTAACTGCATCAAGACCTGATATCATGTTTAGTGTGTGTATGTGTGCTAGGTTTCAATCTTGTCCTAAGGTATCACATTACAATGCAGTTAAAAAGATCTTTAGATATCTTAAGCATACACCTCACTTAGAACTGTGGTATGATAGAAACGCTAAGTTGGAATTACACTCATATAGTGATGCTGATTCTGGTGGTTGCAGGTTAGATAGAAAATCCACTAGCAGTACATGTCAATTCATAGGAACCAATTTGATCTCTTGGTTTTCTAAAAAGCAAGCTAGTGTAGCTCTTTCTACCACTGAAGCCGAGTATATCGCTTTGAGTTTATGTACTACCCAAATACTTTGGCTTAAACAGCAACTTAGTGATTTTGGCATTAAAATGAATAAAATTCCAATTTTCTGCGATAGCACAAGTGCAATCAATCTTTCACGGAATCCGGTGCTTCATTCTAAGGCCAAACACATTGAGGTGTGATATCACTTTCTTCGTGATCATGTTCAAAATGAGGATATAGTGATAAACCACATAAGAACTGATCATCAAATCGCTGACATCTTCACCAAACCCCTTAATCAAGTCACTTTTGAAAACTTACGAGCCAAATTAGGAATGATGACTTATGATACCATTGTATAGTTCTATCTTTTGCATGATTTGCAAAATAAAGGGGGAGATAGAATAAGAACATGATTTTAGTTGGTAAGTCATGTTTTAGTTGGTAAGTCATGATGAATCATATGCTAAGTTTTTATTGGTATAAATTTTGGAGCATAGGTTAAGGGGGAGAGTATGAGTTGCGGGGGAGCGGCATACTATTTAAAAGTTGAAAACATAGTTGAAAACATTTGGTTAAACTTTTGGTTATAAGTTGTGACATTAAAATCATGTTAGGTTATTTTGCAAATCATCCAAAAGGGGGAGAATGTTGAGAAATATGTTTGGATAATTTTCAAAGTCATGATTTTAAGTGATGAATACTTAAAAATATCACATATGGTGTTATAAATGAAAGAGTTGAATAAGTGAAGAAAAATGACACGATGTCTAGGGTTGTTAGAAATATTTTTCTAAAATGTGATAAAATAGTTGTTTTTATTTTTACATGATTTATATATGTTTATCATGTTGTGATTATGTGATTTTTATGATGATAATATCTTGTGACTAATATGCCCTCGAAGTTTCTACAACTTACCAAAAAGGGCAAAAGTGGTATTTTGAGTTTTGTAGGTACTCGACATGGTGAATATGATTCAAGAAGATATTATCATCTTATTTATTATATTTAATTCTGACCATCGGGGTCATTTCTGGAGTTTTATCTCACTAGGGGCATTTTGGTTATTTTACCCCCGAAGACAGTTTCGGTATTTTTACTCAAGGAATCTCTTGAGTATCTTATTATATTCATTCTGGAGTTCATTTAATATATTCTTGAAGATTATTTGGTGGTTTTCTATTTTATTCTCTCATTTGATGATTTTATCGATGGTAGCGGGATATGTGACGGTATTCGATGTCACGTTCTATTTTCTCTTGAAGACTCTTATATATATGTTATTGGAGGTTATTAATCATCATCTTTCAGAGATTACAAGGTGTTCTTGGTGCAAGATTCATCACAATATGTCAAGAAGAAATGGGAATTTTGATATTATATGTTGACATAACCTTGTCAACTATTATTTGTTGATTTCTCCTCAAAAATCTGAGTTGGTATACATATACACAGCCTCCAAAACGTGATTATACAGGTGGAGATGATGTTTTTCTCATTTTATGAGTTGGAGACAAGAAGACAAACCAAAAGCAAGCTAGTTGGCAAAAGTTGCCAACTTGAAATTTCAAATTTGAATGTAATGGAGACAAGGTTGTTGGAGATGATTATGGAGGTGCTTTAATTCAAAATTCTCAGTCATCTCATGGTCTAAAAGTTGGAGAGAATATGCCATCTATTCACACTATAAATAGGAGGCAAGGTGAAGAAGAGAAGACACACACTTGAAAGCAAAATTGAAGATTGTTGTCTTGCTATTCTCTTCTCATATTTTCGTTCATACTTTGTGTAGCTAAGGTGTTCCAATTTTCTTTTTTGTCCAGCTACACTATACACACCTTCTTAAGTTGGATTTGTATGATTGATTAGCCAAATTTATAAGGCTACATCAATAGGTGGTAGAGGTGTTGTAACCAAGAGTTGCATAGAAGTGATTATCCAAGTCTTGAATAGGGTTGGTGTATAACCCAAGGATCAAGCTTGGCTCTTGTTGTAAGGTGTTCATTTGATAGTAAAATCCAAGGAAAGGTGTTCCTTGGGACTGGAGTAGGTCACATTGACCGAACCAGGATAAATTCTCGGTGTTCTTCTCTTGTTTCTTTATTTCTGTTTTCTACCCGTTTTTGACTACAGTTTTCACACAATTTCTCACAATTTGAAAAAATAGATAAACATTTTCAAAATTCGTGATGTTTGGTGGAGTTATACTTCAGACTGTTAGCTTTCATTTGCAACAAGAATCACTTAATTTGAGCAAGGGAAAGTTAGTCTTTCAGTCTTTGTAAGATAACTGCTCCAATCTGGCTGCAATCTGACCAGTTTTGAGAAAACTTAAATTCTGCATTTTTCAAGAATTGTTTAAGGTCAGGGCCTTTTGGAAACTTCATCTACACATCCTAAGGAGTGTTTTGATATAAAGAGCAACCTTTTTGGTTGAGTATTCAAAGAGAAATACGTTTTGCAAAATCAGCAACATTCTATCTAATTCTGTCCAGATTGACCATCTGAATCTTTTTATTTGTTTGAAGGGTCAAACGATCTTATTTTTGTCTGATTTTTGGACAGAGTCTTGTTAATTCATTGAAGTTAAATTCTGGATAGTTTCATAATTTTTAGAATTGTGTACAATTATTTGTGAATTTTCGAAAAATGGGTTCTGAATCTGAGGTGGTTTCAGATTCTGTTTTCAAAGGGGATTTTAACAAAGGGTTGTAGTGTAATTTCTGCTAACCACTATTCACCCCCCTCTAGTGGTGTTTATTGCAGGTGCACGGTCCAACACGGTGCAAATCTGTTTGTCCTTTGGCCAAGAATGCCATCATGCACATAGTATGATGTTTATTTTTGATGAACATTTTTGTTTGCATGCACGGGGCGTAATCTAGATGCATTTTTGGTAAATGAGTTCCGTGTATGCATTAATGGTTTCTTTTCATATTTATACGACGTAAAATTATATCTCGTATGATATGAAGATGAGCATGATGAGATGTCATACGGGAAGGTCTAGGGGTCTTCTTAGATGCCACAACTGTCTTTGATGCATCTATTTTCTTAGATGGAATGAATTTGGTTGGTTTGTTTAGTGACTCATTTTTCTCAACGTATCCTAGTCTGGTTTTGTCACTATCACGCTTTTGTGAATAAATGATGTGATCTAGCATGTTTGTTTCCTTGTCAAATTGTTTCACTATTTTCTCTAAATTCGTATTCCTTGATTTCAAGTTTGAAATCTCGGATTTCATTTCATTATTATGTGTAGTTAATGATGAGATCTCTGATTTTAATGCATTAATAATGCATGACGACTCTTCTTTTGAATCGTTTAATTGAGAAACAAGGTTCGTGTTAGAAGATTCTAACAACTTCTTGTCTTCAATTAATCGTTTCTTTTCTTTTGCAAGAGTCTTTGAGAACTTATGCAACTCTAAATATTGGCTAAATAAATCATCATAAGAACATTCAGAATCAGAATCAGAGTCGGAAGATACCTCATTTGATTCCTTAGATTTAAAGCATACTTGTGCCTTTTGTTCTTTCGTATTGTCAGTCTCAGAGTCGGATGTGTCACTCCAAGTGGAGGCTTTGAAGGCTCTTCTCCTTTCTTTAGGTTCTGAGATGAGTCTAGTTTTGGTCCGATCCTTGTCAAGGTATTTGTTCGTTTGTTTTTCCTTGTTCGGACAATCATATGACAAGTGTCCAGGTTATCCACATTCATAACACTTTATTTCCTTATTTTTATTTTTATGATCCTTAGATGAAGTAGACTTATGTTTATTTTTAATCGATTTTCTCAAGATTTTTCTTAATCTTTTAGATGTCCTGATTAAATCCTCATCATCAGAATATGTGTCACTATCATCTATGACGTATTCATTTGATTTAAATGCTATAGCCTTATCATTTTTAGAAATAAACTCGGAATTTTTTAAAGTGAGTTTGTTTTCATATACCTTTAAAGATCAGATTAGTTCCTCCATTTTTATTGATTTGGTTTCTTTACTTTCCTCTATTGCTGTGACTTTAGGGTCCCATTCAGATGGAAGACTTCGTAGTACCTTCCGGACCTTTTCCTGCATAGAGAAAGCTTTGCCAAGAGACTCAAGAGAATTATAGATGTTAGTTAATCGTAAATCCATCTCAACAACAGACTCATTTGGCAACAATTTAAAAGACTCAAGTGTGGACATAAGCATATTAATCTTGGACTCTTTTACTTGACTAGTCCCTTCGTGTTTCATTTCAAGAATTATCCATATTTCTTGAGCACTAGAGCAACTTGATACATAACTAGATTCACATTTGCTTAGACCGTTTAAGAGTAGTTGCATGGCTTTAGCATTCATACTCAACTTCTTTTTGTCATCACTAGTGTATTCTTGTTTCATTTTTATAACCTCTAGTGTGACACCATCAACAATAGACAATTTAGAAGGAACAAATGGACCGTCTTCTATGATAGACCATAGATCAATATCAATAGCCATACGAAAAAGTTTCATTCTTAATTTTCATTGAATAACGGACTCACCATCAAAAAGAGGAGGCCTTACGGTAGACATTCCTTCTTGCACGGTTTTGTAACTAGTGGTTGCCATCTCACTAAGATCGTTGGATCTCCTTGTCGTGAGTGTGCCTTCTCTCCGATACCGCTTGTAGAACCTGCACAGCACCACTAGAAGATGGGGGGTTGAATAGTGGTTGTGGAAAATTTGGTTTTTAAAATTGTTTTAAACCAAAAACCCAACTTCTGAAAACAATTTTTTGTTTTCAGGACCTGTTTTGAAACGTTTTGAAAACTAGGTTACAGGTCTTTAAAAATTCTGAAATTTGGAGAGATCTTAGTCTCAGATGTTCTGAGTATCTCCTAAAAATTTCAGATTAAAATTCAACCTTTAACCAATTTAAAATTTGTTGGTGGTTAGATTGCGTAAATCTGCCAGAAACGGTAGTCTGATTTAAAAAATTAATTCCAATTAAACTGTGACTCCAAATATTCTGAAAATTTAATGACACACCCCTTATTATGTGTATTTAATTGAGTTGAAACAGTTTCAAAAAATTCTTTTAGGAGTTAGTCAAATACGTTCAAAGTCTCAACCTTTGCAAGCCTGAAAATCAGACTGCACTAGCCTCAGAACGTTTGACGTTTGGATGACTTATACTCGTCCAAAAGGGTTGACACTTGCGCCAAATGAACTTTAAGACGTGTGGCTATGTTTCTAGAACGTTTCGGGATTTTTGAAGTTCGTTTACTATTTTTAAGAACGTGATGAAAATGATGTACCGTGCTGGAAACTGAAAGTAAGTGCTGAAAAGTAAAGAACACAAGGAATTTTATACTGGTTCGGTTAAATCAACCTACTTCAGTCTTCGAAGACACCTTCCTTGGTTATCACTAATCACAAAACAACAAACAACACCTTACCACACAGGGTTGATGGAGTTACACACCAACTCTAACCCTTTACAAACCTTGTAAGTGATTACAACGATCACGAACACCGCCACCTAGCGGATGCAAGATTGATCACACCTTGATCAATCTTTTACAACAATATAGAGTATATGGTGGTATATATGAAGCCTATTCAAGATGTATGAATATGAATACAATAGGCTTTAAGAGTGAAGAAAGAAAGAAGTGTACAATAAAAGTGTAGAAACGTTTTTGCTCTCTTGGACTTGTAAGACTTTTCTTGTCTTTTGTTTGATCTCCTTCTTCTTTTTTTAATTCCATATGGCCTCCCCCTTCTTGTTCTTCCCCTTGAAAATTATCTTTTAAGTCCTTGGAAGAATATCTTGCATCATTGTGACATTCATTTGCTTACTTGGCAACTCCTCATTGGATGATCATTATAGCCTTGCTTACTTGGCACTCATTGATTGGATGAAAGTTGTCATCATTTGATGACTGTATAAATCTGAAAATAATACTTAAAAAATGTGCCAATTAGCCATAAAAATGTTTCCATAAATCACATAATAAATTCCATAAAATTTGCAAGACAATTCATCACCATTTTTCTTGAAAAAATTGGCCAACTTACTACTACACATGCTGAGATTTTAAGCATGTGCAATATTCAAGATATATTCAAAATATTGCCATATTGGTATTATATCAATCCTTGAATATTGAGAAGAAAATTTATCACCATTAACTCTAAAAAACCGGCTAGTATAGCACACACATGCTGAATTTTCAGCATGTGTCATATATGTGACATAGTTTGAAACATTACCTGATGTAGCTCCCTTCTTTATGTCACCAACCTTGTATACTTCATTCTTGGCCAATCAAGATGCCAACTAGGCTCCACATATGCTCCATTAAGCTGAGATATGGCGTGTGAATTTGAACTTGAACATGTGCTGAATTTATTTTTGCAAACTTTGTAAAATAGTGCACAATAATTATACACATATGGTATATTCTAATCAGCCCATAATTGATTTTTCTAGAACACTTTAGAATGTATAGAGTGTGTAAAAAGTGTCTAGATACATGTTATATGTCATGCCAAAAATGTTCCATGTGTCGTGTTCGTAGAAAACCGAATTTTCGACTTTTGTCGATTACGCGATTTTTCTCCGATTGAATTCAAACTTTTTGCACGTGACATAATATACATAAATAACCTGAAAATTCATCTCTAATGGCTGAAGGAATTGGCACACCATGTGCACAAAAGTTGAATTTAAAATCTCCACAATTTGGCCTTAATTGGGGGTGATTTGTGTGTGCCAACATGGAATGATTTCATGGATGAATATAACATGTAGACAACAAAATTTCTGGTCATTTTTGAACTGTAGGTGTAGCGCCCCGCACCCGGCCTCGTCCGGATACGATGCACACGCCGTACTTTACTGAGGAGAGTACAAGGCGTCATGCATAACATGTGAACATCCATAACATAAGTCGTGGACTCCCATGCTATCATTCAACATGGTAGTAAAATTTAGGCAGAATTAAAACTTTTCAAATCAAACATGCATCACTAATTTACTGAGTTCCCAAAAGTAGTAGTACCACAATCATAACATAACCGACAATCCAGAGAGTTTAAACATAGTCATAATACAATCGTCTTGGCAGCACAAAAGTCCTTAGCTTAGCTCTCTTAATACTCCTCGCCTATGGATAAGGTACTCTCGGCTCGTCCTCGATCCATTCTATCTTGGCATTCTCTGGCTCTGGGGAAAAATAAAGTGTGAGTGATAAAGATTGTAGGATCTGCAAGGCACCACTAGAAGGGGGGGGGGGGTTGAATAGTGGGTGCGGAAAATGTGGTTTTTAAAATTTCTTTAAACTTGAACAATTCAAGTTCTGAAAACAGTTTCTGTTTTCAGGACCAGTTTTAAAACATTTTGAAAACTAGGTTTCAGGTCTTCAAAAATTCTGAAATTTGGAGAGAACTTAGACTCAGATGTTATAAGTATCTCCTAAAAATTTCAGATTAAAATTCAACCTCTAACCCCTTGAAAATTCGTTGGTGGTCAGATTGCGCAAATCTGCCAGAACCGATACACTGATTTAAAAAAATTTATTCCAATTTGTACACAACTCCAAATGCTTTGAAAATTTAACCACTAACCCCTTATATGTTATATTTAAATGGGTTGAAACAGTTTTGAAAAATTCTTTTGGGAAGTTAGTCAAATACGATCAAAGTCTCAACCTTTGCAAGCCTGAAAATTAGACTGCACTAGTCTCAGAACTTTGGACGTTTGAATGACTTATACTTGTCCAAAAGGGTTGAAACTTGAGCCAAAAGAACCCTAGAACGTGTGACTATGTTTTCTGAAAGTTTCGTAATTTTTGAAATTCGTTTACTATTTTTACGAACGTGATTAAAAACAGTAAACAGTGCTGAAACAGAAAATCAGTGCTGAAAGTAAATGACACCAAGAATTTTATACTGGTTCGGTTATCAACAACCTACTCCATTCTTCAAGGAACACCTTCCTTGGTTCACACTAATCACACACACGCAGTACACCTTACCGCAGGGTTGATAGAGTTACACCTAACTCCAACCCTTGACAAACCTTGTATGACGAGTACAATTCACATGAACACCACCACCTCGCTAGAATGAAGATTGATCACACCTTGATCAATTTTTTACAAAGATGAATGAATGGTGGTTTATATGAAGCCTATTCAAGATTGAAAGATGCAAAGTACAATAGGCTTTTTACAAGAAAAGAGAGAAAGAAAGTGTAGGAGAAAAGAAGCTTGGCAATTTGATCACTTTAGAATGCAATTCTTGGTGTTGCTTTTGTTTGCTCTTCTCTTCCTTCCTTATAGACTTGCAGCCGTCCCTATAGCCCTTCTCCCCCTCTTGAAAATTTCCTTTTAAGTGCTTGAGAGAGTGTAAGACATCATGGTGACAATGCTTTGCTTACTTGGCATCATTCCATTGGACCATCATTTAGTCTTTGCTTACTTGGCACCTCTTTATTGGCTCAATGTTGTCATCATTTGATGACTTGGAAAATCTCAAATAATCACTTTAAACATGTGCCAATATCAATCATAAAATCATACCATAAGTCACAAATTTCATCATAAATTGCAAGACAATAAAATCCCTCCTTTTCTACCCAAGAAAATCGGCCATTATACTCCTTGCCATGCTGAATTTTTCAGCATGTGCAACATCCATTTTTATTCAAGATAATCTCCAATTTACTTTGATTTTTCTCATTAAAATGAATCAACAATACATGGTAAGTCTTGCTATCAATTGAGAAATGAATTTGGACACACAATAGCCTTAGAATTCGTCCACCATCACTTCACACATGCTGAAAATTTTCAGCATGTGTGATATGTAGAATATCACACTTTATTACCTTACATAATATTCAAATTATTTCCATAACATCTTCAATTAATCCTTTAATAAAAAATTGACAAAATATGTTACATTAACCATGAAGAAATCGGCCACATGTGTGTAGTATGCTGAAATTTTCAGCATGTGACATAAGAGAGGTATATGTTGAATACTTACCTTTTGTAGCTTCTCTCTTTGATTCATCAACATTGTATCATTGATCCTTGACCAATCAACATGCCAACAAGGCTCCACATATGCTCCAAATCAGCTGTAGTAACGTTTGAGTGTGTTTGTACATGTGCTGAAATTTATTTTTGCTAACTTTGTAAAATAGTGCACATTTAATAATACACACATGTAATATTCCAATCAGCCCTTAATTTAATTTTCTAGAACACTTTAAGATGTATATTATATGTAAAAAGTGTCTAGATACGTGTCACATGATATACAAGAAAAACGTTCCATGTTTTGTGCTTAGAAAACCGAATTTTTGATATTTATCGATTACCCGATTTTTCTCTAATTTAAATTCCAACTTTTGCACATGTTATATATATTATGTTATACATAATATATATAATATATACTTTAAATCTCAGCACTTGGCTGGTTTAAAGTGGTACCATTAGCATGTGACAAAATTAAACTTGGAATCTTCACATTTTGGCCTTAATGTGGAGTAATTTGTGTGTGCCAACATGGAAAGTATTTTTGGCTGAATGTGTCATGTATAGCACGAAATTTATACCATATTTTGATGTATATGGGCTGGCCATTTATTTATGGCAAGTACGTGACACGTTGGCGAAGTTTCGGTATTCGCCCGATACGACAAATTTCGGTTTAGAACCTTTTATCGTGTCGTATTTAATTTGTCATCACCATATCTTATATCATATGATATAGGACCTGAATATACTCATAAACATGAGTTAAGTATAGTGGTGTGACATTAACGTACGTACGTAAAATATATAACGTGTCGGTAGTACGTTGGAATACATGTGTATGTGCCTTTTTCAAAAATTCAGAAAATATATGTAATATATATGTATATATGCGTGTGTAATTAAGGATGTGAGGAGGAGATATCTTTCCTTCATTAGCTCTGTTGCCTTTGTGCCTTTTCCAAATGTGGCTTCCTTTAATGAACTACTTAGTTTATTAAACTAAGTACTTCACTTAATGAACTAGTTTAGTTCATTTATGGTGGCACCTGAAAATAGCATAAACACAACAAATGTTTTCCATATGATG
Organism: Eustoma russellianum; assembly: GCA_036186865.1. Taxonomy (NCBI): domain Eukaryota; kingdom Viridiplantae; phylum Streptophyta; class Magnoliopsida; order Gentianales; family Gentianaceae; genus Eustoma; species Eustoma russellianum. The sequence continues at coordinate 13,209,183 of AP025049.1, forward strand.
TAAGCTTTAACGCTTCATGGCTCGTTAGTACGGCAACATAATATATAAGCTAAGTGATGGCAAGATATCATGCGTACATGTACACGTTTATATATCATGCACGTTTTATCTTATGTTCGTTTTTGTGCACATTTAAATCATGTATTTGAAAATCACTCAAACCCCTTTTTCTCAACAATCTCCCCCTTTTGATGATTTTCAAAATAACTTATGCACATGATTTAAATCCTATCGCTCCCCCTTCAATCATGCATAAAATCAAAACTTGAATTTTAAATTCCGAGTCGCTCCCCCTTAATTTATGCAATTAGTATCTCTCTCCCCCTTAAATTTAGTATCTCTCTCCCCCTTAAATCATGCTTTCTCTCCCCCTTTATTTTGGAAAGCAAATCAAAAGATGCCTGTAAAGATGAAGAAAAAAAATCATGCATTTCATATACGTGCATTCGTAAGGGTTATTTATTCAACCCTTTAAAAATATCCCTTTTGGTACCCAAATTTGGGTGACCTTTCTAGGTCTTCCAAAAGGTGAGAAAGATGATGAAAATGAAACATAGTATCCGTTGGGGGCAAATGCGTTTGGCCTTTGGCCAAGAATCCCATCATGCATATAGTATGATTTTCGTTTTTGGTTTGCATGCACGGGGAGTGATCTAGATGCATTTTTATGATATGAATGTCGCATAGGCATCAGTGGCTTTCTATATGGCATGTGATTTCTCTTTGTATGATAAGAAGCACGATGTGATGAGATAAATAGTGTACTAGTCTTCTTCTCATATTTATACGGCACATAATTATACTTTGTATGAGATGAAGAAGAGATATGACGAGATGTGGGGAGAGGGGGCTTTTGCTTTATTTTAGGCGCTACGTATGCCTTTGATGTGTCTACTTTCTTAGACAAAACAAACTTGGATGGTTTAGATGATGCTTCGTTTGTCTCGTTGTATCCTAATCCAGATTTATCATTGTCATGTTTTTGTGATAAAATAATGCGATCTAGCATGTTGGATCCCGTATCAAATTGTTTCATCATTTTCTCTAAATCAGTATTCCTTGATTTCAAACTTGAAATCTCGGATTTCATTTCATTATTTTGCGTGGTCAATGATGAAATCTCTGTCTTTAATGCATTGATGATGCATGATGACTCTTCTTTAGAATCGTTTAATTGAGCGATAAGATTTTCGTTAGAAGATTCTAACATCTTCTTGTCTTCAATTAATCGCTTCTTTTGTTTTGCAAGAGTTCTAGCAAACTTATGTAATTCAAGATATTCAACATATAAATCATCATAAGATAGTTCAGAATCCGAGTCAGAATCAGAATTTACCTCATTTTCAAATAGTGGAGGCATTTGGCCTGACATACCTTCTTGCTCGGTTTTGTCGCTAGTGGTTGCCATCTCACTAAGATCGTTGGATCCTTTTGTTGTGAGTGTTCCTGCTCTCTGATACCAATTGTAGGATCTGCAAGGCACCACTAGAAGGGGGGGGGGTTGAATAGTGGGTGCGGAAGATGTGGTTTTTAAAATTTCTTTAAACTTGAACAATTCAAGTTCTGAAAACAGTTTCTGTTTTCAGGACCAGTTTTAAAACGTTTTGAAAACTAGGTTTCAGGTCTTCAAAAATTCTGAAATTTGTAGAGAACTTAGACTCAGATGTTATAAGTATCTCCTAAAAATTTCAGATTAAAATTCAACCTCTAACCCCTTGAAAATTCATTGGTGGTCAGATTGCGCAAATCTGCCATGACCCGATACACTGATTTAAAAAAATTTATTCCAATTTGTACACAACTCTAAATGCTTTGAAACTTTAACCACTAACCCCTTATATGTTATATTTAAATGGGTTGAAACAGTTTTGAAAAATTCTTTTGGGAAGTTAGTCAAATACGATCAAAGTCTCAACCTTTGCAAGCCTGAAAATCAGACTGCACTAGTCTCAGAACTTTGGACGTTTGAATGACTTATACTTGTCCAAAAGGGTTGAAACTTGAGCCAAAAGAACCCTAGAACGTGTGACTATGTTTTCTGAAAGTTTCGTAATTTTTGAAATTCGTTTACTATTTTTACGAACGTGATTAAAAACAGTAAACAGTGCTGAAACAGAAAATCAGTGCTGAAAGTAAATGACACCAAGAATTTTATACTGGTTCGGTTATCAACAACCTACTCCAGTCTTCAAGGAACACCTTCCTTGGTTCACACTAATCACACACACGCAGTACACCTTACCGCAGGGTTGATAGAGTTACACCTAACTCCAACCCTTTACAAACCTTGTATGACGAGTACAATTCACACGAACACCACCACCTCGCTAGAATGAAGATTGATCACACCTTGATCAATCGTTTACAAAGATGAATGAATGGTGGTTTATATGAAGCCTATTCAAGATTGAAAGATGCAAAGTACAATAGGCTTTTTACAAGAAAAGAGAGAAAGAAAGTGTAGGAGAAAAGAAGCTTGGCAATTTGATCACTTTAGAATGCAATTCTTGGTGTTGCTTTTGTTTGCTCTTCTCTTCCTTCCTTATAGACTTGCAGCCGTCCCTATAGCCCTTCTCCCCCTCTTGAAAATTTCCTTTTAAGTGCTTGAGAGAGTGTAAGACATCATGGTGACAATGCTTTGCTTACTTGGCATCATTCCATTGGACCATCATTTAGTCTTTGCTTACTTGACACCTCTTTATTGGCTCAATGTTGTCATCATTTGATGACTTGGAAAATCTGAAATAATCACTTTAAACATGTGCCAATATCAATCATAAAATCATACCATAAGTCACAAATTTCATCATAAATTGCAAGACAATAAAATCCCTCCTTTTCTACCCAAGAAAATCGGCCATTATACTCCTTGCCATGCTGAATTTTTCAGCATGTGCAACATCCATTTTTATTCAAGATAATCTTCAATTTACTTTGATTTTTCTCATTAAAATGAATCAACAATACATGGTAAGTCTTGCTATCAATTGAGAAATGAATTTGGACACACAATAGCCTTAGAATTCGTCCACCATCACTTCACACATGCTGAAAATTTTCAGCATGTGTGATATGTAGAATATCACACTTTATTACCTTACATAATATTCAAATTATTTCCATAACATCTTCAATTAATCCTTTAATAAAAAATTGACAAAATATGTTACATTAACCATGAAGAAATCGGCCACATGTGTGTAGTATGCTGAAATTTTCAGCATGTGACATAAGAGAGGTATATGTTGAATACTTACCTTTTGTAGCTTCTCTCTTTGATTCATCAACATTGTATCATTGATCCTTGACCAATCAACATGCCAACAAGGCTCCACATATGCTCCAAATCAGCTGTAGTAACGTTTGAGTGTGTTTGTACATGTGCTGAAATTTATTTTTGCTAACTTTGTAAAATAGTGCACATTTAATAATACACACATGTAATATTCCAATCAGCCCTTAATTTAATTTTCTAGAACACTTTAAGATGTATATTATATGTAAAAAGTGTCTAGATACGTGTCACATGATATACAAGAAAAACGTTCCATGTTATGTGCTTAGAAAACCGAATTTTCGATATTTATCGATTACCCGATTTTTCTCTAATTTAAATTTCAACTTTTGCACATGTTATATATATTATGTTATACATAATATATATAATATATACTTTAAATCTCAGCACTTGGCTGGTTTAAAGTGGTACCATTAGCATGTGACAAAATTAAACTTGGAATCTTCACATTTTGGCCTTAATGTGGAGTAATTTGTGTGTGCCAACATGGAAAGTATTTTTGGCTGAATGTGTCATGTATAGCACGAAATTTATAGCATATTTTGATGTATATGGGCTGACCATTTATTTATGGCAAGTACGTGACACGTTGGCGAAGTTTCGGTATTCGCCCGATACGACAAATTTCGGTTTAGAACCTTTTATCGTGTCGTATTTAATTTGTCATCACCATATCTTATATCATATGATATAGGACCTGAATATACTCATAAACATGAGTTAAGTATAGTGGTGTGACAATAACGTACGTACGTAAAATATATAACGTGTCGGTAGTACGTTGGAATACATGTGTTTGTGCCTTTTTCAAAAATTCAGAAAATATATGTAATATATATGTATATATGCGTGTGTAATTAAGGATGTGAGGAGGAGATATCTTTCCTTCCTTAGCTCTGTTGCCTTTGTGCCTTTTCCAAATGTGGCTTCCTTTAATGAACTACTTAGTTTATTAAACTAAGTACTTCACTTAATGAACTAGTTTAGTTCATTTATGGTGGCACCTGAAAATAGCATAAACACAACAAATGTTTGCCATATGACGTAAGCTTTAACGCTTCATGGCTCGTTAGTACGGCAACATAATATATAAGCTAAGTGATGGCAAGATATCATGCGTACATGTACACGTTTATATATCATGCACGTTTTATCTTATGTTCGTTTTTGTGCACATTTAAATCATGTATTTGAAAATCACTCAAACCCCTTTTTCTCAACAAAGATCACCCAGCAAGAATACAATAAACTAGCATGAAATACGTAAAGAATCATAATATGAATGTATTACCCCAAAAACCTCAAATATTCATAATTCATACCTGCTCCTGGATCCTGTACTTATTTGACGTTCGGCTTAGGCATGTTTTAGGGAATGCTATACCATACCTGATCTTGGATCCTAAACTTACTTGGCATTCGTGTTAAGCATGTTATTAGGAAATGCTTTACCAACAATAACTTATAACCATTAATTGTGACATGCAACATGTGTTCATGATCATGAATTATGCAAGATGCAATGCATGATGTCATGTCATGTCATGTCAAAACATCATTTTGGTCTCATAAGGCAACATGTCGTAAAAACAGAGTGTCAGATCAATTAACCCCAGATCTGAGCGGGTCCAGAACAGATATCAGACCAATTAACTCCGGGCCTGAACGGGTCCAGAACAGATATCAGATCAATTAACCCCGGATCTGAGCGGGTCCAGAACAGATATCAGATCAATTAACCCCAGATCTGAGCGGGTCGAGAACATATCATATCATCAGACTAATTAACCCCGGGTCTGGAGTAGGGTTAGTCGCATGCTTGGCCGGCAAAGGAATCATGAAGCTTTCTTTAAAAAAACATGGGACCGTAAAAACTTTTCATGCATAACGAAAAAATAGTCGCTCGTAAAACTTGCTTGCATCATAAAATCCATGAAAATCAGTTTCATGATCATGCATGATACATGCCGTGATATAAAATGCAAGCCATGACATGAATAATTGTATGCATTCCTCATAACATATCAACATACATGAATTTGAAAGCTAAGTATTTCCAAGACTTTTGCTTCACATTCATAGGGCGATTGAGCTAACCAATTAGGTCTATTTCCATATTTCTTTTGTCGCAAATACGTTTGGTGGAATCTTAGATACATGTCATAAAATTGCAGATTATTTCAATAACCGTAAAGGGACTTATTTAATTACTTTCCGAACTGGGTTAGGTGCTGAAACTGAGCTGACAGATTTTACTAAAAATTCAATTGCGGTGAATCCGTAATTCGTTCTCTAGAAATTCCAACTTCCCCAAGTCATAAACATATGAAACTAGTATCCTACCGAAATTTAGCCCATTTGCATGTCTCTAAGTCCCTTTTCTGAGGCTGGAAAGTCGTTACTAATTTCAGGTTGGCTCCAGTAATTTTAGTTTAGCAGTTTTGCCAAATAATTCATTAACAATAATCCAGAACTTATTTTACCAAGATTCCAGCTGGCATGTCTACTACACTCATAGGATTATTACCATGCCAAAAATCAGCTTTATTGGTCGTCTACAAGGTCCCTTTTTAAGTCAGTGAAAAGAGGTCACTATTCTGCTCAGTTCCCGTTTTTCAGGTCTGACCAGTCTTACTAAATATTTTATTAAAAATTAACTATAGCTGATTTTACCAAAATTCCAGCTGGCATCTCTACTAAACTCATGGGGATAGGTTTGTGACAAACATCAGATTTATTCAAGGTTCACAAGGTCCTCTTTTAATACGTTGAAGTCAATTGTCAATTCTGCCCAGCTCCAGAATTTGTTACTGGAGTAGTTTTACCACGTAATTTCTTAAAAATAATCCTTAGCTTATTTTGACAAAATTCTGCCTCTCACTTGTGCTAAATTCATAAGGATAACTTTGTACCAAGAATTAGCTTCATTGAAGGTCTGTAAGGTCAGTTCTTAAACCATCTAAAACGTCACTCTATTCTGTCCAGCTCCAGAAATTCCAGCCTGAGCAGTTTCACCAAAACATTTTATACAAATAATCCATAACTTGTTTTACCACAATTCCAACTCTCATATTTGGTAAACACATAGGACTAACATCATACCAAAAACCAATTTGATAGCACGTCAGTAAGGTTCAATTTAAGGTCACACATCTCACTGTCCAATTTTGTCCAGCTCTAGTGGTTTGACATTTTACCCTCTTTTTATGTCAAGTGACCACTAATTATCTTGTGCTTACGAAATAACTTATTATTCATCACATACACCTTTTTCCTATGAATGTCCAGATTTCATTCCTCATTTTGAGTCCTCTTTGCACCATGCCAAAACAGTGGGTAGTTTGTTCACAACCACTAGCATGCTTGTTTACAAAAGAAGTTCTTTCTTGGATTCAATTCACCTTCATCTTCATCCTTTAGGCCGAAATTTAGGTGATACCAAGAACATATTTTCACAACACTTATTTAAGCATGCAACACATTCAAGTACCATGTTATTCCAATCTTACCCAAACAACCTCATAAAATTCACATTTAACACATGCATGCTTTCTTAGGTCTTCACAAGTTTCATCCAAGAGTTAATCTAGCCTAGACTTACTTAGGTGGACCTTAATTCATCTTAAGACAGCCCCATTTCACTTTGCATGTAAGAAAAGATTGCATCTTTGAAAGAATTAGTCACATGCAAGATAATGTTCTTAAGAAATCACTAAGGTACAAACTTGAACTTAGTGTTTTCTTCTAAAGTTCACATCTTAGGAACATCTAGCCATTCAAGTCACTAATTCTTCAAATAAATCATGAGAGTCTAGTGTATACTTGCCTCTTCAAGCTAAATCTCTTGCCTTTGCTTGGTTATGGAGTGAGTTTAGTTGAAATCCACCTCCTTTTCCACCCTTGACTACACGGTTTTGATGGAGAGGAAAAAGGAGATTTAGTCTTCATTCAATAGTGAAAATAGAGTTCCAATTGAGGCTAGAACATCTTACCAAAGTAGGCTTGGAGTGGAGCTTCAAGTGTAGCAAGATATCACCACCTAAGAGAGTTGAAATCTTCCACCTAGTTGGACAAGGAGGCCACGGTTTTTGGGGTGGAGGGAGTGGTTCAAGTGAGCTTCATTCTTCACCAAATAAGAATTCACTTAAGGAATTTGGAATCAAGACTTACCTAGAGATCTTCTTGAGTCTTGAATATGAGCTTGATTGAGAACTCCTACCTTCAAGAAGTGGTGTGGCCGAAAGTTGGAGTGTGGAGGGAGGGAAAATTTCTTAAGTGTTGGCTTGCTTCAGAGGGAATTCAAGGTGAGATTGAAGTGAGCTTCTAGGAACACTTAAAATAGAATATGTTGCGGGAAAATGGGGAGGGGGCCAGCGGTTCCTAGGGTCAAAGAGGGGAGGAGAAACACAAGATGAGAATTGACCACTTTTCCCTCATTCAAGCTTGATTCCTTCTTATTTTATTACTTGTTGTTGCATGCTTGTCTCCCACGCTTTCTTTTGTTTATTTATTTTATTATTTTAAATGCATGCTTGTCTTGTATTTTAGATATTTGATTAATCTAAATATTATGGGAACTAATGTGGAGGATTCTAGATTACTTGAGAGGCTTGGCCGAAAATTGGGGGGTCTTTGGGGGTATTTTGGTCATTTCATAATTAACATGTCCCACATTTATATAATTTATGCTACTATCTATTTTATCTAATATGATTTTAATCTTGCTTTGTGAGGATCAATTATGTTTGTATTCTTACAAGAACGAGTTTACTTCAAGGGTGATCAATGGCCTTTGGCCGAATTCACAAGGTGTATCACACACCTTGTGACGTTCGCTTGTATAACTATTTAGTGTCTGTCCTAAATGAACTTAAAGAATTTAAATAAAGAAGCGCTAATTTGACTTAAGTAACATGCATGTGAAGGAATCGTCGCTTTTATTTCGTCACTTAATCATAGTTTCAAGTACACGGTCGTTGGGGTACAACATCCTCCCCCCTTATTATAAGTTTCGTCCTCGAAACTTCCGAACTAGTCAAAAAAGATGCGGATACCTACTCCTCATATCTTCCTCAGTTTCCCATGTTGCTTCTGCCTCCGAATGATGCCTCCATTGTACCTTTACCATGGGTATGGATCTCTTTCTTAAGGCCTTCTCCTTTCGATCAACGATCTTTATAGGCTCTTCCTCATAGGATACATCCTCATCAACTTTCAACTGTTGATCTTCAAGGATGTGGCTGGGGTCATATACATATCGGCGAAGTTGGGAAACATGGAATACATCATGTAACTGAGAGAGAGATGGTGGAAACGCCAAGCGGTATGCAACTTCGCCCACTCTCTCAAGTATCTCATAAGGTCCAACGAATCTTGGGCTTAGCTTTCCTTTGATGCCAAATCTTTTAACACCCTTAGTCGGAGAAACCTTTAGAAAAACTTTCTCTCCTTCTTGGAATTCCAAAGGTCTCCTTCTTTCGTCTGCCCATATCTTCGTTCTATCTTGTGCCACTCTTAGTCTTTGCTGAACAAGCTTCACCTTTTCTCGTGTTTGCTCAAAAATGTCAGGTCCCGCATGGATCTTGTCTCCAATCTCATCCCAATAGAGTGGGGATCGACATTTTCGTCCATACAACGCTTCATATGGTGCCATCCCGATAGACCTGTGGAAGCTATTATTATAAGAGAACTCAACGAGCTTAAGGCTTCTATCCCAGCTTCCTCCAAAATCAAGGATGCAAGCGCGGAGCATATCGTCAAGGGTTTGGATTGTTCTTTCCGATTGTCCATCTGTTTGAGGATGAAATGCGGGACTCATTCTAATTTCTGTGTCCATTGCCTTTTCAAAGGCTGTCCAAAACCTCGAAGTGAAGCGGGGATCGCGGTCGCATACGATACTTATGGGAACCCCATGCAAGCAAACGATATGGTCAATGTACATAGAGGCTAACTTCTCCATAGATGCCTTAATCGTCATAGCCAAAAAGTGTGCGGACTTAGTCAAACGATCCACAATGACCCATATAGCATCATTCCCATACTTAGTCTTGGGTAAGTCGGTTACAAAGTCCATGGTGATGTGATCCCATTTCCATTCCGGCACCTCTAAGGGTTGCAATAATCCAGCGGGTCTTTGGTGCTCGGCTTTTACTCTTTGACAAATTAGACATCGCTCGACAAATTCTGCTATTTGATTCTTCATACCGGGCCACCAAAACTTTTGCTTGAAATCTTGGTACATCTTATTAGCTACAGGGTGTATAGACAATCGAGAATTATGAGCTTCCATCAAAACTTCATCTTTAAGTTCTTTGCCTTTGGGGACACACAACCGTCCTCAATACCATAAACAGCCGTCGCTGCGAACTTCAAAGTCGTCTCGTGGCTTGTCTTTCATCCTTTCTTTGATTTTCCTCAACGCTTCATCATTCCCTTGAGCCTCTTTGATCTTATCAATCAATGAAGGAACAAGAACTAGCTTGGCGAGAACCTCATCGACTGAGTCAACTTCTTCTAAACCGAACTCTTCCATGTCTCGCTGGAGAGATGGTTGCTGTGGGTGACTTGCTTTCCGACTTAATGCATCAGCAACCTTACTAGCTTTTCCCGGGTGATACTGAATGGAAAGGTCGTAATCCTTTATTAACTCCAGCCATCTGCGCTGCCGCATATTAAGCTCCTTCTGGGTAAAGAGGTACTTTAGGCTCTGTGATCTGTATAAATTTCACACCGTTCGCCATACAAGTAATGCCTCCATATCTTTAATGCAAAAACCACTGCAGCAAGTTCAAGATCGTGGACAGGATAGTTTTGCTCAAATGGTTTCAACTGTCGGGATGCATAAGCTATCACTTTGTCATTCTGCATAAGAACACATCCGAGACCATTCTTCGAAGCATCACTATATACTACATACTTCTCACCAGGAGTGGGTTGATCTAGGATAGGTGCGGACGTCAACTTTGCTTTTAGCTCCGAGAAACTCCTTTCACAGTCGGCACCCCACTCGAACTTGGTTTTCTTTTGGGTCAATCTGGTGAGAGGAACAGCTATCCTCGAGAATCCTTCAACAAACTTTCTGTAATATCTGGCCAGTCCGAGAAAACTTCTTACTTCAGTAACATTCGTTGGCCTGGGCCATTCTGTGATAACTTCAATCTTCTTGGGATCTACTGAAATCCCATCTTTTGAAATCACATGACCAAGGAAGGATACACTTTGCAGCCAAAACTCGCATTTACTGAACTTGGCATATAATTGTCTTGCTCTTAGAATGTTTAGGACTGTCCTCAAATGGGATGTGTGGGTCTCTTCGTCGGGTGAATATATCAAGATATCATCTATGAAGACCACCACGAATTTATCCAACTGTTCTTGGAAGATTCGATTCATGAGATCCATAAAGGCGGCAGGGGCATTGGTCAAACCAAAAGGCATGACTAGGAACTCATAGTGTCCATATCGGGTTCTGAAAGCAGTCTTAGGGACATCTTCCGCCTTTATCTTTAACTGGAAGTACCCAGATCGTAGGTCTATCTTACTAAAAATTCGAGATCCCTGCATTAAGATACTTTAGATAGGGTTTTGGAAAAGATTTAAATCTTATTCAAGTTAAACTTATGATTTACTTACCCTGAGCTGGTCGAATAAGTCGTCAATCCGGGGCAACGGGTACTTGTTCTTTATGGTAATTTTGTTGAGCTCCCGGTAATCGATGCATAAGCGCATACTTCCATCTTTCTTTTTCACGAATAGCACCGGAGCACCCCATGGTGAAACACTGGGGCGAATAATTTTCTTCTCTAACAGTTCGTGTAACTGTTCCTTTAATTCCTTTAGTTCAGCAGGTGCCATGCGATAAGGGGCTTTCGATATGGGTTCCGCTCCTGGAACAAGGTTGATTTCGAAAGCGATCTCCCGATCAGGAGGTAGTCCAGGCAAATCATCGGGAAATACATCAGGGTACTCTTTAACAATTGGAACTTCTGCAAGGGTAGGGCCTTCTTGTTCAGCACTTAGAACATAAACCAAGAATCCTTCATGACCCTTCCTTAATGCTTGGCTGGCACGAGTTGCGTTAACAAAGACTTTCTTAGATGGTTTCTTTAATTTGGTTCCTCCTTGGAATGACATCTCTTCTCGAGCTGGGTCCTTAATGATGACCTGCCTGCTTCGGCAGTCAATGTGAGCATGATTCTTTGAGATCCAATCCATTCCAAGTATCACATCAAAATCACTCATAGGTATGGGGATCAAATTGGCCTCAAATGTCTGGTCATTAAACTCAAGCGCACATTTTCTGAATATGTGAGGGGAAACAAGCACCTGATCGCCAGCTACTTGTACTATATAAAGTGAATCTAATCGGACTGGATCATGATCGATATTCTTAGCAAACTTCCGGGAGATAAATGAGTGGCTAGCGCCACTGTCAAACAACACATTTGCAGGTATGCTACACACTAATATAGTTCCTGAACCATGCACATTTTACTAAGCAATGTGATAGACATGCATAAGTGAAATGTATTGAAGGCATAAAACTTTAAATCTTACCAGTCACTACATCAGCAGTCTCCTCGACATCCACATCCGTCATAGCGTGCACTCTTGCATTTGTACGGGGCCGCTGGTTCTTTTGTTGTTGCTGCGGCTGCGCTCCTTTTTCTGGACAATCTTTAATCATGTGGCCATCTTTGCCGCATTCAAAGCATTTTCCTGTTTTCCACTTGCACTCACCCACATGCCTCTTCTGGCAGTGAGAGCAAACCGATATTGCTGGCTGTTGAGAGGAAGTCTGATTCTTCTGCTGATTATTTTGGTTTTGCTTGCGGTGTTGATTCTGTCCTTGACGAACTGATCCTCTGAAATTCTTCTTTTCCACTTTCTTATATTTCTCATTACCGGTCCCTTGTCTTTCTCGAATCTGGCCCACGTCATCTCTTCGGACAATATCCCTCTCTATGCGGTAGCATGCATCTAGAAGTGCTCCAAAATTGGTAGGATTTGCATTTACCAACCACGTCCTAATCCTCGGATTCAGGCCTCTTTCAAACTTTAGCATTTTTGTCTCTTCGTCATTCATAGTAACAGGCTGGAACCTCCCAAGTGCAATGAACTTGTTGGCGTACTCTGCTACCGTCATGCCCGGCTCTTGTTTCAAAGATTCAAATTCATGTCTCTTTTGTAATTTGACAGATGGGGGAATATAGAACTTATGGAATTCTTGTAGAAATCTCTCCCAGGCAATCGGTCTGGGCAAAGGCTGCAGATTTGTCTTCCACCATTGATTGGCCTCACTGATCAGGAAAGGTCGGATGGCCTGAGCTTTCATCTCCTCTGGGGCTTGAATTAGCTCAAAACAGTTTTCAACCTCATCTAGCCACTTTTTTGCGATATCGGGGTCTGGCCTTCCTTCAAACGGGGGTACGTTAGCCCTCTTGAGCTTCTCAAAATAGTATTGGGCATCCCTTACGGGCTGATGCGGCTGAGGTGGAGCATTCTGATGAATTAAGCCTTGCCCTATCTGAGTAACAACTTGGCAAAAAGCCTGAAAAGCATTCACGTCTGGAATGACCAGAGGAACAGGTGCCTGTGGAGCTGGTGGTGGAGGATTCTGGTCCGGCTGAGGTGGCGGCGGAACCTCTGCTGGTGGCAGTGGAATGGGCTCCTGAGCCGCTGGTTGTGCTCTCGGAGGTCTGCCACGTGGTCTCACCATCTGCACTTATGGGTTTAGCATCTATTTAGAATAGTGGAATTAAAATCAATTGAATTTGACTAAGGACCAAAATCGAAACTCTTAAGTGAAGGAGATAAAAGAGCACGTCTTATGTCATAGTCTTAGCTTTCATAGTTTAGGATTAGTTATTAAATCACATCCTAAACCCGGTCTAAGTGGTCCTAGTCTAAGGTCATCACTCATCAAGATCATGACTTAGGTCTAAGATCAAACTTAGATTGCTAAGGTCATAACTTAGTCCTACGTTCTGCCCAAAATCTAGAACCTGGGCTCTGATACCACCTGTAGCGCCCCGCACCCGGCCTCGTCCGGATACGGTGCACCCGCCGTACTTCACTGAGGAGAGTACAAGGCGTCATGCATAACATGTGAACATCCATAACATAAGTCGTGGACTCCCATGCTATCATTCAACATGGTAGTAAAATTTAGGCAGAATTAAAACTTTTCAAATCAAACATGCATCACTAATTTACTAGGTTCCCAAAAGTAGTAGTACCACAATCATAACATAACCGACAATCCAGAGAGTTTAAACATAGTCATAATACAATCGTCTTGGCAGCACAAAAGTCCTTAGCGTAGCTCTCTTCATACTCCTCGCCTATGGATAAGGTACTCTCGGCTCGTCCTCGATCCATTCTATCTTGGCATTCTCCGGCTCTGGGGAAAAGTAAAGTGTGAGTGATAAAGATCACCCAGCAAGAATACAATAAACTAGCATGAAATACGTAAAGAATCATAACATGAATGTATTACCCCAAAAACCTCAAATATTCATAATTCATACCTGCTCCTGGATCCTGTACTTATTTGACGTTCGGCTTAGGCATGTTTTAGGGAATGCTATACCATACCTGATCTTGGATCCTGAACTTACTTGGCATTCGTCTTAAGCATGTTATTAGGAAATGCTTTACCAACAATAACTTATAACCATTAATTGTGACATGCAACATGTGTTCATGATCGTGAATTATGCAAGATGCAATGCATGATGTCATGTCATGTCATGTCAAAACATCATTTTGGTCCCATAAGGCAACATGTCGTAAAAACAGAGTGTCAGATCAATTAACCCCGGATCTGAGCGGGTCCAGAACAGATATCAGACCAATTAACCCCAGGCCTGAGCGGGTCCAGAACAAATATCAGATCAATTAACCCCGGATCTGAGCGGGTCCAGAACAGATATCAGATCAATTAACCCCGGATCTGAGCGGGTCCAAAATAGATATCAGATCAATTAACCCCGGATCTGAGCGGGTCCAGAACATATCATATCATCAGACCAATTAACCCCGGGTCTGGAGTCGGGTTAGTCGCATGCTTGGCCGGCAAAGGAATCATGAAGCTTTCTTTAAAAAAACATGGGACCGTAAAAACTTTTCATGCATAACGAAAAGATAGTCGCTCGTAAAAGTTGCTTGCATCATAAAATCCATGAAAATCAGTTTCATGATCATGCATGATACATGCCGTGATATAAAATGCAAGCCATGACATGAATAATTGTATGCATTCCTTATAACATATCAACATACATGAATTTGGAAGCGAAGTATTTCCAAGACTTTTGCTTCACATTCATAGGGCGGTTGAGCTAACCAATTAGGTCTATTTCCATAATTCTTTTGTCGCAAATACGTTTGGTGGAATCTTAGATACATGTCATAAAATTACAGATTATTTCAATAACCGTAAAGGGACTTATTTACTTACTTTCCGAACTGGGTTAGGTGCTGAAACTAAGCTGACAGATTTTACTAAAAATTCAATTGCGGTGAATCCGTAATTCGTTTTCCAGAAATTCCAACTTGCCAAAGTCATAAACATATGGAACTAGTAGCCTACCGAAATTTAGCCCATTTGCATGTCTCTAAGTCCCTTTTCTGAGGCTGGAAAGTCGTTACTAATTTCAGGTTGGCTCCAGTAATTTCAGTTTAGCAGTTTTGCCAAATAATTCATTAAAAATAATCCAGAACTTATTTTACCAAGATTCCAGCTGGCGTGTCCACTAAACTCATAGGATTATTACCATGCCAAAAATCAGCTTTATTGGTCATCTACAATGTCCCTTTTTAAGTCAGTGAAAAGAGGTCACTATTCTGCTCAGTTCCCGTTTTTTAGGTCTGACCAGTCTTAATAAATATTTTATTACAAATTAACCATAGCTCATTTTATCAAAATTCCAGCTGGCATCTCTACTACACTCATGGGGATAGGTTTGTGCCAAAAAGCAGATTTATTGAAGGTTCACAAGGTCCTCTTTTAATACATTGAAATCAATGGTCAATTCTGCCCAGCTCCAGAATTTGTTACTGGAGTAGTTTTACCGCGTAATTTCTTAAAAATAATCCTTAGCTTATTTTGAAAAAATTCTTCCTCTCACTTGTGCTACATTCATAAGGATAACTTTGTACCAAGAATTAGCTTCATTGAAGGTCTGTAAGGTCAGTTCTTAAACCATCTAAAACGTCACTCTATTCTGTCCATCTCCAGAAATTCCAGCCTGAGCCGTTTCACCAAAACATTTATTACAAATAATCCATAACTTGTTTTACCACAATTCCAACTCTCACATTTGCTAAACACATAGGACTAACATCATACCAAAAACCAATTTGATAGCACGTCAGTAAGGTTCAGTTTAAGGTCACACATCTCACTGTCTAATTTTGTCCAGCTCCAGTGGTTTGACATTTTACCCTCTTTTCATGTCAAGTGACCACTAATTATCTTGTGCTTACGAAATAGCTTATTAGTCATCACATACACCTTTTTCCTATGAATGTCCAGATTTCTTTCCTCATTTTGAGTCCTCTTTGCACCATGTCAAAACAGTGGGTAGTTTGTTCACAACCACTAGCATGCTTGTTTACAAAAGAAGTTCTTTCTTGGATTCAATTCACCTTCATCTTCATCCTTTAGGCCGAAATTTAGGTGATACCAAGAACATATTTTCACAACACTTATTTAAGCACGCAACACATTCAAGTACCATGTTATTCCAATCTTACCCAAACAACCTCATAAAATTCACATTTAACACATGCATGCTTTCTTAGGTCTTCACAAGTTTCATCCAAGAGTTAATCTAGCCTAGACTTACTTAGGTGGACCTTAATTCATCTTAAGACAGCCCCATTTCACTTTGCATGTAAGAAAAGATTGCATCTTTGAAAGAATTAGTCACATGCAAGATAATGTTCTTAAGAAATCACTAAGGTACAAACTTGAACTTAGTGTTTTCTTCTAAAGTTCACATCTTAGGAACATCTAGCCATTCAAGTCACTAATTCTTCAAATAAATCATGAGAGTCTAGTGTATACTTGCCTCTTCAAGCTAAAGCTCTTGCCTTTGCTTGGTTATGGAGTGAGTTTAGTTGAAATCCACCTCCTTTTCCACCCTTGACTACACGGTTTTGATGGAGAGGAAAAAGGAGAGTTAGTCTTCATTCAATAGTGAAAATAGGGTTCTAATTGAGGCTAGAACATCTTACCAAAGTAGGCTTGGAGTGGAGCTTCAAGTGTAGCAAGATAGCACCACCTAAGAGAGTTGAAATCTTCCACCTAGTTGGACAAGGAGGCCACGGTTTTTGGGGTGGAGGGAGTGGTTCAAGTGAGCTTCATTCTTCACCAAATAAGAATTCACTTAAGGAATTTGGAATCAAGACTTACCTAGAGATCTTCTTGAGTCTTGAATATGATTTTGATTGAGAACTCCTACCTTCAAGAAGTGGTGTGGCCGAAAGTTGGAGTGTGAAGGGAGGGAAAATTTCTTAAGTGTTGGCTTGCTTGAGAGGGAATTCAAGGTGAGATTGAAGTGAGCTTCTAGGAACACTTAAAATAGAATATGTTGGGAGAAAATGGGGAGGGGGCCGGCGGTTCCTAGGGTCAAAGAGGGGAGGAGAAACACAAGATGAGAATTGACCACTTTTCCCTCATTCAAGCTTGATTCCTTCTTATTTTATTACTTGTTGTTGCATGCTTGTCTCCCATGCTTGCTTTTGTTTCTTTATTTTATTATTTTAAATGCATGCTTGTCTTGTATTTTAGATATTTGATTAATCTAAATATTATGGGAACTAATGTGGAGGATTCTAGATTACTTGAGAGGCTTGGCCGAAAATTGGGGGGTCTTTGGGGGTATTTTGGTCATTTCATAATTAACATGTCCCACATTTATATAATTTATGCTACTATCTATTTTATCTAATATAATTTTAATCTTGCTTTGTGAGGATCAATTATGTTTGTATTCTTACAAGAACGAGTTTACTTCAAGGGTGATCAATGGCCTTTGGCCGAATTCACAAGGTGTATCACACACCTTGTGACGTTCGCTTGTATAACTATTTAGTGTCTGTCCTAAATGAACTTAAAGAATTTAAATAAAGAAGCACTAATTTGACTTAAGTAACATGCACGTGAAGGAATCGTCGCTTTTATTTCGTCACTTAATCATAGTTTCAAGTACACAGTCGTTGGGGTACAACAGTAGGGGCTGGCCATCTATACATGGCAAGTACGTGACACGTTGGCGAAGTTTCGGTATTCGCCCAATACGACAATTTTTGGTTTAGAACCTTGTAACATGTCGTAATAAATTTTTCATCACCATGACTTATATCATGTGATATAAGACCTGAAATACTCATAAATATGAGGTAAATATAGTGATGTGACGTTAACGTACGTTCGTAAAATATATAACGTGTCAGTAGTACGTTGGAATATATGTGTATAGTGCCTTTTATAAAACCTGAATGTATATAAAAATATATATAAAAGGCGTGTATACGGTGTAGTAGAAAATTTCCATTCTTCAATTTGTTGCCTTTGTTCCTTCTCCAAATATGGCTTCCTTTAAAGAACTACTTAGTTCATTTAACTAAGTACTTCACTTAATGAACTAATTTAGTTCATTAATGGTGGCACCTGAAAATAGTTCAAACACAACAAATGTTCGCCATTTGATGTAAGCCTTAAATCTTCATGGCTCGTTAGTACGATAACATTATATATTAACTATATAAGGCAGGTTTCATGTAAAAACGTATCAAGTCATAAAACGTGTCATGTATTTCTTTAATACACGTTATTTAAATCATGCATTTTGTAATCACTCAAACCCCTTTTTCTCAACAATCAACCTCCCTTAAGATTGCACGTGGTGGTCGACAGCGTCCAACTTGGACAACAAAAAACGAAACTCGCAAGCTCCAAGAGATTTTATGAGCATGCAGCAAGCTGATGTGTCGTGGAGGCATGAAGGGGCATATTTGGCCATCTAGGATGGCATCCCGGAGAAAGTGACAGTCAACCTCAATGTGTTCAGTGCGTTCAAGAGCAATCGGATTATGGCAAGATGTAATGCAGACTGACTATCTATGTAAAGAGTAACAGGAGTTGAGTGAATTATGGCAAGAAAATGAAGAAGACCGAGTAGCCACTTCAGCTCACAGGTTGTGTAGGCCATGTCACGATATTCTGCCTTGGTTGAGGAATAAGAAATAGTGTGTTGCTTTTTAGTCTTCCACGATGTTGGAGTTTTTCTGAGTTGAACGTGTAGGATCTGCAAGGCACCACTAGAAGGGGGAGGGGGTTGAATAGTTGGTGCGGAAAGTGTGCTTTTTAAAATTTCTTTAAACTTGAACAATTCAAGTTCTGAAAACAGATTCTGTTTTCAGGACCTGTTTTAAAACGTTTTTAAAACCAGGTTAGAGGTCTCCAAAAATTATGAAATTTTGAGAGAACTTAGCCTCAGATGTTATGAAGGTCCCTAAAAATTTCAAATCAAAATTCAACCTTTAACCCCTTCAAAAACCGTTGGCACTCAGATTGTGGAAATCTGCCAGAAACGGTAGATGGTTTTGAAAAATTAATTCCTATTTGTGTGAATGTCCAAATGATCTGAAAATTTGACCAATAACTCCTCACATACTATATTTAAATAGTTTGAAACAGTTTTTGAAAATTCTTTTGGGAAGTAGGTCAAACACAACCAAAGTCTCAACCTTTGCAAGTCTGAAAATCAGACTGCACTAGTCTCAGAGCTTTTGATGTTTGACTGACCTATACTTGTCCAAAAGGGTTGCAACTTGTGCCAAATTAACCCTAGAACGTTTATGTATGTTTCTGGAAATTTTTATAATTTTTGGAAATGGTTTACTATTTTTCCGAACGTGAACAAACGGATAAACAGTGCAGAAACTGAAAAGTAAATGCTAAAAGTAAATTGCACCAAGAATTTTATACTGGTTCGGTTATAAACAACCTACTCCAGTCTTCAAGGAACACCTTCTTTGGTTCACACTAATCACACACACGCAGTACACCTTACCGCAGGGTTGATAGAGTTACACCTAACTCCAACCCTTTACAAACCTTGTATGACGAGTACAATTCACACGAACACCACCACCTCGCTAGAATGAAGATTGATCACACCTTGATCAATCTTTTACAAAGATGAATGAATGGTGGTTTCTATGAAGCCTATTCAAGATTGAAAGAAGTAAAATACAATAGGCTTTTTACAAGAAAAGAAAGAAAGAAGATGTAGGAGAAAAGAGGCTTGGCACTTTGATCACTTTAGAATGCAAATCTTGGAGTGTTTTTGTTTGTTCTTCTCTTCTCTTCCTTATAGGAACCAGCCGTCCCCTCCTATGCCTCTCCCCCTCTTGAAAATTTCCTTTTAAGTGCTTGAGAGAGTGTAAGACATCATGGTGACAATGCTTTGCTTACTTGGCATCACTCCATTGGACCATCATTTAGTCATTGCTTACTTGGCACCTCTTGATTGGCTCAATGTTGTCATCATTTGATGACATGGAAAATCTGAAATAATCACTAAATATTTGCCAAAAAATCAATCATTAAGTCATACCATAATTCTCAAATTCTCTCATAAATTTCAAGACAAGAAAATATCTCCTTTCCTCCTCAAAAAAAAATCGGCCAACATCTTTTTTTCAATGCTGAAATTTTCAGCATTTACAACATGGGATAAATTCAGATTATTTGCCATTTTCCTTTGAATTTTTTTGTCATAAAAATAAATCAATTATATAAGGTAAGTCTTGCTAACAAATGAAGAGTGAACTTGGACACAATGAGGGCCAAAATTTGGCCAGCACACTCTTCACACATGCTGAAAAATTTCAGCATGTGTGATATGTAAAATATCACACTTAATTACCTTACATAATATTTAAATCATTTCCATAACTCCTTCAATTAATCCTTTAATGAAAAATTGACAAAATATCTTGTCTTAATGATGAAGAATTCGGCCACCATGTGTAACATGCTGAAATTTTCAGCATGTGACATAAGAGAGGTATATGTTGAATACTTACCTTTTGTAGCTTTTCTCTTTGATTCATCAACATTGTATGATTGATCCTTGACCAATCAACATGCCAACAAGGCTCCACATGTGCTCCATCTCAGCTGTAGTAACGTTGGAATGTGTTTGTACATGTGCTGACATTTATTTTTGCTAACTTTGTAAAATAGTGCACATTTAGTAATACACACATGTAATATTCCAATCAGCCCTTAATTTAATTTTCTAGAACACTTTAAGATGTATGTTATATGTAAAAAGTGTCTAGATACGTGTCACATGATGTTCAAGAAAAACGTTCCATGTTAAGTGCGTAGAAAACCGAATTTTTGATATTTATCGATTACCCCGATTTTTCTCTAATTTAAATTCCAACTTTTGCACATGATATATATATTATGTTATACATAATATATATAATATATACTTTAAATTTCAGCTCTTGGCTGATTTAAAGTGGTACCATAAACATGTGACAAAATTAAAATTGGAATCTTCACATTTTGGCCTAAATGTGGGGTGATTTGTGTGTGCCATCATGGAAAGTATTTTTGCCTGAATTTCCAGTGATGTGCACGAAATTTACATCAATTTTTGATGTATATGGGCTGGCCATTTATTTATGGCAAGTACGTGACACGTTGGCGAAGTTTCGGTATTCGCCCGATACGACAAATTTCGGTTTAGAACCTTTTATCGTGTCGTATTTAATTTGTCATCACCATATCTTATATCATATGATATAAGACCTGAATATACTCATAAATATGAGTTAAGTATAGTGGTGTGACGTTAACGTACGTACGTAAGATATATAACGTGTCGATAGTACGTTGGAATACATGTGTATGTGCCTTTAAAAAAAATCTGAAAATATAGTATATATATGTATAAGTGGCGTGTGACATTGAATGTGGGGAGGAGGAGAAGACTTTCCTTCCATAGTCTTGTTGCCTTTGTGCCTTTTCCAAATGCATCTTCCTTTAATGAACTACTTAGTTTATTGAACTAAGTACTTCACTTAATGAACTAATTTAGTTCATTAATGGTGGCACCTGAAAATAGTATAAACTCAACAAATGTTCGCCATATGATGTAAGATTTAATGCTTCATGGCTCGTTAGTACGGCAACATAATATATAAGCTAAATAAGGCAAGTAATGACAAGTTATCATGCATACATGTACACACTTATACACGTTTGTATATATGTATATATATTCAACGTTTCTTATTTTGAAATCACTCAAACCCTCTTATTTCTACAATCTCCCCCTTTTGATGATTTTCAAAATAACTAGTGTACATGATTTAAGTACTATCTCTCCCCCTTGAATTATGCACAGATTTGAAATTTGAATTTCGAATTTCAAATCCGGCTCCCCCTTGATTCATGCAATTAGGATAAATCAGTCTCTCTCTCCCCCTTAAATCATGCTTTTCTCTCCCCCTTTATTTTGGAAAGTTAATCAAAAGATTCCTGTCAAAAAAGGAAAGTAAATCAAATAGTATCACATTAAATCACATCAACGGGAATCATGCCTAATTTAGAACGAAGAGATTCAAATGTGGCTTGATTTAAGGCCTTTTTAAATATATCCGCTACTTGTGATTCTGTGCGTACGTGATCTATGACAATATTACCATTGTTAACGTGATCACGAAGAAAATGATAGCGAACTTCTATATACTTAGCCTTAGAGTGTAATACGGGGTTCTTAGACAAATTTATTGCACTCATACTATCACAATATATAGGAATCTTATTTACGATGATTCCAAAGTCCGAAAGTTGTTGTTTTATCCACAACAACTGTGTGCAACAGAGGCTAAGAGCCATGTACTCAGCCTCCGTAGTGGACATAGCAACACTTGCTTGCTTTTGGAAAACCATGAAATAAGGGAATTTCCTATAAATTGGCAAGTTCCGCTCGTGCTTTTTCTATCTATCTTGCAGCCACCATAATCTGCATCAGTGTAAGCATGTAAATCGAATGTAGAGTCCTTATCATACCAAATACCTAAGGTGGGCGTGTGCTTAATATAACGGAATATTCTTTTTACCACATTTAAGTGTGACACCTTAGGTTGACTTTGAAAGCGAGCACACATGCATACGCTAAACATGATGTCAGGCCTACTAGCAGTTAAATATAATAAAGAACCTATCATAGATCGATATAATCCATTATCAACTTCTTTACCATGTTCGTCTTTGTCTAATTTAGTAGTAACACTCATAGGCGTGGGGGATGGTTTCAAATTTTCAAAATTGAACTTCTTGATCATATCATTTACATACTTAGCTTGGCTTATATGAATTCCTTTACTCGTTTGCTTAATCTGCAAGCCAAGAAAATAATCAAGTTCACCAACCATAGACATTTCAAACTCAGCTTTCATACAATTTTCGAAATCTTTAACGAGTCTATGTGAGGTAGAACCGAAAATAATGTCATCTACGTAGATTTGAATAATAAGTAAATCTGATTTTTCTTGTTTCAAAATAGTGTACTGTCTATAGTACCACGTTTAAAATTATTTTCTAAAAGGAAAGTAGCAAAACGATCATACCATGCTCTCGGCGCTTGCTTTAGGCCATATAGTGCCTTCTTTAGTTTGTACACGTGATCTGGATGTTTCAAATCTTCAAAACCGGGTCGTTGCTTCACGTATACTTCTTCTTGTATGAATCCGTTTAGAAAAGCACTTTTGACGTCCATTTGATACAGTTTAAAATCTTTCATGCAAGCAATGGCAAGTAAGAGTCGTATAGCTTCTAAACGTGCTACGGGTGCAAATGTTTCATCGTAGTCTATTCCTTCTTCTTGATTATATCCTTGAGCTACGAGTCTTGCTTTATTTCTAACGACCTTTCCTTCTTCATTCATTTTATTCCTAAATACCCACTTTGTGCCTATTATTGTCTTATCTTGTGGTCGTGGCACTAAATCCCATACATCATTTCTAACGAATTGATTAAGTTCGTCATGCATAGCATCAATCCAAGATGAATCACTCAAAGCATCATGCACATTTTTGGGCTCAATTTCAGAAATCATAGCATGAAATTCATTTATTTCATCCGAAGTCATTCTTCTACATGGTCGCACACCGTGAGTAATGTCGCCTATGATGAGATCTTGTGGGTGATCTCTATGCCATCTTGGTTGATTATTTTCTAAGTCATCATGCATTTCTATATGATCATGCATTTCTAGTGTCTCATTCATCTCATGCATATCAAAAGAATCATTATCTTCATCCAAAACGGGTTTCAATTCAAAATCATCGTCATATTCCTTATCTTTATCAATCTCTCCAAATTCATTTAATTTAACATGAATAGATTCTATGATTTCTCTAGTGAGAGGATCATAACATCTATATGCTTTTGAATTTATGGAATACCCAACAAAAATGCACTCAATTGATTTGGATTCAAATTTATCTAAATTATCTTTTGTATTCAAGACAAAGCATTTGCATCCAAACACACGAAAATAATCAATCTTAGGCATGCGATCATTCAAAATTTCGTAAGGCGTCTTATTTATTTTCTTTCTTATAGATAGGCGATTTACAATATAGCGTGCACAATTTACGGCTTCCGCCCACAGAAATCTAGGTAATTTATTTTCGCAAAGCATGGTTCTAGCAATTTCTTGTAGTGTGCGATTCTTTCTTTCTACTACTCCATTTAATTGTGGAGTTCTAGGTGGCGAAAACTCATGTTTAATTCCTTTTTCTTCACAAAACGAAATCATCTCTTTATTTTTAAATTCACCGCCTCTATCGCTTCTTATTCTTTTCACATTTACGCCGTATTGATTTTCAAGTTGTTTAATTAATTTAGCAATTTCTACGGCGCTATCATCTTTATGTGCAAGAAATAAAGTCCAAGTATAACGAGAAAAGTCATCAACAATCACGCATGCATAGTGACGCCCACCAAGGCTTGTAGTGCGACTAGGACCAAACAAATCGATATGCAATAGTTCTAGTATTCTAGTCGTGCTTATCTCATTTTTAGGCTTAAGTGACTCACGTGTTTGTTTGCCTTTTATGCAAGATTCACACAACTGAAAGTTGTCTAAATCAAGCGTAGGCAATCCCCGTACTAGGTTCTTTCGTTGCAATTTTTCTAGTGTAGAAATACCTATGTGTCCTAAACGTCTATGCCACAAATTCACATTGGGTTCATTTGACATAAAACATTTAACTTTAGCGTCTACTACATCATCCATAGATAGTGTAAAGATATTTCCTTCTCGTTTTCCTTTTAAGACGGTTTCTCCATTTTTATTTATTATATTGCAATAAGGGTGAGTAAAACAAACATTGAAGCCATTGTCAACAAATTGAGAAATACTAAGAAGATTGTAAGATAAGTTGCTTACCAAAAATACGTTGGAGATTTGAAGTGTATTCGGATTGCCAATCGTACCTTTTCCAATGATCTTCCCTTCATTGTTGTCTCCAAAGGTCACGGATCCGCCTTTTGTGACCTTCTTTAATTTGGAGAACAGGCTCGGGTCACCCGTCATGTGCCTCGAGCAACCACTGTCAAGGAACCACTTTATTGATGTGTCTTTTGATGAGTGGTCTCCCTGCAATGTGAAAAGGTGATTTAGGTACCCTTTTAATTTTGGGTCCTTTCGAGTTAGTTAATCACCTTTTGGTAAAGGTACCTTTCGGTACCCATACTTGGGTGATCCTTCTCGGTCTATCAATTGGCAAGAATGAAGGTGCGATATAATATAGATGTGGTGCATGTACTTTGGGTCTTTGCCCAAGGACTCCTCTATACTCATTGAATGAAGGACGCTTTTGATATGTCCTTGTGTGCGTGTGCGTAGTGCGTGGATGATATGTATTTCGTGTATGCATTGTTCTTTTCTTCTCATATCTATATGGTACAACGTTATATTTCATATGATATGAGGGAGTGGGGCATGTGGAAGGGGGCGTTTTTTGCGTCATCTTAGACGCCACTTGATGCTTAGGGGTGTCTGCTTTCTTAGACACAACAAACTTGGTTGGTTTGGTTGATACTTCGTTAGTATCAACGTCTCCCAATCCAGTTTTGTCACTGTCATGCTTTTGTGATAATATGATGCGATGCAACATGTTTGACCCTGTATCGAATTGTTTCATCATTTTCTCTAAGTCTGTATTCCTTGATTTCAAATTTGAAATCTCAGATTTCATTTCATTATTTTGAGAAGTCAATGATGAGATCTCGGTTTTTAATACAGTGATGACACATGAAGACTCTTTCTTTGAATCGCTTAATTGAGCGACAAGATTCTCGTTAGAAGATTCTAACAGTTTCTTGTCTTCAATTAAACGTTTCTTTTCTTTTGCGAGAGTCTTAGTAAATTTATGTAATTCAAGATACTGACTAAAAAGATCATCATAAGAAGGTTCAGAGTCAGAGTCAGAATCGGATGATACCTCATTAGACGCCTTTGAAGCGAAGCAAACTTGAGCGTCCTCTTCGGTCTCAGTTTCAGAGTCTGATGAGTCACTCCATGTGGAGGCCTTTAGTGCACGTTTCCTTTGTTTAGGATCTGAGACGAGTCTATTTTTGTTCCGCTCTTTGTCAGGGTATTTATTAGTTTGCTTTTCTTTGTTTGGGCAGTCATATGATAAGTGTCCGAGTTTGCCGCATTCATAACATTTAATGTCCTTATCATTTGACTTGTTTTTATTTCTCTTAGATGTAGTGCCCTTGTTTTTATTTCTAAATGACTTTCTCATGAATCTTCTTAGTCCTTTAGCCAATAGAATTAAATCATCATTATCTGATTCGGAATCACTATCATCTACGTGATCGGAGGGAGGGGAGACGTATTCATTTGATTTAAAAGCAATTGTCTTACCTTGTTTAGATGATTCCGATTTCCGAATAGTAAGTTTGTTTTCATAAACTTTGAGTGAGCCAATGAGTTCTTCCATTTTTATTGATTTAGTCTCCTTACTTTCTTCTATAGCAATCACTTTAGGGTCCCATTCCGAAGGAAGGCTTCGTAGGACTTTCTGTACCTTTTCCTGCGTAGTAAAAGCCTTACCAAGAGACTCAAGAGAGTTATAGATGTTAGTTAAACGAAGATCCATATCTACAATCGACTCATTAGGCAACAATTTAAAAGACTCAAGAGTAGACATGAGCATGTTAATTTTTGACTCTTTTACTTGACTCGTGCCTTCGTGTTTCATTTCTAAAATTCTCCACATTTCTTGTGCACTCGAACAATTTGACACATAACTAGACTCACTTTTACTTAATCCGTTTAAAAGCAATTGCATAGCCCTAGCATTCATACTAAGTTTCTTTTTATCATCACTCGTATATTCTTGTCTAGTTTTAATAACTTCTAAAGTAACTCCGTCTACAGTGGATACATTAGATGGGACATATGGACCATCTTCAATTATTGACCAAAGATCTATATCTATAGCCATAAGAAAAAGTTTCATCCTAAGTTTCTATTGAATAAAAGACTCACCGTCAAAAAGTGGAGGCCTTTGGCTCGACATACCTTCTTGTTCGGTTTTGAGATTTATGGATGCCATCTCACTGAATCGTTAGATTCCTTGTAGTGAGTATTCCTGCGCTCTGATACCACTTGTAGGATCTGCAAGGCACCACTAGAAGGGGGGGGTTGAATAGTTGGTGCGGAAAGTGTGCTTTTTAAAATTTCTTTAAACTTGAACAATTCAAGTTCTGAAAACAGATTCTGTTTTCAGGACCTGTTTTAAAACGTTTTTAAAACCAGGTTAGAGGTCTCCAAAAATTATGAAATTTTGAGAGAACTTAGCCTCAGATGTTATGAGGGTCCCCTAAAAATTTCAAATCAAAATTCAACCTTTAACCCCTTCAAAAACCGTTGGCACTCAGATTGTGCAAATCTGCCAGAAACAGTAGATGGTTTTGAAAAATTAATTCCTATTTGTGTGAATGTCCAAATGATCTGAAAATTTGACCAATAACTCCTCACACACTATATTTAAATAGGTTGAAACAGTTTTTGAAAATTCTTTTGGGAAGTAGGTCAAACACAACCAAAGGCTCAACCTTTGCAAGTCTGAAAATCAGACTGCACTAGTCTCAGATCTTTTGATCTTTGACTGACCTATACTTGTCCAAAAGGGTTGAAACTTGTGCCAAATTAACCCTAGAACGTTTATGTATGTTTCTGGAAATTTTTATAATTTTTAGAAATTGTTTACTATTTTTCCGAACGTGAACAAACGGATAAACAGTGCAGAAACTGAAAAGTAAATGCTGAAAGTAAATTGCACCAAGAATTTTATACTGGTTCGGTTATAAACAACCTACTCCAGTCTTCAAGGAACACCTTCCTTGGTTCACACTAATCACACACACGCAGTACACCTTACCGCAGGGTTGATAGAGTTACACCTAACTCCAACCCTTTACAAACCTTGTATGACGAGTACAATTCACACGAACACCACCACCTCGCTAGAATGAAGATTGATCACACCTTGATGAATCTTTTACAAAGATGAATGAATGGTGGTTTCTATGAAGCCTATTCAAGATTGAAAGAAGTAAAATACAATAGGCTTTTTACAAGAAAAGAAAGAAAGAAGATGTAGGAGAAAAGAGGCTTGACACTTTGATCACTTTAGAATGCAAATCTTGGTGTGTTTTTGTTTGTTCTTCTCTTCTCTTCCTTATAGGAACCAGCCGTCCCCTCCTATGCCTCTCCCCCTCTTGAAAATTTCCTTTTAAGTGCTTGAGAGAGTGTAAGACATCATGGTGACAATGCTTTGCTTACTTGGCATTACTCCATTGGACCATCATTTAGTCATTGCTTACTTGGCACCTCTTGATTGACTCAATGTTGTCATCATTTGATGACATGGAAAATCTGAAATAATCACTAAATATTTGCCAAAAAATCAATCATTAAGTCATACCATAATTCTCAAATTCTCTCATAAATTTCAAGACAAGAAAATATCTCCTTTCCTCCTCAAAAAAAATCGGCCAACATCTTTTTTTCAATGCTGAAATTTTCAGCATTTACAACATGGGATAAATTCAGATTATTTGCCATTTTCCTTTGAATTTTTTTGTCATAAAAATAAATCAATTATATAAGGTAAGTCTTGCTAACAAATGAAGAGTGAACTTGGACACAATGAGGGCCAAAATTCGGCCAGCACACTCTTCACACATGCTGAAAAATTTCAGCATGTGTGATATGTAAAATATCACACTTAATTACCTTACATAATATTTAAATCATTTCCATAACTCCTTCAATTAATCCTTTAATGAAAAATTGACAAAATATCTTGTCTTAATGATGAAGAATTCGGCCACCATGTGTAACATGCTGAAATTTTCAGCATGTGACATAAGAGAGGTATATGTTGAATACTTACCTTTTGTAGCTTTTCTCTTTGATTCATCAACATTGTATGATTGATCCTTGACCAATCAACATGCCAACAAGGCTCCACATGTGCTCCATCTCAGCTGTAGTAACGTTGGAATGTGTTTGTACATGTGCTGACATTTATTTTTGCTAACTTTGTAAAATAGTGCACATTTAGTAATACACACATGTAATATTCCAATCAGCCCTTAATTGAATTTTCTAGAACACTTTAAGATGTATATTATATGTAAAAAGTGTCTAGATACGTGTCACATGATGTTCAAGAAAAACGTTCCATGTTACGTGCGTAGAAAACCGAATTTTCGATATTTATCGATTACTCGATTTTTCTCTAATTTAAATTCCAACTTTTGCACATGATATATATATTATGTTATACATAATATATATAATATATACTTTAAATTTCAGCTCTTGGCTGATTTAAAGTGGTACCATAAACATGTGACAAAATTAAAATTGGAATCTTCACATTTTGGCCTAAATGTGGGGTGATTTGTGTGTGCCATCATGGAAAGTATTTTTGCCTGTATTTTCAGTGATGTGCACGAAATTTACATCAATTTTTGATGTATATGGGCTGGCCATTTATTTATGGCAAGTACGTGACACGTTGGCGAAGTTTCGGTATTCGCCCGATACGACAAATTTCGGTTTAGAACCTTTTATCGTGTCGTATTTAATTTGTCATCACCATATCTTATATCATATGATATAAGACCTGAATATACTCATAAATATGAGTTAAGTATAGTGGTGTGACGTTAACGTACATACGTAAGATATATAACGTGTCGGTAGTACGTTGGAATGCATGTGTATGTGCCTTTAAAAAAAATCTGAAAATATAGTATATATATGTATAAGTGGCGTGTGACATTGAATGTGGGGAGGAGGAGAAGACTTTCCTTCCATAGCCTTGTTGCCTTTGTGCCTTTTCCAAATGCATCTTCCTTTAATGAACTACTTAGTTTATTGAACTAAGTACTTCACTTAATGAACTAATTTAGTTCATTAATGGTGGCACCTGAAAATAGTATAAACTCAACAAATGTTCGCCATATGATGTAAGCTTTAATGCTTCATGGCTCGTTAGTACGGCAACATAATATATAAGCTAAATAAGGCAAGTAATGACAAGTTATCATGCATACATGTACACACTTATACACGTTTGTATATATGTATATATATTCAACGTTTCTTATTTTGAAATCACTCAAACCCTCTTATTTCTACAGAACGAAGTAGGAAGAAAGTGAACTGCGAGTAAGCGGACAACTTGCCGAATACGAGTCACAGTAGACAGTTAACTGAAGATCATTAGTGGTCGGAAAGAGAAATTCTCGACCCGAGCTGCCTTTGAGCTATGGAACAACACGCAGAGAAGCATGCCTGTGGTCAAGCCGAGGTGATTGCATAAACTGGCCAATGTGTGTACAACATAAGAGAGCTCAGGTCGGGTGGCAGATAAATAGATCAAGTGACCAACCAGACGTCGATGTGAGAGGGGATCTACAAGAAGAGAGCTTGTAGACTGAGCGAACTGATATTGTTGTTCCGATGGTATAGAGGTAGGCTTTGAAGCAAGCAAGCTACAATCTGCAACAACGTTAAGAACATACTTACGCTGGGATACAAAAATGCCTGCAGCACTGCGAGCAACCTCAAGGCCAAGGAAATATTTCAAAAGGCCAAGATCTTTCATATGAAAGTTGGTACTGAGATATGTTTTAACAACCTCTATCTCTTGAGAATGATTACCCACAAGTATAAGATCGTCAACATAGATGAAGGGATAAATATGAATATGAGCACGAGCATAGCTGAACAAAGAATAATCCGAATAGGACTAGGCAAAATTATAAGAGCGCAGAGCAGAGGAGAGCTTCGCAAACCAACACCGAGGAGCTTGCTTAAGACCATATAAGGATGTACGCAGATGGCAGACAGTGCCAGGCAAGGTTGCTGAGAACCTAGGAGGTAGTTTCATGTATACTTCATCATCAAGATCCCCGTGAAGAAATGCATTTCGTGCATCCATTTGACAAGTAGAAAACCGCAGAGCAGCTGCTAAAGCCAAGAGTACGCAAACTGTGACCATCTTCGCTGTGGGAGTAAATGTTTCAGTGTAGTCAATCCTTTCAATCTGACGATTTTCGTGCACAACCAGCCTAGCTTTATAGTGCTCAATACTCCCATCCGAGTCACGTTTCACCTTGTATATCCATTTGCAGCCAATAGCACGTTTCGCAGGAGGCAGCTCCTTTAAAGTCCAGGTTTGGTTGTCCTCAACAGCTTGCAGCTTTTCGTGCATGGCCGCCCGCTGTTTAGGATCTCTTGCTGCTTGAGAATAGGAGTCTGGTTCTCGATGTGATAGCCACAAGAAAAGTACGATGGACAACATAAAACCGATGATTACTAAGAAAACTTTTGATAGAGTAGGGAGTACCTGAAGAAACAGTCGGAGTAGGTGATGTGGGCGAAAGGATGGACTGCACTGCATTCAAGTCATAATCAGCCAATCTTGCTAGTAGCTGCTTGACTCGTTGTCCTCTGCCTAGCTGGGGTGGATGAGATGGCCAGATCAGCTCAGATGTAGAAGTTTATTCTGCAGTGCCGAGGTCGGGAGGTGAAGTCTGCTCATCTGTACTGAGCTCAGGTGTCTGGGCTTTTTTTTCGGCAGACTGGGTTGAGGTGATGGAGTTTCTGCATCGATCGATCGAAGTCCATCAGAATACTTTTTGCCTCACTTCAGTCGATCCCTTAGCCTACATCGATCGATCGAAGTGACTTCATACCCTCACATCGATCGATCGAAGTCCGTCAGAATGCTTTCTGTCTTGCATTAGTCTCTCATTTCTCCTACATTGATCGATCAATGTACATCAGTCGATGACATCGATCGATCGATGTCCATGATTCAAGACAAACTTCTTGGCGATTTCTGCAGAAACTGCAGAACCAAAACTCCAATCGTTCCCAAACTCCATCCCAATCATTCCAGGCATAATCCCTAATATCATCTCATGCTTAATCTACAAATCGAACACTACTCACATACATAGCAAAGATTCAAGCCTAGAACTCAAGAATTTCAACCCTATCAATTCAAATATTCCACCTTTCACCCTCAAACTCGACCCAACAATGAAATCACAGAAAAAGGGATTCAAGGGGGTAGGGATTTGCAGGAATCCATATATTCATCAACATCAACTAGATTTTCAACATATGATGGCCAAAACGTCGAAACCATAACATAGAATCGCACATAATTCAGAGAAGATAGACGAAGATAGAATACTGCATGGTGATCCAATTTTGATACGAAAATAGGGCCTTTTTCTTCACAAATCGCAGGAACTTATAAGAAGATTACTTGCCTTTGATTACTGATACTCGGATTGGAAAACAAACGGAGGTTGAATCGATTCCTGAAGGTTGTCTTCCTCACCTAGGGCTTGCAAAAGTCGACTATGGCTGGGGGAGAGGGGAGATCGACGTTTCCTGTGAAAAATGAGGAAACTGACGCTTTGTCAGTTTTTATTATAGGGAAGGGCAAAACTGAAATTCCTAAATTATATTTTACTTAAATCCTTTTTCTTTAATTCTTAAATCCTAATATTTAATTCAAAATTAATTGATACTTAATAGGTTAATAATTTCTTAAAATTTCTTCTCTCATTTAACTAAGTTCCGGAGGGTGCGGGTCATAGCATTCCACCCCTCTTACAAAAAGTTTCATCCTCGAAACTGACGTACCTTATTGGAAGAGGTGCGGATACAACTCTTTCATCCGCTCCTCAAGTTCCCACATGGCTTCTTGCTCTGTATGGTTACTCCATTGAATCTTAAAATTTGGAATTACACGCTTGCGTAGAACTTGATCCTTCTTGTCCACAGTTTTCACCGGATACTCTTGATACGTGGCATCATCCTTAATCTCTAAAGGTTGAGCCTCGAGAATATGGCTCGGATCCGATACGTATTTCGTCAATAGAGATACGTGAAACACATTGTGTACTTGTGATAAAATCGGAGGCAATACTAATCGGTATGCTCTTTCTCCAACCTTGCCAAGTACCTCGTATGGGCCAATATACCGAGGGCTTAACTTGCCTTTCATCCCGAATCTCGCAATTCCCTTAGTAGGTGAAACTTGTAGATAAACCTTTTCACCTTCCTCAAACTCCAAGGGTCGTCTTTTAGAATCTGCCTTACTACGATCTTGTGCCATCTTTAGTCTCTCCCTTATGATCTTCACCTTCCAAATAGTCTGTTCTATCAATTCTGGTGCAATAATCGTCTTTATCCTAACTTCGGCCCAACAAACCGGGGATCTGCACTTCTGTCCGTAAAGAGCCTTAAATGGTGCCATACCAATCGCACTATGGTGACTATTGTTGTATGAGAACTCAATAAGTTTCAGCATACTATCCTAGTTCCCTTTAAAATCGAACGTGCATGCGCTCAGCATATCCTCCAAGGTTTGGATGGTCCTCTCAGATTGTCCATCTGTCTGAGGGTGATAAGCTGTGCTCATCCTTAGTTCAGTGCCCATAGCTTTCTGGAAAGCCATCCAAAATTTAGAAGTGAATCTGGGATCACGGTCTGACACAATACTGATGGGAACTCCATGCAAGCTTACAAGGTTATCCATATATATGTTGGCCAATTTCTCATAAGAAGTATCATGCGGCATAGCTATGAAATGAGATGTCTTTGTCAAGCGATCGATAATCACCCAAATCATCTCATTCCCACTTCTGGTTTTGGGCAACCCCATCACGAAGTCCATAGTCACATGCTCTGACTTCCATTCTGGGATCTCCAGTGGCATCATCAAGCCGCCAGGTCACTGATGCTCCGCTTTGACTTGCTGACATACTAAACATTTCTCGACATACTCCGCAATACTTCTTTTCATCCCTATCCACCAATAATTCATTTTGAGGTCCTTGTACATTTTTGTGCTTCCGGGGTGAATAGACAACCTTGAGTTATGAGCTTCACGTAGCAATTCCCTTCGAAGCTCTCCATTGTCTGGCACGCATAGCTGGTTTTGAAACCATAGACTTCCATCTTCTCTCAGCTGAAAATCCCTTACTAGTCCCATGTTCAACTTGTCACGGATTTCCTTCAGTGCCACATCGTTATATTGAGCTCTTTTTATTCTGTCTACCAAATCTGGGGCTATAGATAAGGTCGTAAGAACATTTGCCGTTGAATCCACAACATCGAGACTGAACTCCTCAATCTCTCGTTCCAAAGGAGACTATCTGGCGTGGCTAGACTTCCTGCTCAACGCGTTCGCCACTCTGTTGGCTTTACCGGGGTGATAGTTGATGGTTAAGTCATAGTTTTTAAGTAGTTCCAACCATCTCCTTTGTCTCATATTCAGCTCTTTCTGCGAGAATAAGTATTTCAGACTCTTATGGTCTGTGAACACTGCACACTTTTCTCCATATAAGTAGTGTCTCTAAATCTTAAGAGCAAACACTACTGCTGTGAGTTCCAAGTCATGCGTCGGTAATTCTGTTCATATGGTTTCAGCTGTTCATTTTGCATCAGGACACAACCTACAAACAAAAAGTTAATTCTCGTCTGGTGTGTATATATATATATATATAGTACAACAATTGAAACTAAATACATACCTAGTCCTTTCTTGGACGCATCACTATAGATCATGAAACCATCAGTGCCGCAGGGTTGTGCCAACACCGGGGCCATGGTCAATCTCTTTTTAAGCTCGGAGAAGCTCTGCTCATATTCTGCAGTCCACTCAAACTTAGTTTTCTTCTGGGTAAGTCGGCTCAGTGGAACTGCGATTGTCGAAAATCCTTCAACGAACTTCCTATAGTAGCTTGCTAGGCCTAGAAAACTTCAGACTTCTGTCACATTTGTGGGTCTCGACCATCCAGTGATGGCTTCCACTTTCTTAGGATCCACTAAAATTCCATCCTCCGAAATCACGTGCCCAAGAAAAGTCACACTCCTTAGCCAAAAGTCACACTTGCTGAATTTGGCATACAGCTTCTGCTGTCTCAGAATTGTCAACATCGCTCTCAAATGTTCTGCATGGGATTGTTCATCAGGGGAGTATACTAAAATTCCATCAATGAACACCACCACAAACCTATCTAGCTGCTCTCGGAACACGGTGTTCATTAAATCCATAAAAGCTGCTGGGGCATTAGTCAGTCCAAAAGGCATCACCAAAAATTCATAATGCCCATATCGAGTACGGAAAGCGGTTTTAGGAACATCACTTGCTTTCACGAGCAACTGATGGTACCCCTGACGAAGATCGATCTTCGAGAACAATCGAGCACCCTTCAATTGATCAAATAAGTCCTCAATCCTTGGCAGTGGGTATTTATTCTTGATGGTTACCTTGTTCAGCTCTCTATAGTCGATACACAGTCTCAAACTGCCATCCTTCTTCTTGACAAATAAAACGGGGGCTCCCCAAGGTGATACACTAGGTCAGATTAGCTTCTTATCCAATAACTCTTGTAGTTGTCCCTTTAACTCCTTGAGTTCAGCTAGGGCCATTCTGTAAGGTGCCTTAGATATAGGCTCAGCACCTGGAATCAAGTTGATTTCAAACTCCACTTATCTTGATGGGGGTACTCCAGGCAAATCATCTGGAAATACGTCTTTGATTTCGTTGATTACCGGAATCTGGTTAACAGAGGGAGTTTCTTGCTTAGCATCCATAGCATAAACCATAAATCCATCTGCTCCCTGTTGCAAAGCCTTGAAAGCTTTAACCGACGTCAAATAAATTTTCTTGGGGGCCTTTGTCAGCTTGACATTTCCTTGAACTGTCACTTCGTTCATCTCGGGAACCTTAATGGTCACTTGTTTAAGTTAGAAGTCAATGTTGGCATGATACTTAGTCAACCAATCAATGCCAATATCACATCAAAATCCCGCAATGCAATCAGAACTAATGTGGCAGGAAATACTTTCTCATCCAACTCCAACTCATAATCTTTGTACTGATGATGTGAAACCAGTACTTGATCACTAGCTGCCAGCACTCTGAAGGGGGTTTCAAGCCACTCGAGCAGACAATCAAGTCCTTTGGTGAATTTCTTAGATATAAATGAGTGACTCGCACCACTATTAAATAATACGTTCGCAGGCACTTTATTTACTAGAATAGCACCTATCCACAAAGAGCATAGCATAGGAAGATCTCACGTAAAGCAAATTTAATTCCAACTTAAACAACTAAAACTTAACTGGGGTCATACCTGTTATGACGTCAGTGTCCTCTTGCACCTCCGCATCCGTCATGACATGGACTCTGGCATTGGTTTTGGGCCTAGCTCTGTGTTGTTGTGATGGTCCTACGTCTCCCTGTGGTCTCTGCTTCCACTCAGGGCAGTCCTTGATTCTGTGGTCAGTCTTACCACACTTAAAGCACGCTCCCGTCTTCTTCCAACACTCTCCCACATGATTTTTCTGGCAATGGGGACACACACCTGTCGCCTGTCGATCAGGCTGACTGTACTGCGGTGCCCGCTGAAACTGTCCTGTCTGGCCTCTTCTAGGAATTTTGACCCAACGCCCGGGTCTACCTCCACTCCTATCATCTCGTGGCCTCTTGCCTGTGTTGTCATGAGCCTCTCTAGGCTGAGACCTGCGCATATCAGTTTTCACCCGATAATAGGCATCCAACATTTTAGCAAAAGTTTTCAGACTAGACCCCGCTATAGCTGACCGAATGCGGGGGTTCAGACCTTGCTCGAACTTGAGCATTTTCATTCTGTTTCTTTCTAACACCATGGGTGTGAATTTTCCAAAGGCGTGGAACCTGTCTGCATAATCAGATATAGACATCCTGTCCTGCTCCAACTTATCAAACTGCCTCATCTTCTCCAGAATGGTAGTCTCTGGCACATAGTTGTCCTTGTAAGCCTCAACGAATTGTCTCCACGAAATAGGGGGAGTCATCTTTGAGAGCATACCATTCCACCAAGCATTCGCTCGGCCACTCAGCAAGGGCATGGCCAAATCCACCTTGAGCTCTTCAGACACCTGTACCAGCCTGAAGCACTTTTCAACTTCTTCCAACCAGAACTCGGCCACCTCTGGATCAGTGGTCCCTTCAAAGGTGGAGGCATGCATCTTCCGCATTTCCCCAATGTAATACCGTATACCGTGCTGAGGTGGTGGTGGAGGGGGAGGATGTTGTTGCTGCTGAGCAACACTCTGTGCAATCACCGTTATAGCATCCATTAGGGCCTAAGGCATGACCATCTGTGGCGGCTGTGGGTTTTCATTCCTGTTGCCACCATTACCCGGGTTTTCTCTTCTGGGAGGCATCTTTCTGCAAGGTCAGCACTTATCAGCATTCATCAATTCAAAATGTAATACTGAAAGCTCATACGTGTTGCATGGATCGAACTTGCATACATTAAGGGAAAATAAGTAGTCTAGTTTTTAATTAAGTTATATCGCACTCGCACACACCCATCCTAATTCATCTTATATCTAAGATCAAGTACTTAGACCTATGGATCAACTTAAGGTCAAAATCATAGCTTAGAACTATATATGACATAACCTAGGTCTCCGAGGTAGATCTGAAGCCTAGGCTCTGATATCACCTGTAGCGCCCCAGCCCGGACAGCGAACCCAAACCGGTGCACCTGTCGTAGCCTACTGAGAGGACTATCAGACGTCATAACTCTCTCATACACATCATCGCTGAGGTACGAGAAATACGCATAGAGGCATGTGTAAATTAAAATACTAACTCAATCAAATCTGTATTCCCAAAAACATAGGTAAATAAAACTGTTCATAGACGCAGCCATCTAATTCCTCAAATGAATGAAAGACAGTTGAAATAACAATAGCTGTCTAGGACAATTCTCAACATAGGCTCTAAGCACCCCATTCAGCCCACTCGCCGTCGTCCTCTATGAATATCATGTCACATCCGGGCTCATATGCAAAACAACGGGTAGTACCTTTAGCGAAAACGCTAGCAAGTAACCCGCTTATAAGACATACGAGATCATCACATGGCAAGACATGAGTGAGTATCGATAACAAGGGGAATAAGGGCACATGTCCTGAGTTATTCAAAAGTTCAGATTCATTTGCATAATAGAAGTAGAGAACAAGTAGCACACAAGTAAACAATGAGTCACATTACAATCATCATATCAGAACGGGACACATGATGCATGCCACTTCAAATAATGCACTACACTACACAATCCCATATGCTTATGCAATACCTTCCAAAACAGTGCAATACATGTCACAATGTCCGGTCATATAACTTTATACCCTGTGATGGGCCACATCTTGTCTTTATACCCTGTGACACATCACAGATGAACTTTATACCCTGTAATGTTCCACAACTTGTCTTATACCTTGTGTGACATTACAGCTCATTTTATACCCTGTAGTGGTCACAACTTGTCTTTATACCCTGTAACACACCACAGCTCATTTCACAAAACTTTATACCATGTGCCAAAGCACAGCTCTTAACAAAACATAATGCAAGTGCCATGATGCAAAGACGCACTTTCAACAAGTCAACTTGTCATTCGATCACTTGAGACTCCTCCTATTCACACATGTGCGCACACCTCGACATTAACATTCTTACTAATACATAAGGGGTGAAGTAGACACCCTCACACGCTCCAATTGAACCTTATCGAAGCCCCAATCATTCATTCCTAACCCCTTAGGCAATTCACACTGAAGTCCAATTCAAATACCTCACTAAGTCCTCACCGTTGATTCACCATCCTTGGTCACGTTCCCAAGCCTTACACTAACCTCAATCAGGTCCTAAGAAGTCTCTAGTGTCCCTCAATTGGTCCTCTAGCTTCCCTTTTCCTTCTTCTATTTTTCCACAAAACTGTATAGCATCATACCCTACATCGATCGATCTATGTCACATCATACCTTGACATCGATCGATCGAAGTCCATTAGAATACTTTCTGCCTCACTTCAGTCGATCCCTCGACCTACATCGATCGATCGAAGTGACTTCATACCCTCACATCGATCGATCGAAGTCCGTCAGAATGCTTTTTGTCTTGCATCAGTCTCTCATTTCTCCTACATTGATCGATCGATGTACATCAGTCGATGATATCGATCGATCGATGTCCACGATTCCAGAAAAACTTCTTGGCGATTTCTGCAGAAACTGCAGAACCAAAACTCCAATCGTTCCCAAACTTCATCCCAATCATTCCAGGCATAATCCCTAATATCATCTCATGCTTAATCTACAAATCGAACACTACTCACATACATAGCAAAGATTCAAGCCTAGAACTCAAGAATTTCAACCCTATCAATTCAAATATTCCACCTTTCACCCTCAAACTCGACCCAACAATGAAATCACAGAAAAAGGGATTCAAGGGGGTAGGGATTTGCAGGAATCCATATATTCATCAACATCAACTAGATTTTCAACATATGATGGCCAAAACGTCGAAACCATAACATAGAATCGCACATAATTCACAGAAGATAGACGAAGATAGAATACTGCATGTTGATCCAATTTTGATACGAAAATAGGGCCTTTTTCTTCACAAATCGCAGGAACATATAAGAAGATTACTTGCCTTTGATTACTGATACTCGGATTGGAAAAAAAATGGAGGTTGAATCGATTCCTGAAGGTTGTCTTCCTCACCTAGGGCTTGCAAAAGTCGACTATGGCTGGGGGGAGAGGGGAGGTCGACGTTTCCTGTGAAAAATGAGGAAACTGACGCTTTGTCAGTTTTTATTATAGGGAAGGGCAAAACTGAAATTCCTAAATTATATTTTACTTAAATCCTTTTTCTTTAATTCTTAAA
The DNA here is from genome assembly GCA_036186865.1 of Eustoma russellianum. Classification (NCBI taxonomy): domain Eukaryota; kingdom Viridiplantae; phylum Streptophyta; class Magnoliopsida; order Gentianales; family Gentianaceae; genus Eustoma; species Eustoma russellianum. The sequence continues at coordinate 13,248,883 of AP025049.1, forward strand.
TCCTAATATTTAATTCAAAATTAATTGATACTTAATAGGTTAATAATTTCTTAAAATTTCTTCTCTCATTTAACTAAGTTCCGGAGGGTGCGGGTCATAGCAGTCAAAAACTTGAAGGTGATTGTAATTAGGAGGTCATCCAAATAGCATTTCGTAAGGTGTCTTGCCCTGAGTAGGGGAGAAGGAGTACGGTTTATGAGATGAACTGCGGTCAAGATACACTCGCCCCAGAAAGTTAAGGGAAGGTTAGCTTGGAAGCTAGTGCTTTTGCCACGTTAAGGATGTGTCGATGTTTTCGTTCTACTTTTCCGTTGGAGGAATGATGTATTACACCTTGATCAACAAAGAATGCGTTTAATGGTAAGAATTCTGTCCCATTGTCAGTACGGAAAATTTTAATCTTTTGGCTGAATTGGGTGTCAATCATGACAAAGAATTGTTTTACCAACGTTGGTACCCGATCCTTAGTTTTCAATAAATACACGCACACTGCCCTAGAATGATCATCCACAAAAGTCAAGAAATAAAAAGCGCTACAAGAAGTCTTATGTCGATAAGGACCCCATACATCATAATGCACTAAATCAAAACAATGTTAAGTAATAGCATTGCTTAAATCAAATGGTTCTTTGGTCTGCTTTGCACGAAGGCAGACCTCACAACAAGTTGTGCTAGTTTCGTTAAAAGAAGGGACTACTGTTGGACCATGCACCTGCAATAAACACCACTAGAGGGGGAGTGAATAGTGGTTAGCGCAAAATTACACTACAACCCTTTGTAAAAAATCCCTTTTGAAAACAGAATCTGAGACCACCTCAGATTCAGAACCTGTTATTGGAAAATTCAAAACTAATTTTACACAACTCCAAAAATAATGAAACTTTCCAGAATTTAACTTCAGTGTTTTAGCAAGACTCTGTCAAAAAATCAGACAAAAATAAGACTTTTTGGCCCTTCAAAAAAATAAAAATATTCAGATGGTCAAGTTGGACAGAATTGGACAGAATGTTGCTGATTTTACAAAACGTGTTTCTCTTTGAATATTCAACCAAAAAGATTGATCTTTATATCAAAACACTCCTTAGGATGTGTAGATGATGTTTCCAAAAGGCCCTGACCTTAAACAATTCTTCATAAATACAAAATTTAAGTTGTCTCTAAACTGGTCGGATTTCAGCTAGATTGGAGCAGTTATCTTACAAAGACTGAAAGACTAATTTTCCCTTGCTCAAATCTAGTGATTCTTGTTGAAAATGAAAGCTAACAATCGGAAGTATAACTCCACCAAAAATCACGAATTGTGAAAATGTTTAGCTATTTTTTCAAATTATGAGAAGTTGTGTGAAAACTGCAGTAAAAACGGCAGAAAATAGAAATGAAGAAACAAGACAAGAACACCGAGGATTTATCCTGGTTCGGTCAATGTGACCTACTCCAGTCCCAAGAAACACCTTTTCTTGGATTTAACTATGCAAAGAAACACCTTACAATAAGAACCAAGCTTGATCCTTGGGTTATACACCAACCCTACTCAAGACTTGGATAATCACCTTCTAAGCAACATTTAGTTGCAACACCTCTACCACCTATTGATGTAGCCTTATAAGAACAGCTAATCAATCTTACAAATGAAGCTCAAGAGGCTTGTAGCACAACAAAAACAACAAGAACACCTTTGCTACAAAGAATGGAACAAGAACAACAACAAGAAGAAGATGATAGCTAGACAATTCAACAAATGTTTGTAAGCTTCAAGTGTGTTTCATCTTCTTCACCATTGCCTCTATTTATAGTGTGATTTGAGGCTTGGAGATAAGACTTCCAATGTGTCACCATCTTCATCGTCAAGTCTAAATGTCTTCTCATCATTGGTTGGCCTTGTACACTTGGCAAAATAAGACAAAATGATTGGTCCACCTTGACAATTCAGCATGGCCAAATTTTTGACTCCAAAAATGGCTTGGAATTATCTTGAAAATGTGAAGATAATAAGACCATAACAACTCCATCATCTTCTCAACTCTTTGTCAATATAATAGGCATGTGGGCATTGATATTTTCAAACTCAAAATTCAGCTCCAAAATTGAGTAGTAGCCGTTGGCTACCTTCACATTTTTCGAAAAATAATTTTGATTTTCCTTGAAAAAATAATAAAGGATAATACCACCAAAATATCCCCAAATTTAAGCACAATAATAGGACATGTGAAGTCTTCTTTTGACTTCAAAAAATCTGCTGAAATTGCCTTGTAGCCGTTGGCTACATTTGAATTTTTACAAGTTGACAATTTTGCCAACTAGCTCCTTTTTGATTGGTCCACTTGTCTCCAACTCATAAAATGAATAATGTATCACCTCCACCTGCTCATACACGATTTTGAGCATACAAATATGTGTAGCAACTCATATTTTTGAAGAAGAAATAAATAGATAATAGTTGACAAGATTATGTCAACGTGTAACACCGAAATTCCTAATATTTCTTCTTATATGTCATGAACATTTCAACACCTTTGACACCTTTAATATCTCTTAATAATGATGATAAATGTGCTCTTATAACATATATAGGATGGTCTTCAAGAAAAAATAGAATGTGACATCTCAAATCGTCACATATCCCGCTATAGTCAATAATATCATCATGTGAGAGAATAAGATAAAGAATCACCATATTATCTTCAAGTTAATAATAAATCAGCTCCACAATGAAGATAATATTATGATCAAGAGATTCATTGAGTGAAAATACCAAAAATACCCTCTGGGGTAAAATGACCAAAATACCCCTGGTATATGAAAACTCCAGAAATGACCCCGATGGTCAGAAATACTCACGATATCACCTTTTTCATGATAAATAGTATAAGAATACACCCTTGAATTATTTTCACCATGTGATGTTCCTACAAAACTCAAAATACCAATTTTGCCCTTATTGGTAAGTTATAGAAACTTCCAAGGCACGTTAGTCACAATACATTTAAAATCATCAAAACCACATAATAATCACACAATGAACATGTATAAATCATATAAAAATGAAAACAACCATTTTAAAATTTTTTAGAAAAATATTTCTAAAAACCCTAGACATCGATCGATCGAAGTGCCTTAGCTTCAGAGATCGATGTCTCATAGAAAGGTTGAAGTTTTGTTTCTGATCTACATAGATCGGTTGAAGTGAGGATTCAATGTACATCGATCAATTGATGTGTCTCAGGTTTAGAGATCGATGTCTCACAGTAAGGTCTTGAACTTTCACTGCCTTATATGGATCGATCGATGTGAGAGATCTATGTACATGGATCGATCGATATTCAACAACCTGAGAGATCGATGTCAACTTTTTCAACTTTTTCAACTTTTAATCACATATAACATCATGTGTGACATTTTTAAATATACACCACTTTAAAATCATGACTTTGAAAATTATCCAAACATATTTCTCAACATCCTCCCCCTTTTGGATGATTTTCAAAATAACCTAACAAGATGTTATGTCACAACTTATAACCAATTGTTTATCAAACTTTGTTTTTAACAAACTTTTAAATAGTACGCTCCCCCTCAACTTATACTCTCCCCCTTAACCTATGCTCAACTTATATCATTTGAAACTTAGCATGACTTACCAACTTAAATCATGTTCTTATTCTATCTCCCCCTTTATTTTGCAAATCATGCAAAAGATAGAACTACGCAATGGTATCATAAGTCATCATACCTAACTTGGCTCGTAAGTTTTCAAAAGTTGCTTGATTAAGGGGTTTGGTAAAGATATCAGCTATCTGGTGATCAGTTCTTATATGGTTTATGACTATATCCTCATTTGAACATGATCTCGAAGAAAGCTGTGTTTGGCCTTAGAATGAAGCACCAGATTCCGAGAAAGATTGATTGCACTTGTGCTATCGCAGAAAATTAGAATCTTTTTCATTTTATTGTCAAAATCACAAAGTTGTTGTTTAAGCCAAAGTATTTGGGTAGTACAGAAACTCAAAGCAATATACTCTGCTTCAGTGGTAGAAAGAGCTACACTAGCTTGCTTTTTAGAAAACCAAGAGATCAAGTTGGTTCTCATGAATTGGCATGTACCGCTAGTGGATTTTCTATCTAACTTGCAACCACCATAATCAGCATCACTATATGCGTGTAATTCCAACTTAGCGTTTCTATCATACCAAAGTCCTAAGTGAGGTGTATGCTTAAGATATCTAAAGATCTTTTTCACTGCATTGTAATGTGATACCTTAGGACAAGATTGAAACCTAGCACACATGCACACACTAAACATGATGTCAGGTCTTGATGCAATTAAGTATAATAGTGATCCAATCATAGACCTATAGAGTGTGTCATCAAAAGGTTTACCATTTTTAGCCTTATCAAGTTTGGTGCTAACACTCATGGGGGTAGTTGTAGGTTTCAACTCTTCAAAGCCAAACTTCTTAATCATATCATTGACATACTTAAGTTGGCGAATGTGAATTCCTTATGGGGTTTGTTTGATTTGAAGGCCTAAGAAGTAGTTTAATTCTCCTACCATTGACATTTCAAATTCTGACTTCATACACTCTTCGAAGTCTTTTACTAAGGTAGGGTTGGTTGAACCAAAGATAATATCATCTACATATATTTGAACATTAACAAATCATTACCTTTTCTTCTTAGGAATAATGTGTTGTCTATTCTTTCCCTTTGATAATTATTTACAATAAGAAAGTATGCAAATCTATCATACCAAGCTCTTGGAGCTTGTTTCAAACCATATAAAACTTTCTTAAGCTTGTAAACATGGTTAGGATTCTTTGGATCTTCGAATCCAGGGGGTTGTTTGACAAACACCTCTTCTTGGATGTATCCATTCAACAATGCACTCTTGACATCCATTTGAAAGAGCTTAATATTGCTTAGACTTGCAATCGCAAGTAACAATCTAATTGCTTCTAGTCGTGCAACGGGTGCAAAGGTTTCTTCATAATCTATTCCTTGTTGTTGATTATAACCTTGTGTGACTAGTCTAGCCTTATTCCTTGTAATTTTTCTTTGTTCATCCATTTTATTCCTAAACACCCATTTCGTTCCTATTATAGACTTGTTTTCGGGTTTAGGTACTAATTCCCACACATTGTTCATTGTGAATTGATTTAATTCCTCATGAATAGCATCTATCCAAGATGTATCACCTAAGGTTTCCTTTACATTCTTAGGTTCTAATTGTGAGATTAAGCTATGTCCTTCAAGTTGACTTATATTTCTACGTGTTCTAACCCCAACACTTGGATCCCCAATGATTAGTTCTCTAGGATGCCACCAATTCCTATATTGACTAGGTTCACCCTCATCTTGTTCAAATGTTTCATTAGTGTGAACATTATCATATGTAATTGGATCATTAGTTGTATTATCTTCCAATTGCAAAGTCTCTTCATTTATTTCATCTAAAGTTTCATGCATGTCTTGTTCAGGGGGAGTTGGTTCTAGATGATCAAGTACAGGCTCAAGTATTACATCATTATCAAACATATTTTCAACATTATTCTCAGGTTTATGTTGAGTTTTATCACTAACTTCAAAACATGCGTTTTCATTGAATTTTGCATGTATGGATTTAATTATCTTTCTAGATGCAGGATTATAACATTTATATGCTCTTGAGTTAGTTAAATACCCAACAAATATGCATTCAATATACTTTTGTTCAAATTTATCTAGAGTATCCTTAGTGTTCAGCACAAAACATTTACATCCAAATACTTTAAGATAATCTATCTTAGGTTGTCTATTGTTTAGCAATTCATAAGTCGTTTTACTTAATTTCTTTCGAATAGTAAGCCTATTTATAATATAGCATGCACAACTAACAGCTTCAGTCCATAAATATTTAGGTAATTTATTTTCACAAAGAGTTTTCCTAGCAACTTCTTGAATTGTTCTCTTTTTACGTTCAACAACTCCATTGAGTTGTGGTGTTATAGGTGGTGAGAATTCATGTTTAATTCCATGTAGTTCACAAAATTTGATTACATCTTTGTTTTTAAATTCTCCACCTCTTTCACTTCTAATCATTTTAACATTTTCTTCGTAAATGTTTTCAAGTTGCTTAATAAGAGTTTCGATTGCTAATGGAGTATCGTCCTTGTGTGTTAAGAACAATGTCCATGTGTAGCGTGAGTAACCATCTACTATAACACACACATAGTAGTGTCCACCTAGCTTCTTGTCCTACTTGGACCAAATAAGTCTAAGTGAAACAATTCTAGTACATGACTAGTATTCACTTCATGTTTCGGCTTTAATGTTTCTTTAATGTGTTTTCCTTTAATACATGTGTTAGGAAATCCAACGAGATCACTGCAAAACACACAGCGGAAAAACAAAACTTGATCTCCAATTTCCTACCAAGGATCCATGTTGTTCGTTTAATTCGATGAAAGAAATCAAAAACCATACCTCTATATATTTGAAATCTGCAGCCGTAGAACGTGCGAACGTAGGAGGTGGGATGGTACGATCACCCTCTTTCGGTATCCACACGAATGCTTTCGCTCGGAGTGCTAGCTCTTGAAACGGCACGGCTGAAGAACTCAACTTTTCTCAAAAACGATTCTAGGTTTCGTTTTTTCTGTATTCTGTAGTGTACAAGACACACCAGGATATATACATATATATACATATCAAAATCCAATTCCAAATCGGATTGATTAATGCCAATCATAATCCGTATCAAATACGGATTTTGATAGGATTAGATAAAACCAATCAAAATCCATATCAGATATGGATTCTATTGTTATTATCCGATGATATATATATATATATATATATATATATATAAAACGGAAATAATAATAATAATAATAATAATAATTAAAATCTAATATTAATATTATTAATATCAGCCCATACGCATTCTTGTGTGTGACCCGATAGGCCCATATTAATTGGCAGTCAGTTAAATCTCTATTAAACCAACAAGTCGTAATTGGCCTCTAGCAAGGCATTACGACTACCCAATTAATACGAGTACAGTCCAACTAGCCTAATAATAGCACATGCATTAATCCCTTTGTCACACGATATCTAGTTTGAACATAAGTCATGGTCAGCGTCATACTTATATTGTTCAAACATATGATTACTCGATCTCTAAGTGGACTGATAAAACAAATGATATTGATCACACTATCATTTCATCTGAGCACGGCCATGCATTTCACAGTCTCACTGATCGAGGGGCCCAAAGATATCTCTCTCAAAAGAGAGGGACAAATTCTATCTTGATTGTTCATTATCCTCTATATAATTTATATCATATTCAATCATGACCTTTATTATTATCCAGTTACAGATAATGTTAGATCATGTCAAAATATAATAGTCCTTATGTTGGAAACTATGACAATCTGAAGTCTAAGGATTAAAACATGACTATCATGAGATTTACTTATGACGCTAATCCATGTAGTAATCTCATGATGGGTCTATCCAACACAGTGTTCTCTAACAAGTATCTATGAGATTGATTTGTATCATCATACACATAATCATCTCATGATTATCAAATCAATACTCATACTGATTATAAATTATTTTATCTCTATAACAATAATGAACCAGGGGCATATATCAAAATTGTGTAACATACTAACCAACAATAATGATAATAAAACCTCTTTATTAATAATAAATGTATAACATAAAACATCCAAATCATGGACTAAGACACATACACTAACAATCTTCCACTTACACCAGGCCTACAAATATCTGAGACCTATAGATCTAGTGTGCTGATCATGCTTGACCCGTGAGAGAGGCTTAGTCAATAGATCCGCTATGTTATCGTTTGTGTCAACTTTGCATATCTTGACATCTCCTCTATCGATGATGTCTCGAATGAGATGGTAGCGCCTGGGTATATGTTTAGATCTCTGATGAGACCTAGGCTCTTTTGCTTGTGCTATGGCACCATTGTTGTCACAATAAATGTCCACAGGATTTGCAATGCTAGGTACCACTCCTAGCTCAATGATGAACTTCTTCAACCAAACTGCTTCTTTAGCTGCATCTGATGCTGCTATATACTCAGCCTCTGTTGTAGAATCAGCCACAATGCTTTGTTTTGAACTCTTCCAACTAACAGCTCCACCATTCAATGTGAATACAAAACCGGACTGCGATCTGAAATCATCTATGTCGGTTTGGAAACTAGCATCTGTGTAACCATTTACAACTAACTCGTCATCCAAACCTCCATAAACCAAGAATACATCTTTAGTCCTTCTGAGGTACTTAAGAATATTCTTGACAGCTGTCCAGTGATCTTCACCGGGGTCAGCATGATATCTACTTGTTGTGCTCAATGGATATGAGACATCTGGTCTAGTACATAACATGGCATACATGATCGATCCTATAGCAGAAGCATAAGGAATTTTATTAATTCGATCTCGCTCATCAGATGTCCGAGGACATTGATTCTTTCTAAGATGAATGCCATGAGACATAGGCAGGAATCCTTTCTTGGACTCTAGCATGTTGAACCTCTTCAACATTTTATCTATGTATGTACTCTGACTCAAGCCTATTATCCTTTTAGATCTATCTCTATAGATCTTGATACCAAGGATGTAGGTAGCCTCTCCCAAGTCTTTCATTGAGAAAGGATTCCCTAACCAAGCCTTAACCTTTTGCAAGGTAGGGATATCATTGCCAATAAGCAATATGTCATCCATATATAAGGCCAGAAACACTACTGCACTCCCACTAACCATCTTGTAAACACAAGGTTCATCTTCATTCTTGATGAAATCAAAGTTCTTAACTGTTTCATCAAAACGAAGATTCCAGCTTCGAGATGCTTGCTTCAATCCATAGATGGACCTTTGAAGCTTGCAAACCTTCTTTGAATTCTCAGAATTTACAAAACCCTCAGGTTGTGCCATGTACACATCCTTAAGTAAATTTCCATTAGGGAAAGCAGCTTTGACATCCATTTGTCATATCTCATAATCATAGTATGCTCTAATGGCAAGAATAATTCTAATAGACTTAAGCATAGCAACTAGTGAAAAGGTTTCATCATAGTCTATTCCATGAGTTTGCTTGAAACCTTTAGCAAGAAGCCTAGCTTTGTAGGTTTGCACATTTCCATCCATGTTAGTTTTCTTCTTGAAAACCCATTTGCAACCAATAGTCTTAATACCCTCTGGAGGATCAATTAAAGACCAAACTTAGTTATCAAACATGGATTGCATCTCAGAATTCATGGATCCAATCCATTTATCTGAATCTGGACCTGACACAGCTTCCTGAGAGGTAATAGGCTCATCTTGATGTATGAGTATAACTTCACTATCATCAGTCACAAGAAATCCATATCTCTCTGGCTGACGATGTATCCTATCAGATCTGCGTTGGACTTGCGTTATATTTTCAGGCTCCACAACTGTTTGTGGTTCTGAAATCGTCTCTAAAGACGATTCAATGATATCTTGTGGAACTTGAGTTTCCTCAAGTTGTACTATACTCCCACTAGTTCTCTTAGAGATAAACTCCTTTTCTAAAAAGACTCCATTTCGAGCAACAAACACTTTGTTCTCTAAGGGAATATAGAAATAGTACCCTTTAGTTTCCTTAAGATACCCCACAAAAATACATTTGATAGACTTTGGAGCTAGCTTATCTGACACTAATCTTTTCACATAAGCTTTGCAACCTCAAATCTCAAGAAAAGACAAACTGGGTCTCTTACCAATCCATATCTCATATGGTGTCTTTTCAACCGCTTTAGATGGTACACGGTTCAAAATGAATGCAGCTGTCTCCAAGACATAACCCCAAAAAGATAAAGGAAGATCTACTTGACCCATCATAGATCGAACCATATCTAATAAAGTTCAATTTCTACTTTCAGAAACACCATTCCATTGTGGAGTTCCTGGAGGAGTCAACTGTGAAACGATTCCACAATTTCTTAGATGTTGGTCAAATTCTTGGCTCAAATATTCACCACCTTGATCTGATTGAAGCGTTTTAATTGTCTTACCAAATTGATTTTGTACTTCATTTTGAAAAGTTCTAAACATTTCAAAAGACTCATGCTTATGTTTCATTAAGTAGACATAGCCATATCTACTGAAATCATCAGTAAAAGTTATGAAATACTGAAATCCTCCTCTGGCACTAATGCTGATTGGGCCGCATACATCTGTATGTATCAAGCCCAATAAGTCATTAGCCCTTTCACTATGTCCAGTAAAAGGGGTCTTTGTCATCTTTTCAAGCAAACAAGACTCGCAATTTTCAAATGATTCAAAATCAAATGAATCTAATAATCTATCTTGATGGAGTTTAGATACACGCTTCTCATTTATATGGCCAAGGCAACAATGTCACAAATATGTAGGGTTTAATTCATTTGGCTTATTTCTCTTTGAAGATATGTTATAAATATTACTGTCATTGGGATCATCAAGGCTAAGAACATAAATGCCATTATAACTACTTGCAATACCATAAAGCAAGTCATTTTTATCAAAAATAGAACACTTCTTATTTTTAATTAAAAATGAATAACCTTTATCATCCAAAACTGATACTGAAGTAAGATTCCTACTCATAGTAGGAACATAAAAGCAATTGTTTAAAACTAACAAAAGCCCATTGGGCAAGACAAGCTCATAGGTCCCTACAGCTATAGCAGCAACTCTTGCTCTATTGCCAACACGTAGGTCCACCTCGCCCTTCTTCAGCATCCTACTCCTTTTGAGCCCCTGCATATTTGTACAAATATGGGATCCACATCCAGTATCTAATGCCCAGGAAGAAGAACTAGATAAATTAATTTCTGTAACATAAATACCTGAAGATGTAGTCGCACTACCCTTCAGCTTCTTCAACTCCTCTAAATAAATGTCACAATTTCTTTTCCAATGCCCAGGCTTGTTGCAATGGAAACAAGTCCCTTCCTTAGGAACCTTTGCCTTGGGTTCAGGTTTCGGTTTAGTTTGTCCCTTTGACCACTTTGCAACTTTTGGAACTTTGGCACCTATTGCTTTACCCTTGCCATTGCCTTTCTTTTTCATTTGTTTAATATTGACACTCAATACTTGGGTATGCTTTTTGATATTCTCTTCAGTAGTTTTGAGCATACCATGTAGCTCAGGAATGGACCTTTCCATATTATTCATATTATAGTTCATAACGAACTGAGAGAAACTGCTAGGTAAAGAGTGAAGGATCAACTCCGTGGCGAGTTCTGAACTCAGGGGATATCCGAGTATTGCAAGGTGATCTATATAGCCTTTCATCTTCAAAACATGAGCGCTAATAGACTCACCTTCAGACATCTTGCAGTCAAATAATGCAACAGCGGTGTCAAACCTATCCTGCCTAGCATGTTGTTGGAATGCTTGTTTGAGATGCACACTCATCTCATAAGCCTCTAAGTGTTCCAGGTCCTTCTGAAGTCCTGGACACATAGTTGCCAACATAAGACATCCTATGTCATTGAAATCTTCCACATGCTTCTTGTGCTTACTCAGCAGCAACAGAAGCATCAGCAGGAGGGGGTTTAGGGACAGGGTCATCGAGCACGTAGGACTTCTTTTCTTGCTTGAGAACAATTCTCAAGTATCGAAACCAGTCAACAAAATTAGTCCCACATTCTTTCAATTTTTCCTTCTCAAGGATAGATTGCAGCGATAAGGAGGAATTGTTATTAGCAGCCATTTATGATCTACAAAACATGCAAAGTAACACTTTATTAATAATGATGTTAAAATTTATTAAACTCCTACTAAAACATAACCCTCAAAAGAAATATTTTAGTGAGCTATGATCCATATTTGACTTAATTCAAAACTCAGCTTTGGCATGACGATTAAAATTAAGTTATTTAGGTAGGTAACTTCTTTACCAATTAAATCTCATGTAACTCTTAGAATTTATGGAATAATGATATCATATATAATTGTATGTTAGATTCCATCTAATGCCTTGGGCCCAAAACCGTTTTGATAGCTCAATCAATTATAACCAATTTTAAACATATGAATAGCACTATTACTTATCCTACGTAGCTGAGAATGTTTAAAGCACATTGCTTTGGAAATACCTACTTTAATACAATCCCAGGTTTAATAGGTGTTTAAGACATGGATGGCATCAAGACTTAAATTATTAATGAGGGTTCAATTTAGTTTATGTCTTGCATTGCATATTATCATAGCATCCTATATGCATATATATAATCTATCATCCACGAATCTCATACAAAATGATAAATATGTAAACGTGACATAGCATGGCCAAACTAAATATGATCTTCATAAGACCAAATGAAGATCATAAAGGAAACCCTATGTGAAAGACTTCATATTACAACATTTGCAATTATACATATCTTCTAATCTTGAGCTCGTGCCTCCATATCCATGGAACCCACTCGTCCTTGGTGTGTTTCGCCATCACCACTTTTGTAGCTTGATTCTTCATTTATTACAATAATAAAATAAACCTAACTACTTGTAAAATAAAATACAAGAAAAACTACAGCGACACGCAGGCCATAATAACCCAAAATAGAAATATGACTAAGTCAATCACATATGTCCTAAAGCCATGCTATGCACCAAGAAAAGACATCAACAATTATAATATATCTTACACAAACATATTATAATAAATAAATATATATTCACATTCTTAATGTCACGGTAACGTACTATAGGACGTACGCATGCGGCGGTCCCGCAAGCCGGTTAGCGGGCGGGTTCCCGCTGCCTGTTCAGCAGGCGGGGTTTCGAGGGGCAGCGCCCCGCGAAGCCAAACAGAAAATATCAATCAGATTGACAATTTTTTTTTGAAACCCTAATACGGACGCGTCAATCATATTAACGATCTTATTGTTTTGAATACGTGTAAGCCCTTATAGAAGCATCAATCATACCGAGAGTTATCATTCGAAACCTGAAACAGAATCGCCAATCGAATTGATAATCTGCTATTCGAAATCCGAAACCAAATCATCAATCGAATTGATAATCTGTCATTCGAAATCCGAAAACAATATCATCAATCGAATTGATAATCTGTCTGTTTTGAATATGCACAAACTCTTACAGAATCATTATCGGTTGTTCATATCGATATAAAAATAATTGTTTTGATCATCACATGAAAAACGAAAACATTATATCACATATAACAATCACAAATTATAACATCTTATGAAAACGATTTGAAAACACCAATCCGCTCTCATCAAATGAGATTCGAATGTGGTTTTACATATATCATGTCATATCGTGTCTTTATATCTAATATAAACAGAGTTGTTTTGATCATCACACGAAAAACGAATTTTGCCATATACAAATCATCTCATGAAAACGTATTGAAAAACAGCATTCTTCTCTCATCATATGAAATCCGAATTAGCGTTTTATACATATCATGCCATACAAAAAACAGTAAACATATAATCACATAAGCATGATATAATCGATTTAAATGAAATCAACAAGTGTCTTTGATACCACTGTTAGGAAATCCAACGAGATCACTGCAAAACGCACAGCAGAAAAACAAAACTTGATCTCTAATTTCCTACCAAGGATCCATGTTGTTCGTTTAATTCAATGAAAGAAACCAAAAACCATACCTCTATAGATTCGAAATCTGCAGACGCAGAACGTGCGAACGTAGGAGGTGCAATGGTACGATCACCCTCTGTCGGTATCCACACGAATGCTTCCACTTGGAGTGCTAGCTCTTGAAACGGCAAGGCTGAAGAACTTGGCTTTTCTCAAAAACGATACTAGGGTTTCGTTTTTTCTGTATTCTGTAGTGTACAAGACACACCAGGATATATACATATATATATATATATCAAAATACGATTCCAAATCGGATTGTTTAATCCCAATCATAATCCGTATCAAATACATATTTTGTTTGGATTAGATAAAACCAATCAAAATCCATATTAGATATGGATTCTATTGTTATTATCCAATGATATAAATATATAAATAAAAAACGAAAATAATAATAATAATAATAATAATAATAATAATAATAATAATAATTAATATCTAATATTAATATTATTAATATCAGCCCATACGCATTCTTGTGTGTGACCCGATAGGCCCATATTAATTGCCAGTCAGTTAAATCTCTATTAAACCATCTAGTCGTAATAGGCCTCTAGCAAGGCATTACGACTATCCAATTAATACAAGTACAGTCTAACCAGCCTAATAATAGCACATGCATTAATCCCTTTGTCACACGATATCTAGTTTGAACATAAGTCATGGTCAGCGTCATACTTATATTGTTCAAACATATGATTACTCGATCTCTAAATGGACTGATAAAACAAATGATATTGATCACACTATCAATTCATCTGAGCACGGCCATGCATTTCACAGTCTCACTAATCGAGGGGCCCAAAGATATCTCTCTCAAAAGAGAGGGACAAATTCTATCTTGATTGTTCAATTTCCTCTACATAATTTCTATCATATTCAATCATGACCTTTATTATTATCCAGTTAAGTATAATGTTAAATCATGTCAAAATATAATAGTCCTTATGTTGGAAACTATGACAATCTCAAGTCTAAGGATTAAAACATGACTATCATGAGATTTACTTATGACGCTAATCCATGTAGTAATCTCATGATGGGTCTATCCAACACACTGTTCTCTAACAAGTATCTATGAGATTGATTTGTATCATCATACACATAATCATCTCATGATTATCAAATCAATACTCATATTGTTTATAAATTATTTTATCTCTATAACAATAATGAACCAGGGACATATATCAAAATTGTGTAACATACTAACCAACAATAGTGATAATAAAACCTCTTTATTAATAATAAATGTATAACATAAAACATCCAAATCATGGCCTAGGACACATACACTAACAACATGTTTCATACATTTGAAAATTATCTAAGTCTAACTTACGCATACCTCTAATTAAATTCTTTTTAGATAATGTCCTAATGGTTGAAATTCCTATATGGCCTAATCTTCTATTCCATAAATTCACATCTTTGTCATGTGATATTAGACACTTAACTTTATCATCTAACATGTTATATAAGGTAAGAGTATAAATATTACATCTCAATTTCCTTTTAAAACTGTTTCTCCCTTTTCATTTATTATATCACAAGAATTGGGAAGAAAAGAGACATTATAACCACAATCTATAAGTTGAGAAATACTAAGTAAATTATAAGAGAGATTGCTTACTGACAACAGATTTCGTATTTGAAATGTGTTAGGGTCCCCAATTGTTCCTTTTCATACAACTTGTCCTTTGTTGTTGTCATCGAATGTTACTTTTCCACCATTCTTGATATGTTCCAATTCGATGAATAGTTTGGGGTTCCCCGTCATATGCCTCGAACATCCTCTATCTAAAAATATTTTGTTTTTAGATTCTTTGACTTTGCCTCCTTCTTGCATTCCGCACGTTTTTCCTACAATGGAGACAAAGTTTTAGGTACCCTTTATTTGGGTCCTTGAATGTTAGGGGTACTATTCTTGTTTAGATATCCCTTAGGTATCCAAACTTGAACATACCTTCTAGGCACATTTTTAGCATCGTTATAATTTGTAAAATAAGAAGAATTAGTATATAGATGATCATTCCACATACGTGAAGATGCATTGTTGTACATATTGCGCCATGGTTGATAATCATTATATGATGGCCGATTTTTATAATGTGTATAAGGCATGCGATTTTGTTTTTTGAATGGAGCTATATAAGTGTGTTCATAGGCATTTCTATGAGACTTATAAGAGTGTTGCCTATACTTAGGTTCATAATAAGTTGGATGCATTTTATTATGTCTAGTTGCATTTGTATACATATAGGCATAATTTCTAGGTTGTCTAGATGCAAAGTTTGTCCTAGATGTATGTTTATGCGTGTGTTCTTTTATGGGTGTATGTTACATTTTTGTCTTAGAATAAACAAAAGAAGGAGTAGAAGAAGATTTAGCAGGCAAAGTTGTTTTTATATCTTTATAAGGCTGTTTAGTAGTTGAAGATACAAACTTAGTCTTTCTACCTACTTTGTCATCTTCTTCTTTATAGCCTAAGCCGGTTTTATCATTTCCATACTTTTGTGATGAGATTAGTGTATCTAACATATTAGCACCCGACTTAAATTTTTCTAACATTTTTTCTAAGTTAAGTTTAGAAGACTTAACTTGTATTATTTCATGTTCACAACTTTCCAACTTGGACTTTAACATTTTATTTTCCGTTTTTATCTTTTGTTCATCTTTCCTATATGATTTAATTTTATTCTCTAAAGAATCAAGATTATTAGTAGACTCTTGTTTAAGAGATTCTAATTGATCGGAAAATTCCAAGTTGTACGTCTTCAACTTGTCATTTTCTTCAACTAGTTTCTTCTTTTCTTTAGAGAGCCTCTTACAGTGAGCATGCATTCTTAAGAACTCTTCATACATTTCATCAAATGTCATGTCACCATCAAAATCACTATCAGAAGAAGAACATACCTCGTTGGATACGAAGCAGACTTAAGCTTCCTCAGTTTTGGATTCTGAGTCGGATGAGTCGCTCCATGTGCTCACTTTCATTGCTTGTTTCCCTTTCCTTGCCTTAGACTCCTTTGTCTTTGTCGTTTTTTCCTCTTTTTCCTTGGCTTGTTTATTATTGTTGTTATTATTATTATTTTTCTTTGTTGGACAATCGTATGAAATATGTCTTTTTTGACCACATTCATAACACTTTAATTCTTTATTATACCATTTGTTTGTGTTATTCTTCCTAGGTTGAGAAGAAGAAGAACATTGTCTATTCCTATTAGGACGTTTGAAAAACTTCGTAAGTTTTCTTTCAATTAATATCAAGTCATCATCTAATTCAGTATCACTATTACTATCATCATTATTTGTATGTGTTTCAGTTGTTTTGAAATCTATTGACTTACTTGTGGGTTTAGATGACTCGGACTTCCGTTGGTTTAGTTTTACCTCATAGACTTTAAGAGACCTGATCAATTCATCCATCTTAGTGATTGACTTTGTCTCCTCGATTGCAGTCACCTTTGGATCTCATTCAGCAGGAAGGCTTCGTAGCACCTTTTGAACTTTTTTATTGTTCGTGAATGATTTGCCTAAAGCTTCAAGGGCATTAAAAATGTTAGTAATCCTCAAATCCATAGATGTTATGGATTCGTTTGGCAACATTTTGAAAGACTCTAATTCAGTCATAAGCATGTTTATTTTTGCTTCTTTAACACCACTATTACCTTCATGCTTTAATACAAGTGATTTCCACATATCGTGTGCACTTGTGCAATTTGACACATACCCTACTTCAGAAGTTGTAAGTCCATTCAACAGTAATTGCATAGCTTTAGCATTCATGGACTTTTTATCTTTCGATGACCATTCACTTTTATATTTTTCAACTTCTTGAGTGACTCCACTAACTTGTATAATCTTCATTGGAATGTACGGCCCATCTGTAGGATCTGCAAGGCACCACTAGAAGGGGGGAGGGTTGAATAGTTGGTGCGGGAAGTGTGGTTTTTAAAATTGTTTTGACTCAAGAACTCAACTTCTGAAAACAGTTTCTGTTTTCAGGACCAGTTGTAAAACGTTCTTAAAACTAGGTTGTAGGTCTTCAAAAATTCTGAAATTTTGAGAGAACTTAGCCTCAGATGTTATGAGTGTCTCCTAAAAATTTCAGATTTAAATTCAACCTCTAACCCCTTCAAAAACCGTTGGTGGTCGGATTGCACGAATATGCCAGAAACGGTAGACTGATTTGAAAAATTTATTCCTATTTGTACGTAACTCCAAATGCTCTGAAATTTTAACCCCCCTTATATGTTATATTAAAATGGGTTGAAACAGTTTTGAAAAATTCTTTTGGGAAGTTAGTCAAATACGATCAAAGTCTCAACCTTTGCAAGCCTGAAAATCAGATTGCACTAGTCTCAGAACTTTGGACGTTTGGTTGACTTATACTTGTCCAAAAGGGTTGAAACTTGTGCCAAATTAACCTTAAGACGTGTGGCTATGATTATGAAAACTTTCGTAATTTTTGAAAAACGTTTACTATTTTTACGAAAGATATAAGTGCTGAAAGTAAATGACACCAAGAATTTTATACTGGTTTGGTTATAAACAACCTACTCCAGTCTTCGAGGAACACCTTACTCGGTTCACATTAATCACACAACACAAAAACGCCTTACCACAGGGTTGATGGAGTTACACACCAACTCCAACCCTTTACAAACCGTGTATGTTGAATACAATGCACACGAACACCACCACCTTGCAAGATTGAAGATTGATCACACCTTGATCAATCTTTTACAAAGATAAAGAATGTGTGGTGGTCTAAGAGAAGCCTATTCAAGTATATGAATGTAAGTACAATAGGCTTTTAGGAAGAAGAAAGAAAGACTGTAGAAGAAGAGAGTGCTAGGCGTTTTTCTCTTTTGACTTTGCAAGACTTGTTCTTGTTCTTGTTTTGCTCTCTTGCTTCCCTTTTAACATTATGGTCATCCCCCCTCTTGGTCCTTCTCCTCTTGAAAATTATCTTCTAAGTCCTTGGGAGAATATGTGGCATCATTGTGACATGTTCTTGCTTACTTGGCACCTCCTCATTGGATGATCATTTAACTCTTGCTTACTTGGCACTCATAGATTGGTTGAATGTTGTCATCTCTTGATGACTAGGAAAATCTGATAATTCCACTAAAAACATGTGCTAAAATCACCATAAAACAATTACCAGAACTTCCAAGATCATCACATAAATTAAGCAAGATAATTTCCTCACAACAATGATGAAAAAAATCGGCCATTATTGAGACTTGACATGCTGAAATTTCAGCATGTGATACATGGGTCATCAATTCAAATTATTACCAAGTTTTCTTTGATTTATCTCTTAAAATAAATCATCAATTAGTAGACAATATTCTCATCAATTTTGGGAATAAAATTGGACAATAACATGGTCAAAAAAAATCGCCTAGGTACATTCACACACATGCTGAAATTTTTCAGCATGTGTGATATTCAAAATATCACACTTTTACTTTCATATCTTATTCAAATTAATTCCAATTTGTCTTCCAATTACTCACATATTTCAAGACACAAATTATGGCCCATAATAGGAATTTCGGCCACCCTATAATGCACATGCTTAAATTTTCAGCATGTGTTGCAAATGAGATAAAATTTGAAACATTACCTTTTGTAGCTTCTTTCTTTAAGTCACGAACATTGTATGCTTGATTCTTGACCAATCAATATGCCAAAAAGGCTCCACATAGGCTCCATCAAGCTGGTATAGGCGTGTATAATGTGTAGATACATGTGCTGAATTTTATTTTTGCAAACTTTGTAAAATAGTGCACATTTAATAATACACACATGGTATATTCCAATCAGCCCTTAATTTAATTTTCTATAACACTTTAAGATGTATGACATATGTAAAACGCATCTAGATACATGTCGTATGATGTGCCAAAAATGTTCCATGTGTTGTGTTCGTAGAAAACCGAATTTTCGATGTTTATCGATTACCCGATTTTTCTCTAATTAAATTCTAACTTTTTGCACATGTTATACATATTATGTTACACATAATATACATAATATAAACTTTAATATTCAACACTTGACTGGTCTTAAAGTGGCGCCATATACATGTGACAAAATTGAAATTGGAATCTCCACAATTTGGCCTTAATGTGGAGTGATTTGTGTGTGCCAACATGGAATGATTTTATGGCTGCACATAACATCATACCCACGAAATTTTTGAGTATTTTTGAAGTGTAGGTGCTGGCCATCTATTTATGGAAAGTACGTGACACGTTGGTGAAGTTTCGGTATTCGTCCGATACGATAATTTTTGGTTTAGAACCTTTTAACGTGTCGTATTTAATTTGTCATCACCATGACTTATATCATATGATATAAGACCTGAATATACTCATAAATATTAGTTAAGTATGGTGGTTTGACGTTAACGTACGTACATAAAATATATAACGTGTCGGTAGTACGTTGGAATAAATGTGTACGTGTCTTTTTCAAAAAATTTGAATATATATATATATATATATAGATAAATGTGTACGTGTCTTTTTCAAAAAATTTGAATATATATATATATATATAATATATATATATATAGGCGTGTATATTTATGATGTAGGAGGAGGAGGAAACTTTCCTTTCTTAATCTTGTTGCCTTTGTGCCTTGTCCAAATGTTGCTTCCTTTAATGAACTACTTAGTTTGATTAACTAAGTACTTCACTTAATGAACTAGTTTAATTCATTAATGGTGGCACCTGAAAATAGTACAAACACAACAAATGTTTGCCATTTGATGTAAGCTTTAACGCTTCATGGCTCGTTAGTACGGCAACATTATATATGAACTATATAAGGCAAGTTATATGCAATATGTCATGCACATTTATGTCATGCATGTTTTTATGCACATTTAAACCATATATTTTGAAATCACTCAAACCCCTTTTTCTCTACAATCTCCCCCTTTTGATGATTTTCAAAATAACCTATACTTTCATGATTTAAATCCTATCGCTCCCCCTTCAATCATGCATAAATTCAAATTTTGAATTTTAATTATGCAATCAGTATCTCTCTCCCCCTTAAATCATGCTTTCTCTCCCCCTTTATTTTGGAAAGTCAATCAAAATATGCCTGTAAATAAGGAAAGAGAATCAAATCAAATCAGCAGAAATCATGCCTAATTTAGAACGGAGATTTTCGTACGTGGCTTGATTTAAGGCTTTAGTAAAGATATCAGCTACTTGTGCTTCTGTGCGTACGTGATCTATGACGATATCACCATTATTTACGTGATCACAAAGAAAGTGATAACGTACTTCTATATGCTTGGCATTAGAATGTAATATGGGGTTCTTAGACAGATTAATTGCACTCATATTATCACAAGATATAGGAATTCTATTTACGGTAATTCCAAAATCCGAAAGTTGTTGTTTTATCCTTAATAATTGTGTGCAACATAAGACAAAATGATTGGTCCACCTTGACACCATCATCATCATCATCATCAAGTCCAAATGTCTTCTCATTATTGGTTGGCCTTGTACACTTGGCAAAATAAGACAAAATAATTGGTCCACTTTGACAATTCAGCATGGCCGAATTTTTGACTCCAAAAATGACTTGGAATTATCTTGAAAATGTGAAGATAATAAGACCATAAAAACCCCATCATCTTCTCAACTCTTTGGCAAGATAATAGGCATGTGGGCATTGACATTTTCAAACTCAAAATTCAGCTCCAAAATTGAGTAGTAGCCGTTGGCTGCCTTCACATTTTTCCAAAAATAATTTTGATTTTCCTTGAAAAAATAATAAAGGATAATACCACCAAAATATCACAAACTTTAAGCACAATAATAGGACATGTGAAGTCTTCTTTTGACTTCAAAAAATCTGCCGAAAATGCCTTGTAGCCATTGGCTACATTTGAATTTTTACAAGTTGGCAATTTTGCTAACTAGCTCCTTTTTGATTGGTCCACTTGTCTCCAACTCATAAAATGAATAATGTATCACCTCCACCTGCTCATACACGATTTTGAGCATACAAATATGTGTAGCAACTCAGATTTTGAAGAAGAAAAAAATAGATAGTAGTTGACAAGATTATGTCAACGTGTAACACCGAAATTCTCAATATTTCTTCTTATATGTCATGAACATTTCCACACCTTTGACACCTTTAATATCTCTGAATAATGATGATAAATGTGCTCTTATAACATATATAAGATGGTCTTCAAGAAAAAATAGAATGTGACATCTCAAATCGTCACATATCCCGCTATAGTCAATAATATCATCATGTGAGAGAATAAGATAAAGAATTACCATATTATCTTCAAGTTAATAATAAATCAGCTCCAGAATGAAGATAATATTATGCTCAAGAGATTCCTTGAGTGAAAATACCAAAAATATCCTCTGGGGTAAAATGACCAAAATACCCCTGGTATATGAAAACACCAGAAATGACTCCGATGGTCAGAAATAATCACGATATCACCTTTTTCATGATAAATAGTATAAGAATACACTCTTGAATTATTTTCACCATGTGATGTTCCTACAAAACTCAAAATACCAATTTTGCCCTTATTGGTAAGTTGTAGAAACTTCCAAGGCACGTTAGTCACAATACATTTAAAATCATCAAAATCACATAATAATCACACAATGAACATGTATAAATCATATACAAATGAAAAGAACCATTTTAAAATTTTTTAGAAAAATATTTCTAAAAACCCTAGACATCGATCGATCGAAGTGCCTCAGCTTCAGAGATCGATGTCTCACAGAAAGGTTCAGGTTTTGTCTCTGACCTACATCGATCGATCGAAGTGAGGGTTCGATGTACATCGATCCATTGATGTGTCTCAGGTTTAGAGATCGATGTCTCACAGTAAGGTCTTGAACTTTCACTGCCTTACATGGATCGATCGATGTGAGAGATCTATGTACATAGATCGATCGATGTGCAACAACCTGAGACATCGATGTCAAATTTTTCAACTTTTTCAACTTTTAATCACATATAACATCATGTGTGACATTTTTAAGTATTCACCACTTTAAAATCATGACTTTTAAAATTATCCAAATATATTTCTCAACAACTACACCATGTAATAGATGCAAAACTTGATTGGAAGGATGTCCTAATTGATTGTGCTACAAGGAGACGTCGAATTGCTTTCCTACTGCGTGCATCCGCATAGAATATGCTCTTCTCAAGACGTACAGCCCTTCAAACACATCATGCGCTCCAGTCCAGTCTTTGTATTCTGGTTTTGTATCACGTAACCTTCATTAGTAAATTTAACAAAACAATCTTGATGGTACAGTAACTGTGACACTGATAATAAGTTGCAAGTTAAGTTTGGGACGAAGAAGACTTTGTCCAGGGCCAGTTCTTCATTCAACCTAGCGGACACTTGTTGCTGTGTTGGGCCATAGTGCCATAGGGCAGCCGGATATTAAATGGCGGGATTGGGGCACAATTATATAACAAGTCTAGATTACCTATCATATGATGAGAGGCGCCCGAATCTATAATCCAAAAGGAGTTAGGAAGCTTACCACTCAACCGTTCACGAGTTGTTTGCTTACGTGTACTCAGAGCTCGGAGAAGTGAGCTCTTGGCTGCGGAGAGGCCAGCCACAATCTTTGCACCCCTATGTGTATTGTCTGGGGTGGAAGTTGCTTTTGCGGAGACGGTTGCTGTAAAGATAAGGGGGTTTGAGTGATTTCAAAATAAGTGTCTTGAATGTATACATATATATAAACGTGCATAAACATATATAAATGTGTACATGTATGCATGATAACTTGCCATTACTTGCCTTATTTAGCTTATATATTATGTTGCCGTACTAACGAGCCATGAAGCATTAAAGCTTACATCATATGGCAAACATTTGTTGTGTTTATACTATTTTCAGGTGCCACCATTAATGAACTAAATTAGTTCATTAAGTGAAGTACTTAGTTTAATAAACTAAGTAGTTCATTAAAGGAAGCTTCATTTGGAAAAGGCACAAAGGCAACAAGGCTAAGGAAGGAAAGTCTTCTCCTCCTCTCCATCTTTAATGTACACGCCACATATATATATTATACATATTTTCAGATTTTTTTAAATAAAGGCACATACACATGTATTCCAACGTACTACCGACACGTTATATATTTTTTTTGTACGTACGTTAACGTCACACCACTATACTTAACTCATATTTATGAGTATATTCAGGTCTTATATCATATGATATAAGATATGGTGATGACAAATTAAATACGACACGATAAAAGGTTCTAAACCGAAATTTGTCGTATCGGGCGAATACCGAAACTTCGCCAACGTGTCACGTACTTGCCATAAATAAATGGCCAGCCCATATACATCAAAATATGATGTAAATTTCGTGAGCCAAAAATACTTTCCATGTTGGCACACACAAATTACTCCACATTAAGGCCAAAATGTGAAGATTCCAAGTTTAATTTTGTCACATGTTAATGGTACCACTTTAAACCAGCCAAGTGCTGAGATTTAAAGTATATATCATATATATTATGTATAACATAATATATATAACATGTGCAAAATTTGGAATTTAAATTAGAGAAAAATCGGGTAA
Organism: Eustoma russellianum; assembly: GCA_036186865.1. Taxonomy (NCBI): domain Eukaryota; kingdom Viridiplantae; phylum Streptophyta; class Magnoliopsida; order Gentianales; family Gentianaceae; genus Eustoma; species Eustoma russellianum. The sequence continues at coordinate 13,273,193 of AP025049.1, forward strand.
TCGATAAATATCGAAAATTCGGTTTTCTACGAATATAACATGGAACGTTTTTCTTGTACATCATGTGACACGTATCTAGACACTTTTTACATATGATATACATCTTAAATTGTTCTAAAAAATTAAATTAAGGGCTGATTGGAAAAATTACATTTGTGTATTATTAAATGTGCACTATTTTACAAAGTTAGCAAAAATGAAATTCAGCACATGCATATACATGTATACACGCCCCTACAGCTGAGATGGAGCATATGTGGAGCATTGTTGGCATATTGATTGGTCAAGAATCAATCATACATTATTGGTGACATAAAGGAAGGAGCTACACAAGGTAATACTTCAAAATCTTGTCACAATTGTGACACATGCTGAAAATTCAACATGTGTGCTAATGGGTGGCGTTTTTAAGGTCATTATGAGACATATTTTACTTCTTGATTAAGGTGGATTTATTGGAAGAGGATATGGTAAGGTTTTGAATAATATTTAAAATAAATAAATGGTGATATTTAGCATATCACACATGCTGAAAATTTTTCAGCATGTGTGCATGTTGTGGCCGAACATGATGAGCTTTTTGTGTCCAAGTTCATGTCTCAATTGATAGCAAGACTTACCATGTATTGTTGATTCATTTTTAATGAAAAAAATCAAAGTAAATTGGGAATTATCTTGAATAAAATTAAATGGTGCACATGCTGAAAATTCAGCATGGCAAGATGACTATATGGCCGAAATTATACCTTGTTTGGGAAGGATTTGTTGGTCTTGCAATTTATGGTGAATCTCTTGACTTATGGTATGATTTCATGTTTGATTTTTGGCACATGTTTAAAGTGTTAATCTCAGATTTTTTCCATGTCATCATGTTGACAACATTGAGCCAATAAGGAGGTGCCAAGTAAGCAAAGACTAAATGATGATCCAATAGGAAGATGCCAAGTAAGCAAGGCATTGTCACAATGATGTTTTACACTCTCTCAAGCACTTAAAAGGAAATTTTGAAGAAGGGAGAAGGCTCCTAGGGGACGGCTGCCACAATTAAAAAGAAGAAGAGGAGAGCAAACAAAAACAACAACAAGCATTGCATTCTAAAGAGATAAAATAGCCAAGCTCTTCTTCTCCTACATCTTCTTTCTTTCTCTTTTCTTGTAAATCCTATTGTATTCATATTCTTTCAATCTTGAATAGGCTTGAGATAAACCACCATTCATACATCTTTGTAAAAGATTGATCAAGGTGTGATCAATCTTCATTCTAGCGAGGTGGTGGTGTTCATGTGAATTGTACTCGTCATACAAGGTTTGTAAAGGGTTGGAGTTAGGGGTAACTCTATCAACCCTGCGGTAAGGTGTACTGCGTGTGTGTGATTAGTGTGAACCAAGGAAGGTGTTCCTTGAAGACTGGAGTAGGTTGTTTATAACCGAACCAGTATAAAATTCTTGGTGCCATTTACTTTCTGCATTTACGTTTCAGTTACTGCACTGTTTATCCTTCTTGTTTGCATCCATAAAAATAGTAAACGATTTTCAAAAATTACGAAAATTTCCAGAAACATATTTACATGTTCTAGGGTTAATTTGGCACAAGTTTCAACCCTTTTGGACAAGTATAAGTCAACTAAACATCAAAAGTTCTGAGACTAGTGCAGTGTGATTTTCAGACTTGCAAAGGTTGCGACTTTGATTGTATTTGACCTACTTCCCAAAAGAATTTTCCAAAACTGTTTCAACCCATCTAAATATAATATATAAGGAGTTATTGGTCGAAATTTCAGAGCATTTGGACGTTCACACAAATAGGAATTAATTTTTCAAAACCATCTACCGTTTCTGGCAGATTTGCACAATCTGAGTACCAACGGTTTTCGAAGGGGTTAAAGGTTGAATTTTGATTTGAAATTTTTAGGGGACCCTGATAACATCTGAGGCTAAGTTCTCTCAAAATTTCATAATTTTTGGAGACCTCTAACCTAGTTTAAAAACGTTTTAAAACTGGTTCTGAAAACAGAATCTGTTTTCAGAACTTGAATTGTTCAAGTTTAAAGAAATTTTAAAAAGCACACTTTCAGCACCATCTATTCAACCCTCCCCCCCCCCCTTCTAGTGGTGCCTTGCAGATCCAACAAATGGTATCAGAGCGCAGGAATACTCACTACAAGGAATCCAACGATTCAGTGAGATGGCATCCACAAATCTCAAAACCGAACAAGAAGGTATGTCGAGCCAAAGGCCTTCACTTTTTGACGGTGAGTCCTTTATTCAATGGAAACTTAGGATGAAACTTTTTCTTATGGCTATAGATATAGATCTTTGGTCAATAATTGAATATGGTCCATATGTCCCATCTAAGTCATCCACTGTAGACGGAGTCACACTAGAAGTCGTTAAAACTAGACAAGACTATACTAGTGAAGATAAAAAGAAACTTAGTATGAATGCTAAGGCCATGCAGTTACTCTTATATGGATTGAGTAAGAATGAGTCTAGTTATGTGTCAAATTGTTCGAGTGCACAAGAAATGTGGAGAATTCTAAAAATGAAACACGAAGGCACGAGTCAAGTAAAAGAGTCAAAAATTAATATGCTCATGTCTACTCTTGAGTCTTTTAAATTGTTGCCTAGTGAGTCGATTGTAGATATGGATCTTCGTTTAACTAACATCTATAACTCTCTTGAGTCTCTTGGTAAGGCTTTTACTACGTAGGAAAAGGTACAGAAAGTCCTACGAAGCCTTCCTTCGGAATGGGACCCTAAAGTGACTGCTATAGAAGAAAGCAAGGAAACCAAATCAATAAAGATGGAAGAACTAATTGGCTCACTCAAAGTTTATGAAAACAAACTTACTATTCGGAAATCGGAATCATCTAAACAAGGTAAAACCATTGCTTTTAAATTAAATGAACATGTCTCCCCTCCCTCCGATCACGTAGATGATAGTGATTTCGAATCGGATAATGATGATTTAATCCTATTGGCTAAAGGACTAAGAAGATTCATGCGAAAGTCATTTAGAAATAAAAACAAGGGCATTACATCTAAGAGAAATAAAAACAAGTCAAATGATAAGGACATTAAATGTTATGAATGCGGCAAACTCGGACACTTATCATATGACTGCCCAAACAAAGAAAAGCAAACTAATAAGTACCCTGACAAGGAGCGGAACAAAAATAGACTCGTCTCAAATCCTAAACAAAGGAAACGTGCACTAAAGGCCTCCACATGGAGTGATTCATCAGACTCTGAAACTGAGACCGAAGAGGAGACCGCTCAAGTATGCTTTGCCTCGAAAGCTTCTAACGAGGTATCATCTGATTCTGACTCTGACTCTGAACCTTCTTATGATGATCTTTTTAGTCAGTATCTAGAACTGCATAAATTCACTAAGACTCTCGCTAAAGAAAAGAAACGTTTAATTGAAGACAAGAAACTGTTAGAATCTTCTAACGAGAATCTTGTCGCTCAATTAAGCGATTCAAAGAAAGAGTCTTCATGTGTCATCACTGCATTGAAAACCGAGATCTCATCATTAACCTCTCAAAATAATGAAATGAAATCCGAGATTTCAAATTTGAAATCAAGGAATACCGATTTAGAGAAAATGATGAAACAATTTGATACAGGGTCAAACATGCTGCATCGCATCATATTATCACAAAAGCATGACAGTGACAAAACTGGATTGGGATACGTTGATACTAACGAAGTATCAACCAAACCAACCAAGTTTGTTGTGTCTAAGAAAGTGGACACTCCTAAGCCGCAAGTGGCGTCTAAGATGACGCAAAAAGTGCCCCCTTCCTCACACCCCACTCCATCAGATCATGTGAAATATAACATTGTACCATATAGATATGAAAAGAGAAGAACAATGCATACACGAAATACATATCATCCACGCACTACGCACACAAGGACATATCAAAAGCGTCCTTCATTCAACGAGTATAGAGGAGTCTTTGGGCAAAGACCCAAAGTGCATGCACCACATGTCTATTATATTGCACATTCATCTACATTCTTTGCATTTGATAGACCGAGAAGGATCACCCAAGTATGGGTATCGAAAGGTACCTTTACCAAAAGGTGATTAACTAACTCGAAAGGACCCAAAATTAAAAGGGTACCTAAATCACTTTTCCACATTGCAGGGAGACCACACATCGAAAGATACATCAATAAAGTGGTTCCTTGACAGTGGTTGCTCGAGGCACATGACGGGTGACCCGAGCCTGTTCTCCAAATTAAAGAAGGTCACAAAAGGCGGATCCGTGACCTTTGGAGACAACAATGAGGGCAAGATCATTGGAAAAGGTACGATTGGCAATCCGAACACACTCCAAATCTCCAACTTATTTTTGGTAAGCAACTTATCTTACAATCTTCTTAGTATTTCTCAATTTGTTGACAATGGTTTCAATGTGTGCTTTACTCATCTTTATTGCAACATAATAGATAAAAATGGAGAAACCGTTTTAAAAGGAAAACGAGAAGGCAATATTTTTACGCTATCTATGATGATGTAGTAGACGCTAAAGTTAAGTGTTTTATGTCAAATGAACCCAATGTGAATTTATGGCATAGACGTTTAGGACACATAGGTATTTCCACACTAGAAAAATTGCAACGAAAGAACCTAGTACGGGGATTGCCTACGCTTGATTTAGACAACTTTCAGTTGTGTGAATCTTGCATAAAAGGCAAACAAACACGTGAGTCACTTAAGCCGAAAAATGAAATAAGCACGACTAGAATACTAGAACTATTGCATATCGATTTGTTTGGTCCTAGTCGTACTACAAGCCTTGGTGGGCGTCACTATGCATGCGTAATTGTTGATGACTTTTCTCGTTATACTTAGACTTTATTTCTCGCACATAAGGATGATAGCGCCGTAGAGATTGCTAAATTAATTAAAAAACTTGAAAATCAATACGGTGTAAATGTGAAAAGAATAAGAAGCGATAGAGGCGGTGAGTTTAAAAATAAAGAGATGATTTCGTTTTGTGAAGAAAAAGGAATTAAACATGAGTTTTCGCCACCTAGAACTCCACAATTAAATAGAGTAGTAGAAAGAAAGAATCGCGCATTACAAGAAATCGCTAGAACCATGCTTTGCGAAAATAAATTGCCTAGATTTCTGTGGGCGGAAGCCGTAAATTGTGCATGCTATATTGTAAATCGCCAATCTATAAGAAAGAAAATAAACAAGACGTCTTACGAAATTTTGAATGATCGCATGCCTAAGATTGATTATTTTCGTGTGTTTGGATGCAAATGCTTTGTCTTGAATACAAAAGATAATTTGGATAAATTTGAATCCAAATCAATTGAGTGCATTTTTGTTGGGTATTCCATAAATTCAAAAGCATATAGATGTTATGATCCTCCCACTAGACAAATCATAGAATCTATTCATGTTAAATTCAATGAATTTGGTGAGATTGATAAAGATAAGGAATATGATGATGATTTTGAATTGAAACCCGTTTTGAATGAAGATAATGATTCTTTTGATATGCATGATATGAATGAGACACTAGAAATGCATGATCATATAGAAATGCATGATAACTTAGAGAATAATCAACCAAGATGGCATAGAGATCACCCACATGATCTCATCATAGGCGACATCACTCACGGTGTGCGACCACGTAGAAGAATCACTTCGGATGAAATAAATGAATTTCATGCTATGATTTCTGAAATTGAGCCTAAAAATGTGCATGATTCTTTGAGTGATTCATCTTGGATTGATGCTATGCATGACGAACTTAATCAATTCGTTAGAAATGATGTATGGGATTTAGTGCCACGACCACAAGATAAGACTATAATAGGCACAAAGTGGGTATTTAGGAATAAAATGAATGAAGAAGGAAAGGTCGTTAGAAATAAAGCAAGACTCGTAGCTCAAGGATATAATCAAGAAGAAGGAATAGACTACGATGAAACATTTGCACCCGTAGCACGTTTAGAAGCTATACGACTCTTACTTGCTATTACTTGCATGAAAGATTTTAAATTGTATCAAATGGACGTCAAAAGTGCTTTTCTAAACGGATTCATACAAGAAGAAGTATACGTGAAGCAACCACCCGGTTTTGAAGATTTGAAACATCCAGATCACGTGTACAAACTAAAGAAGGCACTATATGGCCTAAAGCAAGCGCCAAGAGCATGGTATGATCGTTTTGCTACTTTCCTTTTAGAAAATAATTTTAAACGCGGTACTATAGATAGTACACTATTTTTGAAACAAGAAAAATCAGATTTACTTATTATTCAAATCTACGTAGATGACATTATTTTCGGTTCTACCTCACATAGACTCGTTAAAGATTTTGAAAATTGTATGAAAGCTGAATTTGAAATGTCTATGGTTGGTGAACTTAATTATTTCCTTGGCTTGCAAATTAAGCAAACGAGTAAAGGAATTCATATAAGCCAAGCAAAATATGTTAATGACATGATCAAAAAGTTTGATTTTGAAAATTTGAAACCATCCCCCACCCCTATGAGTGTCACTACTAAATTAGACAAAGACGAATATGTAGGATCTGCAAGGCACCACTAGAAGGGGGGGTTGAATAGTGGGTGCGGAAAATGTGCTTTTTAAAATTTCTTTAAACTTGAACAATTCAAGTTCTGAAAACAGATTCTGTTTTCAGGACCAGTTTTAAAACGTTTTGAAAACTAGGTTTTAGGCCTTCAAAAATTCTGAAATTTGGAGAGAACTTAGACTCAGATTTTATGAGTATCTCCTAAAAATTTCAGATTTAAATTCAACCTCTAACCCCTTGAAAATTCGTTGGTGGTCAGATTGCGCAAATCTGCCAGAACCGATACACTGATTTGAAAAATTAATTCCTATTTGTACACAACTCCAAATGCTCTGAAAATTTAACCACTAACCCCTTATATGTTATATTTAAATGGGTTGAAACAGTTTTAAAAAATTCTTTTGGGAAGTTAGTCAAATACGATCAAAGTCTCAACCTTTGCAAGCCTGAAAATCAGACTGCACTAGTCTCAGAACTTTGGACGTTTGAATGACTTATACTTGTCCAAAAGGGTTGAAACTTGCGCCAAAAGAACCCTAGAACATGTGACTATGTTTTCTGAAAGTTTCGTAATTTTTGAAATTTGTTTACTATTTTTACGAACGTGATTAAAAACAGTAAACAGTGCTGAAACAGAAAATCAGTGCTGAAAGTAAATGACACCAAGAATTTTATACTGGTTCGGTTATCAACAACCTACTCCAGTCTTCAAGGAACACCTTCCTTGGTTCACACTAATCACACAACTCAAAAACACCTTACCACAGGGTTGATAGAGTTACACCTAACTCCAACCCTTTACAAACCTTGTATAGTGAATACAATTTGCACGAACACCACCACCTCGCAAGAATGAAGATTGATCACACCTTGATCAATCTTTTACAAAGATGTATGAATGGTGGTTTATCTCAAGCCTATTCAAGATTGAATGAATATGAATACAATAGGCTTTACAAGAAGAAAGAAAGAAAGAAGATGTAGAAGAAGAAGGCTAGAACACTTTTGATCCTTAAACTTGCAACTCTTGTTCTTGTTTTTGTTTTGCTCTTCTTTCTTCTTTTTATCACATTATGGCCGACCCCTTGGTGCTCTCTCCCTCTTGAAAATTGTCTTCTAAGTCCTTGGGAGAATGTGTAGCATCATTGTGACATGATCTTGCTTACTTGGCACCTTCTTATTGGATGATCATTTAACCTTTGCTTACTTGGCACTTTATGATTGGTTGAATGTTGTCATCATTTGATGACTAGGAAAATCTGAGAATAACACTTAAAACATGTGCCAAAATTATCATAAAATAATTGCCATAATTCACAAGATCATCACATAAATTAAGCAAGACAATTTTCTCCAAAATATGATGAAAATTTCGGCCATTATGTCTCTTGCACTTGCTGAAATTTCAGCATGTGTAACATTCACTTTTTGTTCAAAATATTGCCTATTTTGCATTGATTTAATCCAAGAAATCAAATGATAATTCAATCACCATTTAGTATGCAATATTGTCATCTTTTATGGAATAAAAATTAGTCACTAATAAGGCCTTAAAAACGCCTAGATGCATTGCACACATGCTGAAATTTTCAGCATGTGTGATATCCAAGAATATCACTTTCTTTATTCCATAAAATATTTAAAACACTTCCAAATTGTCTTATAATTAATCCATCTTAATCAAGACACAAAATATGAGCCATTAAAGTGAGAAAATCGCCCATGTTAATGCACACATGCTGAAATTTTCAGCATGTGTTACAAATGTGACATTGTTTGAAATGTTACCTTGTGTAGCTCCTTCCTTTATGTCACCAACAATGTATGATTGATTCTTGACCAATCAATATGCCAACAAGGCTCCACATATGCTCCATCTCAGCTGTAGGGGCGTGTATACATGTATATGCATGTGCTGAATTTCATTTTTGCTAACTTTGTAAAATAGTGCACATTTAATAATACACACATGTTATATTCCAATCAGCCCTTAATTTAATTTTCTAGAACACTTTAAGATGTATATCATATGTAAAAAGTGTCTAGATACGTGTCACATGATGTTCAAGAAAAACGTTCCATGTTATGTGCGTAGAAAACTGAATTTTCGATATTTATCGATTACCCGATTTTTCTCTAATTTGAATTCCAACTTTTGCACATGATATATATATTATGTTATACATAATATATATAATATATACTTTAAATCTCAGCACTTGGCTGATTTAAAGTGGTACCATAAACATGTGACAAAATTAAAATTGGAATCTTCACATTTTGGCCTAAATGTGGAGTAATTTGTGTGTGCCAACATGGAAAGTATTTTTGGCTGAATATATCATGTATATCACGAAATTTACATCATATTTTGATGTATATGGGCTGGCCATTTATTTATGGCAAGTACGTGACACGTTGGCGAAGTTTCGGTATTCGCCCGATACGACAAATTTCGGTTTAGAACCTTTTATCGTGTCGTATTTAATTTGTCATCACCATATCATATATCATATGATATAAGACCTGAATATACTCATAAATATGAGTTAAGTATAGTGGTGTGACGTTAACGTACGTACGTAAAATATATAACGTGTCGGTAGTACGTTGGAATACATGTGTATGTTCAGAAAATATATGTAATATATATGTATATATGCGTGTGTAATTAAGGATGTGAGGAGGAGATATCTTTCCTTCCTTAGCTTTGTTGCCTTTGTGCCTTTTCCAAATGTAGCTTCCTTTAATGAACTACTTAGTTTATTAAACTAAGTACTTCACTTAATGAACTAGTTTAGTTCATTTATGGTGGCACCTGAAAATAGCATAAACACAACAAATTTTTGCCATATGACGTAAGCTTTAACGCTTCATGGCTCGTTAGTACGGCAACATAATATATAAGCTAAGTAATAGCAAGATATCATGCATACATGTACACGTTTATATATATATCATGCACGTTTTATCTTATGCTCGTTTTTGTGCACATCTAAATCATGTATTTGAAAATCACTCAAACCCCTTTTTCTCAACAGAATATGGTAAAGACGTTGATAATGGATTATATCGATCTATGATAGGTTCTTTGCTATATTTAACTGCTAGTAGGCCTGACATCATGTTTAGCGTATGCATGTGTACTCGTTTTCAAAGTCAACCTAAGGTGTCACACTTAAATGCAGTAAAAAGAATATTCTGTTATATTAAGCATACGCCCACCTTAGGTATTTGGTATGATAAGGAGTCTACATTTGACTTACTTGCTTACACTGATGCAGATTATGGTGGCTGCAAAATAGATAGAAAAAGCACGAGCGGAACTTGCCAATTTATAGGAAATTCTCTTATTTCATGGTTTTCCAAAAAGCAAGCAAGTGTTGCTTTGTCAACTACTGAGGCTGAGTATATGGCTCTTAGCCTTTGCTGCACACAGTTGTTGTGGATAAAACAACAACTTTCGAACTTTGGAATTACCGTAAATAAAATTCCTATATATTGTGACAGTATGAGTGCAATAAATTTGTCTAAGAACCCCGTGTTACACTCTAAGGCTAAGCATATAGAAGTTCGCTATCACTTTCTCCGTGATCACGTTAACAATGGTAATATTGTCATAGATCACGTACGCACAGAATCACAAGTAGCGGATATATTTACAAAGGCCTTAAATCAAGCCATATATGAATCTCTTCGTTTTAAATTAGGCATGATTCCCGCTGATATGATTTGATTTGATATTATTTGATTTACTTTACTTTTTGACAGGAATCTTTTGATTAACTTTCCAAAATAAAGGGGGAGAGAAAAGCATGATTTAAGGGGGAGAGAGACACTGATTGATCTTAATTGATCTTAATTGCACAAATCAAGGGGGAGCCGGATTTGAAATTCGAAATTCAAATTTCAAATTTGCGCACAATTCAAGGGGGAGAGATAGCATTTAAATCATGTACACAAATTATTTTGAAAATCATCAAAAGGGGGAGATTGTAAAGATAAGGGGGTTTGAGTGATTTCAAAATAAGTGTCTTGAATGTATACATATATATAAACGTGCATAAGCATATATAAATGTGTACATGTATGCATGATAACTTGCCATTACTTGCCTTATTTAGCTTATATATTATGTTGCCGTACTAACGAGCCATGAAGCATTAAAGCTTACATCATATGGCAAACATTTGTTGTGTTTATACTATTTTCAGGTGCCACCATTAATGAACTAAATTAGTTCATTAAGTGAAGTACTTAGTTTAATAAACTAAGTAGTTCATTAAAGGAAGCTTCATTTGGAAAAGGCACAAAGGCAACAAGGCTAAGGAAGGAAAGTCTTCTCCTCCTCTCCATCTTTAATGTACACGCCACATATATATATATATTATACATATTTTCAGATTTTTTAAATAAAGGCACATACACATGTATTCTAACGTACTACCGACACGTTATATATTTTTTTTGTACGTACGTTAACGTCACACCACTATACTTAACTCATATTTATGAGTATATTCAGGTCTTATATCATATGATATAAGATATGGTGATGACAAATTAAATACGACACGATAAAAGGTTCTAAACCGAAATTTATCGTATCGGACGAATACCGAAACTTCGCCAACGTGTCACGTACTTGCCATAAATAAATGGCCAGCCCATATACATCAAAATATGATGTAAATTTTGTGCTACACATGACATATTCATCCAAAAATACTTTCCATGTTGGCACACACAAATTACTCCACATTAAGGCCAAAATGTGAAGATTCCAAGTTTAATTTTGTCACATGTTAATGGTACCACTTTAAACCAGCCAAGTGCTGAGATTTAAAGTATATATTATATATATTATGTATAACATAATATATATAACATGTGCAAAATTTGGAATTTAAATAAGAGAAAAATCGGGTAATCGATAAATATCGAAAATTCGGTTTTCTACGAACATAACATGGAACGTTTTTCTTGTACATCATGTGACACGTATCTAGACACTTTTTACATATGATATACATCTTAAAGTGTTCTTGAAAATTAAATTAAGGGCTGATTGGAAAAATTACATTTGTGTATTATTAAATGTGCCCTATTTTACAAAGTTAGCAAAAATGAAATTCAGCACATGCATATACATGTATACACGCCCCTACAGCTGAGATGGAGCATATGTGGAGCATTGTTGGCATATTGATTGGTCAAGAATCAATCATACATTATTGGTGACATAAAGGAAGGAGCTACACAAGGTAATACTTCAAAATCTTGTCACAATCGTGACACATGCTGAAAATTCAGCATGTGTGCTAATGGGTGGTGTTTTTAAGGTCATTATGAGACATATTTTACTTCTTGATTAAGGTGGATTGATTGGAAGAGGATATGGTAAGGTTTTGAATAATATTTAAAATAAATAAATGGTGATATTTAGCATATCACACATGCTGAAAATTTTTCAGCATGTGTACATGTTGTGGCCGAACATGATGAGCTTTTTGTGTCCAAGTTCATGTCTCAATTGATAGCAAGACTTACCATGTATTGTTGATTCATTTTTAATGAGAAAAATAAAGTAAATTGGGAATTATCTTGAATAAAATTAAATGGTGCACATGCTGAAAATTCAGCATGGCAAGATGACTATATGGCCGAAATTATGCCTTGTTTGGGAAGGATTTGTTGGTCTTGCAATTTATGGTGTATCTCTTGACTTATGGTATGATTTCATGTTTGATTTTTGGCACATGTTTAAAGTGTTAATCTCAGATTTTTTCCATGTCATCATGTTGACAACATTGAGCCAATAAGGAGGTGCCAAGTAAGCAAAGACTAAATGATGATCCAATAGGAAGATGCCAAGTAAGCAAGGCATTGTCACAATGATGTTTTACACTCTCTCAAGCACTTAAAAGGAAATTTTCAAGAAGGGAGAAGGCTCCTAGGGGACGGCTGCCACAATTAAAAAGAAGAAGAGGAGAGCAAACAAAAACAACAACAAGCATTGCATTCTAAAGAGATAAAATAGCCAAGCTCTTCTTCTCCTACATCTTCTTTCTTTCTCTTTTCTTGTAAAGCCTATTGTATTCATATTCTTTCAATCTTGAATAGGCTTGAGATAAACCACCATTCATACATCTTTGTAAAAGATTGATCAAGGTGTGATCAATCTTCATTCTAGCGAGGTGGTGGTGTTCATGTGAATTGTACTCGTCATACAAGGTTTGTAAAGGGTTGGAGTTAGGTGTAACTCTATCAACTCTGCGGTAAGGTGTACTGCGTGTGTGTGATTAGTGTGAACCAAGGAAGGTGTTCCTTGAAGACTGGAGTAGGTTGTTTATAACCGAACCAGTATAAAATTCTTGGTGCCATTTACTTTCTGCATTTACGTTTCAGTTACTGCACTGTTTATCCTTCTTGTTTGCATCCGTAAAAATAGTAAACGATTTTCAAAAATTACGAAAATTTCCAGAAACATATTTACACGTTCTAGGGTTAATTGGGCACAAGTTTCAACCCTTTTGGACAAGTATAAGTCAACTAAATATCAAAAGTTCTGAGACTAGTGCAGTCTGATTTTCAGACTTGCAAAGGTTGAGACTTTGATTGTATTTGACCTACTTCCCAAAAGAATTTTCCAAAACTGTTTCAACCCATCTAAATATAATATATAAGGAGTTATTGGTCAAAATTTCAGAGCATTTGGACGTTCACACAAATAGGAATTAATTTTTCAAAACCATCTACCGTTTCTGGCAGATTTGCACAATCTGAGTACCAACGGTTTTTGAAGGGGTTAAAGGTTGAATTTTGATTTGAAATTTTTAGGGGACCCTCATAACATCTGAAGCTAAGTTCTCTCAAAATTTCATAATTTTTGGAGACCTCTAACCTAGTTTTAAAAACGTTTTAAAACTGGTCATGAAAACAGAATCTGTTTTCAGAACTTGAATTGTTCAAGTTTAAAGAAATTTTAAAAAGCACACTTTCCGCACCATCTATTCAACCCTCCCCCCCCCCACTTCTAGTGGTGCCTTGCAGATCCAACAGTTGCCATATGTACAGCACTTCCTGTAGCCTTGGGTCGTAGAGATGTCGGAGGTCCAGATCCTTTAGCCTTGAGTTGTCCTTTAGGTCGGTCACCCCACCAATCAGGATAACCGATGACCTGAAAGCATCCACTGGCCTCATGTCCCTTCCTTAGGCAGTGTATGCACACCACCGCAGATTTGGAGTTCTTCATGTCAGCGCCTAACTTACCTGATACAGTCAGAGCGAAGGCAGAAGATTCACGCTTGTCTTCTCCAAGTGCATTCGACTCCAGGCTTTCCTCTTGAACCACCATATGATAAACTCGATTTAAGATGGGAAGAGGTTCCTGATTGAGAATAGACGAATGCACTGTCCTAAACATATGTTCATCAAGCCCCATAAGGAGATGATGAACTCGGTCAGCTTCTTTGCGACAACTGAGTGTTTGCCGCAAATCACATTTGCAGTCGTTGCAGGAGCACATCGGAATGTCATTATAATCTTTCAACTCATCCCAGAGTTTCTTCAATCTACCATAATAAGTCATGACAGAATCTCCATTTGTTTTTGCAGTTTGCGAGTGCTTTCTTCAAATGCTGCACTCGCGGAGCATTCATAACAGCGAATCGCTGTTTGATGTCTTTCCATGATCCCTAGCATTCTCTGAGTACGAGATGGTAGAATGCATGGTGGGTCCATGCCACAATCATCGAGTTGACAGGCTCATAATCAGACATGTCAGGAGACCCATCAGCAGGCTGAGATATGGTTCCATCAAGGAATCCATACTTTTGTCAGGCGAGCAAGGAGCCACGAATGGCACTTGCCCGTTCTTCGTAATTTGATCCTGTGAGTTGGATAGGAGTGATGAGCAATCCACGTGGTCACCTGAGTGCAGATCATAGGGAGATATGATTTTTTTGTGAGATGATTCTGTTGCCGTAGTTTGAGAAGAAGAGGAGGAAGATTAGGCTGTCATGGCTAATGAAAAGGGTTGCTGAAAGAAAAATGATCAAAAAGCGGAACCTGGATCTGATACCATGTAAAAACAGATTTGGACAAAGACTTTTGGCAAGTCAAATATCTGAGTTTTTCATCCATTTGTTCATAAATTTATAGGAATTATAAACGAGCTCAGTTTGTGCTAATCTACATCTAAAAAGGTCAATACAAGATTAATACAAATCCTATCATATCTCTACATTTATGTATAAGATATACTCAATGAACAAGATATGTTTGATTAGACTAGATATGTACAATCATATCTAGTCACCCGTAATTATCTCTTTAGATCCACCGAGCTGAGTTGACAAAGAAGTCAAGGATAGGTCGGCGAAGCCAGTTAGTAAAGTCAGTCAGTCCATTTCAGATATGCTCGTCAGATGCACTTCTGATCTGCTCGTAGGTTGGCAACTTGAGGTCAACAGCCCAGCTCTAACATTATGTTTCAATTTGGACTTCATAATTGATCTCAATGGCATTGAGTGTTTTTGAATTAAACACGTGTCACCCTTTCAATCATTTCTGGTAGGACTGCATATGGATCTTCATAGGGTTTTGCTTCCCACCAGGGGGCTTAATCTTCTGCAAAATTGGAAACACTTTCATTCAGAATAAACAAAATTTATTAGCAACTGTAAGTAGCATTAATATATGCAAAATCTACTGACTGCTTTCGTCATTAGACTAGGGAAAGATAAATCACCTCCTGGGGAGAGAACGGAGAATATCCTGTGAAAAATCTACACAACTACTGAACAAACTTCAGAGCTGCACAACTGTTTACAGCAGCGGAATGATTCGAGCTAATGATAGCAATGAACGAATCAATCAACGAACAAAACTGAAGAATGATTGAATAGAGAGAGAAGAAGAAATTATAGAGAGTGCAACTGCAAGAGAGAGAAAAAAGAATCACAGAAGATTTTGATTCTGAAAATATCTGCTTCTACAACCTTCTCTACAGAGCAAGACGTCTTCTTATAGTAGAAGAAGATACACAAGAAATGAAATTACAAAACTGTCCTTCAAAATATAACACTACACACAACAACTAAAAGGACAAAACTGTCATTTCGCATCATTTAAATGCTTCCCGCCTCCAACCGTCTTCTTCAAATGCTCAACTACCTCTTCTACGTTGGAGCTGAACTGCTGGCAGCAACTGGTGCACGCAAGCCCCATCAATTTATGATTGAAACAATCAGCACAACCATTTAACCAACCCAATTATTGATTCCACATCTTAATCAGCAGATTCAAGCACAAACTGCACACATTGAAACTCCTCCACCTTCTTTAATGGCTGCTCTCAATTATTTGATCTTCTTCACGTATTTTGACACCCCCTCAAGCTTAGCTTGGTATACACATTGTACAAACCCAATGCAGCTGTCATATTACTCAATTTTCTAGCATCAAGAGCCTTAGTGAAAATATCCGCCAATTGCAACTCCGTACGAACAGGCATCAGTTTAATGACTCCCTCTTGAACCTTATTTCTAACAACGTGGCAATCTATCTCAATATGCTTAGTCCTTTAATGGAAAACTGGATTCTCAGCAATATACATAGCACTTCTAGAATCACAGAAAACTTCAACAGGAGGATGATTACGCCCCATCAACCTCAAATCTTGCATCAAATATGTAATCCACTGAACCTCACAAGTAACCATGGCCATGGCTCTATATTCAGCCTCAGCTGAAGACCGTGACACAGTAGACTGCTTCTTGGCCTTCCAAGATATTAAAGCATTCCCAAGAAACACACAATAACCTATAATGCTTCTTCTAGTCTCATTACAACCACCCCAATCCGCATCAACAAAAGCTTTGAGCTGCAAGTCACCTCTGTTTGAAAACAGCAAACCTTGACCCACAGTGCCTTTCAAATATCTCAGCACCCTATGTGCTGCTTTCAAGTGATTTACAGTTGGACAATCCAAAAACTGACTTAACTGTTGAATAAGAAACGCTATATCAGGACGCGTTATAGTCAGATAAATCAATTTGCCAATCAACTGTCTATATTGAGACACATCCTCAATCACAGCTGAATCCTGATGCACCAAGCTCAAATGAGTCTCCATAGGCGTTTTCACTGGTTTAGAATCCAAAAATCCAGCCTGTTCCAGCAACTCAAGAGTATACTTTCTTTGGTTGATATAGACACCCTCCTGAGACTTGGCCACCTCAATGCCAAGGAAGAATCTTAACCTCCCTAAATCCTTTATTTTAAACTGACTGTGAAGACCTACCTTCACCTTTTCAATGGCCTGTTCATTAGCACAAGTAACAACTGTAGAGAAACAGGGGTTTGATGATTTTCAAATATATGATTTAAATGTGCACAAAAATGAGCATGACAAAAATGTGTGCATGATACAAACGTATGCATGATATATTGCTTATTACTTGCCTTATTTAGCCCATATATAATGTTGCCGTACTGACGAGCCATGAAGCATTAAAGCTTACATCATATGACAAACATTTGTTGTGTTTATACTATTTTCAGGTGCCACCATTAATGAACTAAACTAGTTCATTAAGTGAAGTACTTAGTTAATTAAACTAAGTAGTTCATTAAAGGAAGCTACATTTGAAAAAGGCACAAAGCCAACAAGGCTAAGGAAGGAAAGTCTTCTCCTCCTCCGCTCAATTTAATATACATGCCATTTATGCATATATATACATATATTTTCAGATTTTTTGAAAAAAACACATACACATGTATTCCAACGTACTACCAACACGTTATATATTTTACGTACGTACGTTAACGTCACACCATCATACTTAACTCATATTTATGAGTATATTCAGATCTTATATCATATGATATAAGTCATGGTGATGACAAATTAAATACGACACGTTAAAAGGTTTTAAACCGAAAATTGTCGTATCGGGCGAATACCGAAACTTTGCCAACGTGTCACGTACTTTCCATAAATAGATGGCCAGCCCCTACACCTTAAAAATTAATAAAAATTTCGTGCTAATGGTGATGTCTTCAGCCATAAAATCATTCCATGTTGGCACACACAAATCACCCCACATTAAGGCCAAAATGTGAAGATTCCAATTTTAATTTTGTCACATGTTAATGGCGCCACTTTAGACCAGACAAGTGCTGAGATTTAAAGTATATATTATATATATTATATATAACATAATATATATAACATGTGCAAGAAGTTGGAATTTAATTAGAGAAAAATCGGGTAATCGATAAATATCGAAAATTCGATTTTCTACGCACACAACACATGGAACTTTTTTGGTACATCATATGACACGTATCTAGACACTTTTTACATATGTTATACATCTTAAAGTGTTCTAGAAAAATTAAATTAAGGGCGGATTGAAATATGACATGTGTGTATTATTAAATGTGCACTATTTTATAAAGTTAGCAAAAATAAATTTCAGCACATGCACATACACTATCTAACGCCCCTACAGATGAGATGGATCTTATTTGAAGCCTTGTTGGCATATTGATTGGTCAAGAATCAATCATACAATATTGATGAATTAAAGAGAGAGGCTACAAATGGTAAGATTTCAAACTTTGTCTCACTTATAACACATGCTGAAAATTTCAGCATGTGTAAGCATGGATGGCCGATTTTGATGCTTTAATGTGACATATGTTATCATCTTGAATTATGTGATTGATTGGAAGAAGAAATGGAAGCATTTTGAATATTTTTCAAAATCATAAATTGTGATATTTTATATATCACACATGCTGAAACTTTTTCAGCATGTGTGAAAGGTGTCATGGCCGAATTCTTGGGCATAAAGGTGTCCAAATTCATTTCCAATATGATAAGGATATTTACCATCAATTGGTGATTTATTTAAAAAGAAAAATCAAAGAAAAATGGTAATATTTTGAACTTTATCTCCATGTGTCACATGCTGAAAATTCAGCATGGTATATACTCATTATGGCCGAATTTTTGCTTGATAAGGAAGAAATTTTTGTCTTGCAACATTTATGTGACAATCTTGAGCTTTATGGAAATTATTTTGTGTTTGATATTGGCACATGTTTGAGTGATATATTCAGATTTTTCCAAGTCATCAATGATGACAACATCCAACCAATCATGAAGTGCCAAGTAAGCAAAGCTTAAATGATCATCCAATGAGAAGATGCCAAGTAAGCAAGACCATGTCACATTGATGTCTTACATTCTCCCAAGGACTTAGAAGACAATTTTCAAGAGGGGAGTGCACCAAGAGTGGATGGCTACTCAAGCTTAAAAAGGAAGGAGATGAGCAAAAACAAGAACAAGAACAAGTGTTGAAAATTGAAAGATCAAAAGTGTTCTAGCTTTCTTCTTCTACACTCTCTTTCTTTCTTCTTCTTGAAAGCCTATTTTATTCATATTTTCAATCTTGAATAGGCTTGTTATAGACCACCACATATTCCATATCTTTGTAAAAGATTGATCAAGGTGCGATCAATCTTCATTCTTGCGAGGTGGTGGTGTTCGTGCGAATTGTATTCATCGTACAAGGTTTGTAAACGGTTGGAGTTGGTGTGTAACACCATCAACCCTGTGGTAAGGTGTATTGCATGTGTGTGACTAGTGTGAAACAAGGAAGGTGTTCCTTGAAGACTGGAGTAGGTTGTTTATAACCGAACCAGAATAAAATTCTTGGTGCCATTTACTTTCAGCATCTATTTTCAGTTACTGCACAGTTTACTCTTTTTGTTTACGTTCGTAAAAATAGTAAAAGACTTTCAAAAATCACAAAAATTTCCAGAAACATAGCCACACGTTCTAGGGTTAATTTGGCACAAGTTTCAACCCTTTTGGATAAGTGTAAGTCGATCAAATATCAAACGTTCTGAGACTAGTACAGTCTGATTTTCAGACTTGCAAAGGTTGAGACTTTGATTGTAATTGACCTACTTCCCAAAATAATTTTTACAAAACTGTTTCAACACACTTAGATATAGTATATAAGGAGTTAGTGGTTAAATTTTCAGAGCATTTGGACTT
Source organism: Eustoma russellianum (assembly GCA_036186865.1). Lineage (NCBI taxonomy): Eukaryota > Viridiplantae > Streptophyta > Magnoliopsida > Gentianales > Gentianaceae > Eustoma > Eustoma russellianum. The sequence continues at coordinate 13,292,839 of AP025049.1, forward strand.
ACACACAAATAGGAATAAATTTTTCAAAACCGTCTACCGTTTCTGGCAGATTTGCGCAATCTGATCACCAACGGTTTTTGAAGGGGTTAAAGGTTGAATTTTAATTTGACATTTTTAGGGGACCCTCATAACATCTGAGGATAAGTTCTCTCAAAATATCAGAATTTTTGGAGACCTATAACCTGGTTTTAAAAACATTTTAAAACTGGTCCTGAAAACAGAATCTGTTTTCAGAAATTGAGTTGTTTAGTTTAAAACAAATTTTAAAAACCACACTTTCCGCACCACCTATTCAACCCCCCCCCCCCTTCTAGTGGTGCCTTGCAGATCCTACAATTGGTATCAGAGAGCAGGAACACTCACAACAAGAAGATCCAACGATCTGCGTGAGATGTCAACCACTAGCCACGAAACCGAGGAAAAAGATATGTCAAGCCAAATGCCTCCACTATTTGAAAATGAGGTAAATTCTGATTCTGACTCGGATTCTGAACTATCTTATGACGATTTATATGTTGAATATCTTGAATTACATAAGTTTGCTAGAACTCTTGCAAAACAAAAGAAACGGTTAATTGAAGACAAGAAATTGTTAGAATCTTCTAACGAGAATCTTGTCGCTCAATTAAACGATTCAAAAAAGAGTTGTCATGCATTATAAATTCATTAAAGTCTGAGATTTCATCATTGACATCCAAGAACACTGAATTGAAATCCAAGATTTCAAACTTGAAATTAAGGAATACGGATGTAGAGAAAAAGGTGAAACAATTTGACACGAGAACAAACATGCTAGATCACATCATTTCTTCTCAAAAGCATGATAGTGACAAAACCGGACTAGGATACGTTGAGAAAAGTAAGCCACAAAATAAACCAACCAAATTTATCCCATCTAAGAAAATAGGTGCATCAAAGACATATGTGGCATCTAAGAAGACGCACAGGCCTTTTCTTATGACATATCAACGTGCTTCTTCTTCACATCATGCAAAATATAATTATGTGCCATATAGATATGAGAAGAAACAAGTGATGCATACGCGACACTCATATCACAAAAATGCATCTAGATCACGTCCCGTGCATGCAAACCGAAATGCTTATCAAAAACAGAAACCATACTACATGCATGATGGGATTCTTGGCCAAAGGCCAAACGCATTTGTCCCTAACATATATTATGTTGCATTCTCATCACCTTTCTCACCTTTTGGAAGACCTAGAAAGGTCACCCAAATTTGGGTACCAAAAAAGACATTTTCAAAGGGTTGAATAAATAACCCTTACTAACGCACGTTATATGAAATGCATGATTTTTTTTCTTCTTCATCTTTACAAGCATCTTTTGATTTACTTTTCAAAATAAAGGGGGAGAGATAGCATGATTTAAGGGGGAGAGAGATACTAATTGCATAAATTTACCCTATGTTTCCCTTATTTAATTCTATTTATTACTATTAATTTTTAATTACTTAAATTTATCAAACTTCAGAAATTAAGTGAAAATAATTTAATTTTAACCTTTTATATTTTCTGAAATTTATTTGAATTTTATCGGTATTTAATTATATTCTCCTGGCCTGATCCACCAGACCTGATACATTTTTTTGAGAGATTAAACAAATATAAAACAACGAAACAAAATTTACAACTTAAACAAATATAAACAACGAAACAAATTTACAACTTAAACAAATAAAACAATGAAGCACATTAGTATACCATCAAAGCATGCATGAATCATATCCGTTTGAGGGGGAAGAGGCACCTACCTTTTTGACGAATTAACTTCCTTCTCCTCTAAGCTTGAATCTAGACAATTGTAGTATAAACATCAATACCTAATAATAAAGGTTAATTTGACTGATTTAAAATAATTAATTCATAGCTTTATATATATATATATATATATATATATATATATATATATATATATATATATATTAAATGATGTCGCCAAAATGCCCAACACTTTATCTAAAATATAAAACTCCTGTAAAAAAAATAAAAGGCTATGCTTTCTTCTTATTCCAAGAGTTTGATTTCAAACTGTAAACTTTAGCCTCAATACCAACCCATTGCAAATCACAATCCCTAAATTCAATAGCCCTCAAAACCTTGTAATCATTGTTGACAGAATCATAATGAAACCCTTATCTTGAGTAACACCACAAAAACAAAAGCCTATAGCGACAGACAAAAAACGTCGCTATTTCGTCGCTACAGGCATATAGCGACGAAATAGCGACGAAAAATGAATGTCGTTATACGACTTGTCGCAAAGCAAATTTCGTCGGCAATGCGTCGCTGTATTGTGACGAAAAAAATTGCGTCGGTGTATCGTCGCAAAACTGCGACGAGTCTGCGACCTTTTTTCTGTTGTCGCTGTTTCGTCGGTAAATTATTTCGTCGCTATTTCGTATTTTTTATTTTTTTTATTAATGTTCTGCGACAAAGAATTTCGTCGCAAAATTTCGTCGGTATATGTTTTACCGTCGCTATTT
>AP025049.1:13295355-13358249 GCA_036186865.1 Eustoma russellianum
TCGTTAATATGTCTTTTCGTCGCTAATTTTAAATTTTTGTTTTTTTATTTCCGATCTGCGACAGACCAATTTCGTCGCCGGTTCGTCGGTATTTGTTATTTTTAAAAATATTAAATTTACTAATAATTATTTTAAATACATTATTTAATATTAAATTTTAAATTTTTTTTGATTTATTAATAATATTAATACATTATTAATTAAAAAGTTTTTATTATTATTATTTAATTTCTATAATATATTTTATTTTGTATATTAAATCATTTGTACAAATATTATACAGTAATACGGTATTTGCGCATTCAAGTTCGTATAATTAAACAACACAAACGAAATAGAATCCGTAAAATTGTCAGATAGAATATATAAAAGTACAAAGAAAATGTCAATACAACAAATGAAATAGACTGTACAAACAATGAAAAAATAAAAAACTATGAAGAGGAAGATGGAGGGGGATCATACGGAGAAGAGTGACCATCAGGAGGGCGGGGCTGAGGCTGAGGCTGAGGCTGCGAGGAGTTGGAAATGAAAGTCATGACGACCTGCGACAGCTGGAAGATTTGCTGGTTCGTTGCCTGCTGCACCTGCATCGTCTGATGCTGCGCCTGCTCAAACGCATGCTGAAGCGCCTGCTGAAGCGCCTGCTGCATCGCCTGCTGCTGCGACTGCAGTGCCTGTAAACTCTTCTCTTGCCTCGTCCTGATGGACTCTATCTCACGCTGCAGCGCCGCATTATCTGCTTCCAGGCGCGAAATATCCTCTGGCGTCGCAGAAGGCGCGGAGGTGCTAGCCTCAGAGGAAGCACCTGGATGCAGAACTTCGGAAAAGAATCGCGGCGCTGCTGATCCAACCCCGTACACCTCCTTCTTCTTCTTATTCTGAGGGCCGACGGTCCGAACCGCATCCCAATAAGCGCGGTTCTTGTCGGCCTGTTCGCCCCTATCTGCGAGTAATCTGTTGTACTCGTCCTGAAATGAGAATATGAATTGTTATGGTTTAGCAATAAAACAAACTAAGGAAAAAAACAAATGATATCGTAGTCTACTTACACTGATGTCGCGGGCCTTCGTCGTGATCCAGTCCTCCGTTCCGTCGGAGGCTCTCTTCCGATGCGTCTTGTAGAAGAGATCGTAGGAGGCTGGCCACTCCCCCGTCTCCTGGTGCTGAAAGAATGAAATAAAATATGTTAGTGATATGCAGAATTTTTAAAAATTTCGGCATGACCTATTCGTTTATCGGAGGTATCCCGGCCTTAAAGGCCTCTCCCAAGTCAAATCACATGTACCACTTAAAGTAACCATATACGAATACCAAAAAAACAACAGCGCAACATAAGTAATCAACGAATATAGATAATCCACTTAACTAACTGAATGTAAATAATCCACTTAAGTCGATGAATGTAAATAATCCAATGAAATCAATGAAGGTCGTTATAATCCAATATTAAAATACTCACCATAGAACGCATCGTGGTGGCGTGGGAAACCGAACCACCTGAGTGTGTGGCAGGTGCTGGGCCCTGTACGTTGCCGCTGCGCCGGTTCGCCGCGTTCCGGGCGCTGCGGGCTTGGTAAGCAGGGTCCCTCCACCCTTCTACCCACGCCGCCCAGACGGCCTCGGATACGTAGGCAGGCCTTATCCACGTGGGGTCACGCTCCGACTTGGTCTTGAGGGAGTTGACGAAGTCCCCATAGCGTTTGGCGGCCCTATGCCGCCAGGCCTGCTCCACGTCGCGGGCGATGTCGGCTGGCCAGCTGTACGACTTCTGCAATTATCATACGGAGGAATAATAAAAGTGTGGTTAGAAAAGTAATGATTGATTACGCATCAAAAAGTGAAATTTATCAAATTTGAATACCTGAAACTCATCCCAGTAGAACCTACGTGTCTCCGGGGTGACACGGCCCCAGGTATATCCAGATGGGTCAAGCCTCAGGTGGAAGGACCGGGTGATGCAACCGGAAAGCGCGCCATTGTCCGATCCAAAGCTGAAAGAGTTTAAGTTGTTAGGAAAAAATAACGCGTGAAATATATTTGAAAACATGTTAAATAAATTAATCATTACTTACGTATGGGTATCATTTGACCAAGGGAGGGGACGACGCCCTGATATGACACCCTGGTCCGATGCCGCATCAGACGCCGGATGAGGTGCTGAAACGCTGGGTGTGGGTGGCGTCGTATGTCTGGGGGTGCGGACATGTCGGCAGACCGTAAAAGGTCTGAGTCCGCAGCCAGAGCGGCGGTCGAAACCGAGGCATACGTATCATGCTGATGAATGAACGCATCGAACTCTCCTTGAAGGTCCTGTGTAGATGGTGGGTAATGTGGATCTCGTCGGTAAACCGTCACTAGCCATCAGATCTGAGAGGAACATATTAATAATTTTTAAACGGAAGTTTCCCAGCCTTAATGGCCTCTCCAAAGACAAATGCAAATCATACCGAAAATCATATGCAAACCTCTTACAAAACAGTTTGTACATGCATCATTCATTGGCCAAGCACACCACATTTCAACTAATTCAACCTTAACAACAATATTGGTGCATATATACCATATATACCCGTATATACCCGTACATACATATATATACCATATACATATATACCCGTATATACATATATATACCCGTATATGCATATATATATATATATACCGTATATACATATATATACCATATACATATATGTACCAAAAATAGATTATATAATTATAAATATATTTAAATAGGAAAAATATATATACATACATAATTCTACCAAAAAAAAACAGTTTCTAATAATTTTACATATATTTATATACAAAAATTACAAAAGATATATTACAAATCTATTAAAAACAGTTTTTACAAATTTAACTATATTTAAATACGAAATTAAATATATGTACCGTATATATGTACCGTATATATGTATTTGTGCGTGTATATATGTATTAAAAACATATACATACATATACCGTATATATGTATATGTGCGTGTACCGTATATATGTATATGTGCGTGTATATATGTATTAAAAACATATACATACATATACATATACATATACATACATTTACAAATCTATTAAATACATATACATACATATACATACATATACATATACATACATACGGTAATTGCAATAAAAACGAAATACATACATATACATATACATACATACGGTACATACATACATATACACATAAAAACGAAATATACATATACATATACATATACATACATGCGGTACATACATACATGCGGTACATACATACATACGGTACATACATACATATACATAAAAACAAAATATACATATACATTTACATACATACGGTACATACATACATACGGTACATACATACATATACATAAAAACGAAATATACATATACATATACATATATATACGGTATTGCAATAAAAACGAAATAGGAAGAAAAAACTAACCGGAGAGGGGAGGTCAACGGAGAGGAAGCTCGTCGGGGGGGTTCGCCGGAGGGGATTTCTTCGCGAGGGGGGTTTTCGCCGGAGGGAGGGGAGGTTTTCGCGGGGGGAGGGGAAATGGGGAAGAAGAAGGGAATTTCAGCTTATATCTATGAAATTTTGGCGACGACATAGCGACGGAAGTTCCGTCGCTATTTAGTTCGTCGCTATTTTTCATGGTCGTCGTTATTTCAAATTTAGCGACGAAACATTTCGTCGGTAACTCGTCGGTGTTATCATTTTCGAAAAAAAAATAATACAAAATATAAAGTAGTATATACATGAATATAAGTCCATCAACACATACACACTTTCATAGTAAAGAGGTACATAAAAAATTTTGGCTAACGTCATCTTCTGGTCATCTGCATCCTCATACGCAATCTTCATCTTCGTCTTCATCTTCATCTTCATCTACATGCTCGTCGTCCTCTTCATCCTCGTATTCGTCTTCGACTACGTCTTCAATATTGTCAGACGGTTGTATGTTGAGATGATTTCGATAAAACCGCCGTTGGGGTCATTTAGAGGAGGTCGTGCAGTTGAACATGTTCGTATCTACAACGGACGGGTTTTCTTCTTGAAAATGCGGCGTCCATATACCATCTGAAACTGTCTGTATACTCACATCAAACTTGCTCGATTTCACTTTGCACACGGCTCGCCAGTCTTTTGCACTCGCATTCATCCTCGTGTTGGATACGATAGATAGTACACCTGGGACGCTTGACTAGCCAAAACGTATGGATCGTATTTTCTGTACCGTCGCCCTTGGTGTATGTCTACCAACTTATATTTGTCGTGGACCTTTGTGCCAACGCGATACCTTCTCGAGTTGGATCGTACCATTCGCACTTGAATAGGACCACCCGCTTTATAGGCAATGCGGGATATTCGAGCTCAATGATGTCAGTAAGGTAGCCGTAGAAGTCATCCTCGTCCGGGCTATTGTCATAACGCTTGACACACACTCCGCTGTTCTCCGACGATTTTCGGCTGGCATGGGAGACTGTGTGGAATCTATAACCCGTTGACAAAAACACATGTCGTGTCGCGTGACTCTGTTCAATGGACCCTCGGCTACTGGCGTCAGAATGTAACCGTACTCATCGTCAGCCAGATGACCTTTGCTCGCCTGTAAAAGGACAAGTAAGTATACATCAACGGGGCAATAAATGTGTATCACATATCGTACACGTAACAGGCAAATACTAAACTTACATGTCACCTGAACCAATCAGCAAACTTGGAATCTAACTCATTGTTTATTGCATCGCTCGATATACCCGGTGAACGGTGTTGCAATAAATCAACGAACAAGCTGAAGCAAATTACGAATGAGTACCCTGTATATCTTTGTAACATAATGGATAGAGTATCGCAAGGTATTTACAAAATAAAATGGGAAATCGTTTATACCTCTGGAAACGGTCGACTTGACGGCAGTTGCGCAGAACATAAGAATGAGCAATCTTCAGCTCGCTGTCCCCCAATATCATTTCCTTTCCCTGTCCGTGAAATCTGATCGGATGTGTGAATATTGGGAGGACACCGGATCTGGAAATGCCGTCGTCGTTCCGGGGAACATCTCTGCACCTCGACGGGACATCTGGCTCGAAGTAATGAGACACGAAGGTCGATGCTTCCTCCGTCAGATAGGCATTGCACATAGAGGCCTCGACTTTCGCCTTGTTCTTGATGTTCAGCTTCAAATGCCTGAGATATCTGTTCATATAGTGAATATATGTTCAAATGCATATCGCTTAGACACATAAGAATGTCATGCACATAAAAAAGAGTACCTCTCGAACGGATACATCCACCTGTACTGAACAGGACCACCAACACGTGCCTCGTATGGTAGATGAAACTGGCAGGTGTTCCATTGAATCAAAGAAGGCCGGAGGGAATATAGTTTCAGCTTGCATATGATCACTGGGATTTCGCCCTCCAGCCTTGACATATCATCCGCCCTGAGTCTCGTGGCTGTAAGACATCTGAAGAACAGACTCATCTCGGTAATTGCTTCCCATACATTGGTTGGAAGCAGCTCGCCGGAATGCAATGGGCATCAACCGTTGCATGAACACGTGACAGTCGTGGCTCTTCATCCCGTGCAAACCGAGTTTATTCACGTCGATGTTCTTCGACAGGTTCGAAACATGGCCATCAGGAAATCTAGCCGTCCCTAGCCACGATAACAACGCACTGACCTGCTCCGCATTCAGCGTGTACGAGGACTTCGGCAGTATGATGTGCCAACGGGATGCAGCTACGGTCGCATGTTGAGGGTCGCGCATATTAAGTCGTGCCTTCGAATTGTCTTTTGTTTTTCCTGGCACATTCAGCACTGTATTGAAAATGTTGTCAAACACGTTCTTCTCAATATGCATGACATCCAGGTTATGTCGGATCATATTGCTCTTCCAGTACGGAAGCTCCCAGAATATGCTTCTCTTCTTCCACCCGATACAGTAACGAGCCAGGTCTGCCTTGTGACTTGCCGTCCGGATCATCAGCGACCCCCACGAATCCACAACTGTCTATCTCCTGCAGCACCTCTGCACCCGTGAGGAGCTCGGGCCTTGTGTCCTATACGACAATGCCAGGCATGAACGCCGTCACGTTCCTTCTGTACGAATGACGTCTGGGCAGGAACTTCCTATGGCTGTCGAACCAGCTTATCTTACGTCCATGTTCAAGGACATCGTCTTCGCTTGCTTCATGCAGCAAGGGCAAGCGTATTTCCCCGCTGTGCTCCACCCCTGACAACATAGAATAAGCCGGGAAGTCACTGATCGTCCACATCAGCGCGGCGCGTAGCTGGAAGTTTTGTTTAGTCGATACATCGAACGTCTCCACGCCAAACTCCCATAACCACTTCAGCTCCTGTATCAACGGCTGCAGGTATAGGTCGATCTTCTGTTTCGGATTCCTAGGACCTGGTGCGATCACAGTCAAGAACATGTAAGGCTTCTTCATGCACATCCAAGGCGGGGGTAGATTATACGGCGTCACGATTACAGGCCACGACGAATACTGCTCTCCCGACTGTCCAAACGGGTTGAACCCGTCGGTGCATAAACCCAACCTAACGTTCCTTGTCTCCGACGAAAAACCCGGATGCGTCGCATCGAACGTCCTCCAAGCTTCGCCGTCAGATGGATGGCACATCTCACCGTCTTTCGTGTAGTGCTCCGCGTGCCACCTCATCTGGCTAGCTGTGGCACCGGATGCGTATAGCCTCTGCAGTCTAGGGGCGAGAGGTAAATAGTAAAATTGTTTTCTTGGCACGTTCCGGTTTCTTTTGTTCGTTCTCCACCTGCTTGTCCCACAGACCCTGCACATGTCTTTATCCTCGTTGATGCCCCAGTATATGATGCACCCCTCTGAACAACAATCGATTTTCTGAACCGGCAGTCCCAACGCCTGCAGCTGTTTCTTCGTCGAATAAAAACTGTCGACCATTGTGTTCCCTTCAGGAAGAGATTCCCTCATCAGCTGACACATCCATCGTACAATCTCTCCGTCATGCGGTGTTCCGTCTTCATGCTCGTCATCCGACCGATCATGGACATCTGTGTGTGACTACCGCAACCAGGATACAGCGGCGTGTTGGCGGCGTTCAGCATCTCAAAAAACTGTCTCGCCTGAGGGTTCGGATCTTCCTCCACGAATGTACGCGGCTGTTCATCCGGATCCTGCATTTGTAACAACTGCTCTCCGGTAAAATGCGCCAGCGGCTGCGTCTGTCACCATCTGCATGTATGGGTTGTGAGATCCCTCGCCTATTTCTTCGGCATTAACCTGACCGGGTCCCCCTTCGACGTGTACAGTTGCAGATGTAGACGCCCCCCTCATATTCGCCGTGACAGTACCATGTATGGTAATTGTGGACGAAACCTTGTTTCAATATGTGAACCCTCACGTCACCCGGATCCTTATATTTACGGTTCTTGCATTTCTTGCACGGACATCTAATCTGCGTTCCACTTTCATTACTCGTCGCAAAATCAATAAATTCTTCGAGACCTTCAACAAATCTAAAACACCACTCCCCGTTGTTTACTCTCTGGTACATCCACTTTCTATCGCTTCTCCTCGGATCCATTTTCTCGCTACACCTTGAAACTAACAGCAGCTATCTTTTTTCGTGTGTAGAAAAAATCAAAATTCCACACTTCTGTATTTTCGTTCAAAATTGATGATTGATGTGTTTGAAATGAGAGAAGAATGGGAGAAAGAGAAGAAGAGAAGAAGAAAGACAATGGTTTTATCGTTCCCAGTACGTTACCCACAAACAAGCACACAATACCGACGACTTAGCGACGAACGGCGACGACAAGAAACACAAATCCCGGAGACAAACAACACATATACCGACGACTTAGCGACGAACATCGACGAACAAGAAACACAAATCCCGGAGACAAACAAACACATATACCGACGACGTACCGACGACCAGCGACGAAACACGTCGTTTGATATGCTTTTACCGACGAAGTACCGATTACATTGCGACGCAAAACGTCTCTTCATTCCGTACGACGTGTTTCGTCGCTAAGTCGTCGGTACGTCGTCGGTAAAAGACAGTCCGTCCAGTTCCCCATGCTTACAACTTACGATGTTTGCGTCGCTAATTCGTCGCTATGTCGTCGCTGATTTCACTATATAGACAGTGGATCAGCGTGTGCCCACAACAACATATAAAACAACTATTTTATAATCCAAAATGGTTCGTACTAAAGCGCAAGCACGACGTGGTGGACGTGGTGGTAGGGCGGCAACACCGCCAACTGAAGTGCCTTCTTCTTCAACTGTTCCTCCCCCACCTCCTCCCCCACCAGAGCCCTCTGAGCCTCGCCGGGATCGACAAATTGTCGAACTCCAAACAGAAGTACGAGATCTGTGGAAAATGTTAGATGAGGTGAGGGCGCATGTCACGGTTCAGGAAGAGCGTCTCGACTGCATAGATAAAAGGCAGATGCGGATTAAATCCAAATCTGCACAGTTGAGACGCCAACTGAAGGCGTGTGCGGAGAGTATAGCTTCTCTCTGTTCGGATGACGAACAGTGAGTGGCTACTCTTCGCTATTTAGCTTTTTTTAAATATTTCTTATTATATTTTGTAATTTTTAATTTTTAATTTTATATTAATGAAGTTTGTTTTTTTAATATCGTATTTGTTTTCTTAATAATTATAACACGTGTTTAATCTCTTACGAATCCTGACGACGCACCTGTATACGCGAAATGTGGTTAAGAAAAATTTCTTCCGACTAATTCACCGACTAAACATCAACTATATACCGACGAAACCTAATACAACGACGAAAACCTACTAACTATATATATCTTCGACGAAACTTAATAGAACGACAAAAACCTATTAACCGTATCGTCGAAACCTAACTATATCTTCGACGAAACTTAATAGAACGACAAAAACCTACTAACCGTATCGACGAAAAAGGGAAACACTAAATACAATGAGAAGAACGGGCTTCGTGGGTTTTTTTTTTGAATTTACCGACGCTTTACCGACGAAACAGCGACGGAAAACGTCTCTTCACATTATTCGACGCGTTTCGTCGCTATTCCGTCGCCAAGTTGTCGCTATTCGGCAGTGTCAGTTCAGTTCCCAACGGTTTGCATCGTACGATAAACATACGTCGCTAATTCGTCGCTACGTCGTCGCTATAACATCCGAAAGGTCATCACTGCACATTCACTGCACACACTGCACATTCACTGCACATTCCCAACGGTTGACAAATGCGTCGCTATGTCGTCGCTATGTCGTCGCTCATTTCACTATTTATACCCCAAACATCCGCTGTTATACATACACACATAGAACGTTATAAATAATCAAAATATGCCGCGTCGTTTTAAAAGAACCCCAAGGCGTGGTGGACGGGCAAACAGTGCCCCTCCAGAAGGGCCTCCTCCTCAACCACCATCGGTTGAGCGAGAGGGTTCTGTATCTGTCTATGGCCCACCGCCGCATCAGGATGATCAAGAACAAATGCCGGTGCAGGACGCCGACTTCCGTATGCTGATGGCAAACATGCATCAGCAGTCGCGGCAACTGCACTACATGACTAGAAGGCTGCGGAAGATGAAATTTAGATACTACAAGCTCAAGCGCCTTCTCAAAGAGTTTGCGGAGAATGTCGCGGCCACTCTTTCGTCCGATGACGAAGAGTGAACGGCCCATCTCCGCATCTCTTTTAGATTTTTTTTTTATTTTTTCGTTTGATAATGTAACTTCTTATTATTAAATGAATGAGTATTTTTCCCAATTACCGCTTTCTTTTCCCTTAATCAATACACGTGTTTAATTCTCGATGTATCTGCGACGACACAACGACAAACCGAATTACGAACGGAAAGTAATTCAAAACATTTGCCACATACGGGTTTCATTGACAAAAAAACGATGATACACAACTCCAAGAACTTAGTAAACGACGAATTTATTTTATACTTTTAGCGACACATTTGCGACGACATAGCGACGAAGCGTTATAAACTAAATAGCGACGAACAAAAACACGCAGAATAGCGACGAGACACCGACAAATCACCGACGTAATTCACCTGACTGACTATTTTTCTTTTAGCGACAACGAATTTCATCGTACTTTCGTCGCAATTAGCGACTACATTATTTTGGTCGCAGAGTCGTCGCTATTACCGACGAAACAACGACTATACGTTGTTCGTCGGTGATTTTTCCGTCGCCAAACCACAATTTTTTTGTGGTGAGACTCATATTCATTCAAAACTTTAAGGTAATGGTTGATCGTATCTTATGCTCATATAACCCGTGTATTTTATCTTAAAGTGACCGATGTGAGACAATATTATCAACATTCTCTCTTACGTATTCGCAACACCCGCTCTCACATGGGAATGTGGCTTGGCATACACACGCGCCTTAGAACCTTCTCTCAATCACAAACCATAGGTCATGCATGAACATCTGGACTTAGGTGAGGGGAGACAATAAATGATTAATCATGGGTCAAACAAATTGTGAGTCTATATTTTAAACCCGTTCTGATATCATGTAAAAGAAGATTTTAGCAACCGAAAGTATGTCTTCTTCATTCAATCAAATGAATTTATAATAGTACCATTGACATGTGATACTAATCTATTTCCTAAATTATAGATAAAAGGATAAACACAAACTATCATTATGTATATGATAAAATACAATCAATAAGAAATATTTGATGAGATATCAACATATATGTAAATGTTATCCTATCATATCTCTAACAATCCATCAACATTCACTTTGATGAGACCAAAGTCAGGAGGCTGACATTTTATACTCATTTGTTGCTTGACGTGTTCAACTTTTTGAGATGTTTGAGCTGCAATAAATTCATCGGATTTGCTCTCTGATACGGTAATCAAGGATAAAAGTCGAACTCCACTTCCTTCAAAAAGCAAGAACGTCTTGCTTTCCAAAGCTGTCAAAGTATGTTGCTGAACCTCGCTAAACCAACAGCTCCTTCCGCCTCGACAACAACCAGTAAAGTTCCTGAATGCTGTTTGCTGAGATCATAAGCCAACGTGTAGTTTCAGTGTTTATAGAAGCTAATGCCTTTGGAATTACACAGTCCCAAGGGGAAAGATTCAAGGATTTGTCTGTCTCATTGCATACCAAGCACAATGAATCCGATAGTCCTCTCTTTTTAAAATTAACCCCAACCGGAAGAGGGTCATGCGAACGGCGCCATATGAAAAGCTTAATTCTGGGCTGGATAGGGGCTGCCCACAAACTCCTCAATACCACGCTTAATGTAGAAGCTGATGTAGAAAAGACAGAGGATGTTGCAGATAATTGATTCATTTCTATTGCAGCGTATGTTTCCATTTCCAATAGAGTTAATGACACACTCTTTTTGACTTTGGAATATAATGGAATAAATCAAAATGACTCACTAAATTAGGTGCGATAATTATATTGTTAAGTAGCATTTGATCAACACAGCTTGACACAATTTTCATCATGGGTCCTAGCCTTACTCATTTTTGTTCGCCGATGACAGCCTGATTTTCTTTTTCTTGGAAGCTATATTATTAACTGTCGTAAGTCTTCAGAAATTCTTATTATGTATGAGAAGGCCTCATCCGAAAGGTGTATACACAGGCTACTACGATGCAATGGAATTAAGCAATTATCTGTATTAGAAATACACATAATAAAAGATTATGAGAAGTCCATACTCCTTTATAAGTGCTTTAACTAGTCTTATGGGTGTTAACGAACCGAGCCGATCCGAATATTAGATTTTTGAATTCGGATTCGTTTAGCTAAACGAACTGTTTGGCTCGGTTTGTTTAGCTAAACGAACTTTAAAATTGGTTCGAGTTCGGTTCGATAACGACATAACTGTTTAAACGAGCCGAACATGTTGCGAATAGTTCGACTCGTTTTAGTAAACGAACAAAAACAGTTGTTCAAATTCGACTCGTTTACCGACCATTACCGAACAAATACGAACCGAATTCGAATAATTTACCTAACTGTTCGGTTCGTTAACTAGTCTTATTGTACCTGATCAAAGGTGTTAAAAAGTTTCAAAGCTAGATGATTATTACACCCCGCTTGATTGGACTTCATTGAATAGGCTTTTCTTACTAAAAGTAGCAACCCGCGCCCCCGCCTCCCCTTTTTTTTCCCCTTTTGGGAAATACCCTAACGTGCATGTTCCTTATAAAGCATCAAGCCGTCCCCTGAGGTAAGAAGGCGCGCCACAGCAGTAGGAACGATGTCGTACGATACACTATTTAACGGAAAAGCGATCCCAGCGACGGAGATATTGATCAGCCCGGACGATTTGATCCGACTGCTGTGGTTGCGGAGCCGGTGCCGCCGGTGGTTGAATCACCGGCTTCGTTAGAGAATGGAGAGAAGGAAAAGGAGATCGTGCTGGGGAGAAAACGTTCATACCTCGTGTTTGGCTGTCACGGAGCCAGATGCTGACGACGAATCCACCGGCGATAAAGATGCTTACATGGCTAGTGTCTTGGCTCGCTACCGGAAAACTCTCCTCGAACGCACCAAGCACCATTTAGGTCTTTCTCGATATCCTTGATATTTTCCAAATTGTTTAAAGGTTAATTTTTCTATACAATTTTGTATTGTTAGGTCATTAGGTTTGGATCTGAATGGTTGATGTGCGTGTTCAATTTAGCATTGGTATTATTTTGTACTGTGCATGTGTCTAATTGTTGGATTTTTTATTTGGCAGGATATCCGTATAATTTGGATTTTGATTATGGTGCTCTCGGACAGTTGCAGCATTTTTCAATTAACAATTTGGGGGATCCGTTTATTGAGAGTAATTATGGTGTTCATTCTAGACAGTTTGAAGTTGGTGTTCTGGATTGGTTTGCTCGTTTATGGGAGCTTGAAAAGGATGAATATTGGGGTTATATAACTAACTGTGGTACTGAAGGAAATCTTCATGGAATCCTTGTTGGGTTAGTGACATCATTGATTCTGTTTAGACCAATTTAATGCTTTAGTGTTCACAAGAGTGTTTTCTTTTTATATGAATTTATCAACATATTTTCGTGTTCTCAATGTAGAGTATTTTGGAGTTGAAAAATGCTCAAATTCGTAACAAAGTTGTAGACTTAATTGCTGAATTACGGTCGGGTGGTAGTTGTTCTCTTGGATATTTTATAGGAATGTTGTGGTGTGTATTGCAGGCGAGAAGTGTTTCCCGAAGGTATTCTCTATGCTTCAAAAGAGTCCCACTATTCTGTCTTCAAGGCAGCAAGAATGTACAGAATGGAATGTGTGAAGGTGGACACATTAGTAACCGGCGAGATAGATTGTGCAGATTTCAAAGTAAAGCTTCTTGCCAACAAAGACAAACCAGCAATCCTCAATATAAACATAGGTATTGATTCTCTAACAACTGTTTTGTCGTGGAAACCATTCTTAAATAAAATACTGCTTTCAAGGAAAAAGATTCCTTTTATCTGATGCATTGGTTTTCTCAATGCAGGTACTACTGTTAAAGGTGCTGTCGATGATCTTGATCTTGTAATACAGACCCTTGAAGAGGCTGGATTTTCCCATGATAGATTCTATATCCACTGTGATGGGGCCCTATTTGGCCTCATGATGCCATTTGTCAAACGCGTAAGTCTTTGCCTTTCATTCGGACTTCCAATCACCTGAATGCGTAAGGGCACTACCAGCTTTAGCAAGATTCTCTGCCTTCAGACTTTTTGATTAATTAGACTGTGATCTTAATTCCAATCGTACTTTTGCTTCATGTTATTATTAAGTTGATTTTGCATGCCAGACCAGTCCATTGTGGATTATCCTAAAAAAGACTCTTGTTTCGGACAAGTTTCTTGACAATTTTAAGATCCATATGTTCAAAAGCTTCCAAACTTGTTAACTAACTTCTGCCTCATAATGGCTTCTTGCATTTGGCAGGAAGTTGCTGTATCAATTCTGTTTTTATTACTCTTTTTGATCTGTATCACTTCTGTTTTTATTACTCTTTTTTGATCTTCTGCGATTTCTCCTACTCGTTCGTGAAACTTGGGAATATTACTTACCAGATTCCGCATGCTAGAATTGAACTGCGACATTTTGCTGCAGATTTTTTCCTTTTGTAAGTTTGTCTCCTCTGAAATGTCCAAGAATATACAGAAAACTTTTTTTTTCTCTTAAGTTCAGCGCTTTCCCAAGTTTAGTGTTCTTTACACCAGAAAGTGTTTCTTTTTATAGATGTGTGTCACGTATACCCAATTTCATCGACTCATGTACCAATGTTGCATAGGTAACAGGCGAACAACAATAGATTCTGACTTGGGAGCAATTTCTGTAATTTATACCCACTAGATTATTTCTTTTGTAGGAGTTTCTTAGAACAGTATTAAGTTCTCAGTATATGATTCCCACCTCGGTGTCTATAAGCCAATAGGGACATCTAATATGCTTTAATAGGAGGAAAACAAAATATGTTTAGCTGGTATTGTCAAAGCCAACATTTTCTAGCAACCCGTCGTTTGACTAAATATGAACCATGCCCTCCTGATCTTAATTGTTGCTATGCTCCTTGCTTTATCCTATTATTTTAGTATTGTCAATTTCTTGTTTGTGCTTCTGGGTTGTTACCTAATACTGGCGTATGCCATTTCTTGGTCCTACATCCTGGATTATTTTGGTCTCGTTTTCTTTTCTCTAAATGATTTGACTTACTTAAATTTACTTTAGTGGTCCATTTGCTTGCTGCTTCCTTTTCTCAATCCCGTTCTTCTAACATATTGGGTCTATGCAGGCACCCAAGGTGACTTTCAAGAAGCCCATTGGCAGTGTGAGTGTTTCTGGTCATAAGTTTGTTGGGTGTCCAATGCCTTGTGGCGTTCAGATTACTAGACTTGAACACATCAATGCCCTATCAAGAAATGTTGAATATCTAGCTTCTAGAGACGCTACAATAATGGGGAGCAGGAACGGACATGCTCCCATCTTCCTATGGTACACCTTGAACAGAAAAGGATACAAAGGGTTCCAAAAGGAAGTCCAAAAATGCCTCAGAAATGCTCACTACCTGAAGGATCGTCTCATACAGGCAGGGATTAGTGCTATGCTCAATGAATTGAGCAGCACTGTAGTCTTCGAGCGACCTCACGATGAAGAATTCGTTCGACGCTGGCAGCTGGCTTGTGAGGGAAATATGGCCCATGTTGTTGTGATGCCAAATGTAACTGTTCAAAAGCTGGACGTCTTTCTGGATGAATTGATTGAAGGACGGTCGATATGGTATAAAGATAATGTCCAACCTCCTTGTCTTGCCAAAGATGTGGGATCAGAAAATTGTTGCTGTCCTCTTCACAAATGAGAGAGAATCTGCTTAAATCAACGTCAAGTTGAAGAGGGAATTTTCGCAATGGAGCTCTCCATCAATACGACCCGGTAATAACACTAGCATTACTTCTTCGCTCTCCATTCTTAATAACTGGATCAGTCATTGTACACGTTTGGCACGGTTGGAATTGTTTCTTTTGACTCTTGGTTGCTGTCCTTTATTTTCCTTTCGACCAACGTCTCTTCATTTTCCTGTTCTTCTGGTAAAACTTTTTATCTGTACCGTCATTATTGCACTTGACCTACGTTTATCCTGAGAAAGCAGGGGAAGCTGATTAATCCATTTTGGCTGAGTTCAACGTGACCTTTGGACGAATTCGGATGGTGAGAATTGCAACCTTTATCTTGACAATGGCTAATCCTAAGAATTCGACTAACAACATTGCCTCAGAGTTGTTCTAACAACCCATGCATGTGCTTGGATTAACCTGGTCTTAGAATTCGGGGCTGGCCTTAATAGACCATGTAAAATCCACGGCCTTAATAGATCATATTATTATTAATCGGATAAAAGATGGCATAATGTCAAGGTCTCGGTCCAACTTCCAGTTTACCACTTTTTCTCCTGTTGTTTAAGCTATTCGACTAGCTATTTCATTTCCATACCGCCTCAATTTCCATTTATTTTCAGTTTACACAATTCATCCTCTTTGCTCAATTATCTACCTACATAACTCAGAAAACCAGCAGCTCCTAAATTAACAACAATTTTTCAACCTATACATGGAAACTGATTCAGCAACCATTGTGTGCTTTTTCACTTTTTTACATTAGTTTCATCAAATTAGCGTTTTTAAGATTAGATTTACTGGGGTGGAGATTGCAAATAAGCATTCAGCACTCTTCTTACAGTATCAAACTGAACATTACTAGTTTTTATTTCTATTGTAAGATCGTGTAAAATCATTAAATCTCGCAAGATCTTAACTATGAAATAAATAAAATTAGTAGAAACGGCTAATCATTATAGAATACTACCCAAACCTCATCTTGAGTGTATCCCAAGGCAAGTGCATGCGACTCGTGTGAATATCTTTTAGTCATTCAAAAAAATCTATTGAAATTCCTCCCGTATTCAAGGACTATGCAACTGCAGTTGCACAATAGGTATTGGAGTACTCGAGCATTTGCCAACAAATATAGTTTGAGGATTCTAATTTCTTTTAAGTAATTCAAGGTGCTATGACAACCAAAATCTTACAAGCTGAGGTCAAAACAATGAGTGACTTAAGTTTGAAAAAAGAAAAAAAAAAGTCAATAGTTACTTCAGCAACACTAAATTTCATGTCCAATCACGTCTATTTATTACTCTTAATACTACAACACCCACAACATTACTTCCACAACATTACTTCATTGTCTTAGAAGCTCTCGCCTATGGTATGATATGCTAAACATTACCCCATATAATGCTACATGTAGAAATATTAGCTAAGAATTATTTGTGGTCAACTGCAGGCAAAGTTAGAAGGATGTTTGATATTTTCACACAATGAAGGTGTGAGAAAATAATAAGTGGACGTTGTAAGATTGTTGCCCTAAAATTTTTTTAAAAAAAATAAAGCACTTCTTATATAAGTTTCATATTATTATTAGGGACGTCTTTCTGATCTAATCATTCATGTACTGAATAATAGCTATAGTACGCGAGTACTATACAACTAGTTTACGATAGTTCTTGATTTAATCTCCCGGTATCTACTTATAAAACACCCTTTTCTCCCTAATTAGATTAACTAAATCAATTCCTCCTGTGAAATGATCATATATATTTGAGAGTTTCATACATCATACTCAACAATCAATTCTCATTTATCTGCTTCAATCATTCATAAAGGGCACGTATAAACGTTGATCCTTATAAATTTGATTGAAAAGATTTACATGGATTTCATATAAAGGGCGTTTCTGGTGCACTAGGCTTCCGCATTTGCGCATGGTCTGGAGAGGGACCGGATCGCTTCGGGATCTGATGTATGCAGTTTTATCCTACAATTTGTGCAAAAAACTGTTTCCGCGGTTCGAATTGTAACCTTAAGTTCATAAAGCAACATCTTACCAGTTGTTCTAAAGTCCGACCTCTTTCATATAAGAAATTCATACCCCCCACCCCCCCCCCCCCAAAAAAAAAACCTTGAAAGAGGTTTCCCTCCTTTCAATGGCATGATTTACTATCCTTAAGAAGGACCTAACGTCCAAAACCTAACTTTCTCATTTTCATATAAACATTTAAATAGATAGAATCCTGGTAAAGATCTATCTTTAATTCATAATTTAAGACTTACTATATCTCTATCTCTAAAACCTATTCAACAACAACAACAACATTACCCCATTGCCTTAGAGACTCCCGCCGATGGCGGGGTAGGGGGGTCGGATGTACGCAACCATACCCACGTGTTAAAAACACATAGAGGTTGTTTCTCGATGACCCGTAATGAGCGTCAAGTTGTGTCGATCAACTGCTACTTCACAATATAAGAAGCACGGCCAATTTAATGAGTCATTTTTCTTTATACCATCATATTCTAAAGTCCAGGAAGAGTGTATCTTTGACTCCATTGGAAATGGAAAGAAAATAACATAATACGAAGTTAGGAGTACAGTATAGTAAAACCGTAAATTGATCCTTGCATGGTATCTTTATTTTCAACTGATTTTTTTCATGCAAACTTCAAATACAAAATACCATAATACGAAGTTAGGAGTACAGTGGTAAAACCGTAAATTGATCCTTGCATGGTATCTTTATTTTCAACTGATTTTTTCATGCAAACTTCAAATACAAAACGCAACCAAAAGAGAAGACAAAAGAAAAGATCACAATTCATAAGCCACTAGTCCCTAACAATTTTGTCAAACCAAAAGTTATAAGCATAGCAAGCCATCCACCAAATAGAACTCTCAATGAAGACCTCACTGCAGGTGCCCTCCCAAGCAAAGCCCCTAACCACCCAAACACCACAAGTGCAACGCTCACTGCGGCCGCCACCACCCCAATCCTCAGCTTATAATCCTTTATAAACGAAGCCGCGAGTAACGGAACCATCGCGCCAACTGAAAACGCGAAAGCCGAAGCTAAGGCAGCTTGCAAAGGGTTTGGCAAGCCTTCTTTGTCTGATTTTGTATTGTCCCTTTTCATTTGAGCCAACTCGATATCGAGCTGCGAGTAAACGGAGACGAATTCACCAATAGCCATCGAGCACGCGCCGGCTATTAGGCCAGCAAAGCCAGTTAGGATCATGGCTTTGATGTCATGTTTAACGGCTCCAACTCCCATCATTAATGATGCGGTTGAGACTAAGCCATCGTTGGCGCCGAGCACGGCGGCTCGGAGCCATTGGGATCGGCTTGAGTAGTTGAAATCTTGTTGCTCAATTTCTTGGTCAGTTTGTTGTTGCTCCATGTCATGGAGTGGACTTGCAATTTTCGTGTCTTGTGGAGTTGTTTGTGTGGAAGCCATAGTGAAAAAAAAGAGGAGAGAGAAAATAGGAATTTTTGGATAAGAAAAGATTTAGTAGTTGAGTGTGGAGAACACACGCCTGAAATATTCAATTTATAGAGGAAATGGGTAGGGGAGTATAGTAGTAGTGGAAGTGAAGGCAAAACATCACGGATGAGATCCTAGAAGGCTAAAAGTGAGGTAGAATATGAGGCTTCCAATCACGTGTCGCCACATGTACAAAAGCAAATAGGTGCTGCAAATTTTTTTAAAAAAACTGTTTTTGTACACGTGACGACACGTGATTGATATATCTTTGATCATTGGCAACTAGCATAAAAAAGAGAGAGTGGTTTCTTACTCAATTAGTGCTACTTCCTTTTTCTAGGTTTTACTTTTTTTCCTCTTGTGGGTCTGAAATTATTTTACTCCATTTTATATACAGGGAAAAGATGTTCTGTCACATAATGCCCCATTGAATATAAAAAGGAGACCGACAACGACGTCTGTCAGAGTAATTGAAAGTTTCATTGTAGAAGAGAAGATGAGCAAAAGCATGCCCAATCTGATTTGGGATGAGCAGATTAGACATGAAATACTAGATTTTTACCTCTCTGAAGACGTTGTCCAGGATAGAAGTTCATGGAGGTAGAGGATTAAGGTTAACTAGGTTTAGGCAAGATATAGTGGCACTTTAGAGCATATTTAAGGGCTTAGATACTATCTACGTTTTAGGTGGACTTTTGCATTTTTTGGATCTTGTGTCTGTCTTTGTTTTGCATTATATGTGCATATACATGTTTATAACTATTTTCATATTGGAAGCTTCCTATTTGTATTTATTGAATTTTCTCACTAACATACTAGCACATCATATTACTATTATTATGTCATTTATGCAGGTACATATAGAGTTGGGAGTCTCACTGGAATCAAACTCTCTATCTCTTGGGATAGAGGTATTGTTTGACTGCCGCTCGTCCTCTCTAGACTCTAACGATAGCTTTTGCTACCGCTGAGTTGATATTAGTTTGTAGTAGGGTCAGATTGTATAACATGCCAAAATACCTAGAAAAGAATTTTAGAATACTTGAAACCGCGTTCATGTTGGTGAGTGAGGCCAACTAATTTTTTTGTGTGCGCACATTTAAAATAAAATACAAATCATGTAGTATCAACTTGTCATTTTTTGTATCTATAAACTTTACAGTGGTTATAAATAGGTAGAAGACATCATAATCTTTAATAGTCAGTGAGTATAGTATTTAAACTCGTCAGACATTAAAATTTGTAACCACAACTAATTTTGGATGATTGCAATGTACGGATGCTGGATAGCCCATTTTCTAGCTTTTATTGTGCTTCAAACAAAAACTTTTACAATTGCTGCTACTTTGCTATCATTAATTCTTGTGATTACAATAAGTCATGATATTTTTAAAATAAAATTTGTCTTAAGAAAAACTTATCATCTGAATGCATGATTTGGCGGTTTATTTTTAATCAACTGTCACGTATGGATTTCTTTAAAATGAAATATATAGTTTTGATAATTGAAGAAGCTTTAATAAGGAGACAAGAATACACCAAAGCTGATGTAGGCTTGTTGCAGTAATAACCTAGAAAATGCTTTAGTGCCGTGCTAAAGCGAGTGCAAACTTTCTCGAGAAAAATGTCAAATCCCTCATCCCATGGTTTTTAATGTCACAGTCTATGTACAGAAGCTACGAATTAGAAAATCAACGGCTTTCTAAATTAGTAAGATGTTGACAAAAACACATGATGAGCCCAAACCTTAGCTGCTTGGGAAGTAACGGTCAACTAACGGAGAGACCACCCCACCTCGGCCATGAGCACCTCGGCCACAGGCACCTCGGCCACGGGTTCCTCGGCCACGGGCACCTCGGCCACAGGCTCCTCGGCCACGGGCACCTCGGCCACAGGCTCCTCGGCCACGGGCACTTCGGCCACGGGCACCTCGGCCTATAGTCATGCAACGTAAGCTCGGCCTCAAGGCCCAGACTTTTCCTTAGGTAATTTTGTCAGGTAAAACCCGTCTCCAGGTGTCCACGGTAGCCAAGCCTAGCGAAGCATATCGCCACATGGCAAGCATGCAGAAGTAAGAGTCATCTTTGTGACCTCCTTACATGTCACGATTTCTGATTCCTGCCCATGCATTGGCTCAGGCAGCCATATAAAAGGCAAAAAACAAGAGAGAGAAGGGGAGGAAAAAATTCACAAATTACATCGCTGACTCATCTTCCTCACGGTGAAAAACTACCAGGTTCACCAAGAAAACCTCTTACAAACTTACTTTATTCAGTATATAAACTACTCCATAAGTGGCCTTCCCTGACTTGAGCGTCGTAGGGTATTACCCGTGGCCATAGATCCCGGGTCCTCTGACCCTGTTCCTTGTGCAGATCAGCCAACAATACAATACAGACAATTGACGGAGAGTTGACGCCGTAGCTTCCAAATCATATTTATTACTTGGTGAAAAATCTGACTTCATCAACACACATAAAAAGATCACTATAAATCCGATCTGAATGTAGCATCCAATTGAGTCGAATCAAGCCTTTGTCTTTAGGCCTAGATAGTATTATTGCTCACACGTTATGTATTTTTTGGTTCAAACCTGTCTGCTACCTTTCTGAAACAATATTCTAACGCGAGTACCAGCTGAACTATATTCTGATAACAAAAGATAACCTAATTATTCATAAAGGTGATGGAATTTTATTGGCATCGTGTCCAGATCTGTTGTTTCCTTTAATTGAAAACAATGCAATTCGACGCTCACTATTGAAACATTTTATGTTGCCTCTAGTCTAATATGTTCTTCCCCTTGACAAAATATTGCTGATATCAAGTGAATCAAAATCCTCGTGAGCTGATACCCCTAGAGAGCGACATCTATAATGTGGTAAAAAAAAATATTATCTACAAAACTGATTTTTTAAACGACATGTTGAATGTGGAAAAGATAATGTCTATGTGATAGAGTTTATAATATATTAAATCTACAAGAATATTTATGCTACACTTTAAGTTTTTGTCATTTATTGTTAAAAATTCGACACAAGATTGTGTGCTTCTTTCAGATTAACATATTCTGGTAAACGGATCACAATTCCAAATACCTGGGAGCATATCAATGGAATAAACGGAATACGAACAGTTAACATAATATAATCATAGATCATGTGTTGTAATTTGATCATGGAGGACAATATAAAATTAAAAAGACTAATTATTTTGGATTTATTACATACCGATATCTCAGTGTATATGACATCATAATACGTGTACTATGCGGATTCTGGTGTATAGTGATAATTGTTTTCCTTTTTTTCGAAAATTACTCCACACTCTTAAGAATATTGTGTAATTTTTGTCACCTGTCTGGGTGCAAAGGAAATTTGACCCCAGAAAATGACCGCCTTCGTTCCTAATATTTATGAAACCTAAACAACGGACGACACTGTACACGTCCCACTAGATTGACCCAAAAAGTTACTCCATGAATCACCTTAAAAAGAAAAGGAAAAAAGAAAGGAAAATATGATTGGGTGCTCGTCACAATCTACATATGATTCCACTTATAATGTTAAATAACTAGTCAATAGAGACACGCACTTCTATTGCTAGACTGAAGGTCTAGTATGCGAGAGACACTTTGTGTGAGTCACTGCGTAAGATCTCACCCAATCTAGGAAGCCGCTGGACTCCTGATTTACATACTCCACACATGCTCTTTGGAGCTGGGACGGTGAAGACCCTGGGATGAGAGATTTTACATTCTCCACACATGCTCTTTGGAGCTCGGGCGGTGAATACCGGGTGAGGGATTTTACCATTTGCTACAAATAACTGATTAAAAATGGGAGATTTTTGGCTAAAAACCTACCCAACTAAGTGGAGATGCAATCATGAATAGGGTTCCATTAAGCAGAAAGCTAAAGAGTGGGAGAAGGATATTGTTAGTAAATGGAGGGAGTGTGGATTCCACACGAATACCACCAATTTTTGCTTATTTTGACAACTTTTTTTTAATTTTTAATTTTAATCAAAAGCAGACTTTAGACTACCACTTCGCAATTATTTGGCTTTCCCTCATGTTAGAAGATAGTGGTCTTGTAAGCCCTTGAAATTATGTAAAGTATAATGATGGAGACCGACTTTCTAGCTAGGAGATCATTACTAAATTAAAGTTAATGTAACTATTTAATTGTAGTTATCATATCGTTATTTCTTTATATACTTTATCGGTAGTTATTATCATAAGCTGTAGGAGCTTCAGATATACAGTTTATCTACTCGACATGGTTTTATTAAACAAGTAAGAACTATACCCGTAATGTTTCAAAATTTAGGTATGATAAAACTATAAAGTTATTATTAGTTAAATAGCACTATATATGAATATTTTCATTTGTCAAATGTAAGTTAGCTTAGAATTTTCACTTTCATAATTATATAGCGGATCATTTTTAACATTGTCTCCTGCTTGAAGTCCTCATGCATAAAACTGAAAATGGAAAGCTTCAGAAAGCTTTGAAAAGAAAAGCGAGCGACTGTTTAAATGCAAGACGCTGAGGCAGTCAACAAATAATTGAAATGGACAACAACAGACTCAAAAGGTTTGACTGGGAGAGTCTTCAACGTTTTAGCTTTAAGAGATGAGATATCCATGATTTGGTGTCCACAAAGTTTGTGAGTCTAAACTGCTATGATATAAGAAACTGACGGTACGCCTGAAACACTTCTTCCAATTTTCATCATCTTCTTCACCAATAAACATATAGTACAATATACTTAATGGTTCTTCTTTAATCATCATGTAAAATATATACAACCCCGCATACATAATAGTTGCTGGTTCTAACTATATTACATAATTTAACGTTGCAGTTTTCGAAACCATTTCAACATGTTTGTAAAATCTTTCCAACTACAAAGTCTTACAATAAGTGTGGGATTTTTAGAGTGGCAGAGTGTAGATGTGAAAGGATGTGTTTAAAGCATTTCAGTAGCACACACTGTAAAATATGAAAGTTTGTATTGTAAAATAGAAGAGCATAAATTGAAGGCTCAACAGTTAAAATTTTATTCACACTTCCACACTATCAAATGTATATGAGTTTGCTTTTTATAAGGATTGGTAGAAGTAAGAAACCTCAAGCCACCAACAGCTATCTAACGGCTATATTTTGTTTACAATTGTTAGTTTTTTTAATCCACTGAGCTAGTGGATGTATAAAATGTACAATACATTCGTATAAATACATGAGCAATTTTTTTCCTGTATTTTCTGGGTTGTGTCATTGCTCTGTTCATCTCTTCATTGCTGCCTCCGAGATTCTTATATTTTTTTCAAGTGTTTTAGCTCGGCAGTGCAGTCTCTTTGTTGTCGCAGTCAATATTCTTGTTCTGCTCTCTTGTTATTGTGCTCAACACAGCTTGTCACATTTGCTTCTCCATTCATTTGCCTTCACATCGTCTCCTCAGCTGGGCATCCGATCATTGCTGTATTATCTTTAATGCATTCACTTCGTCACCTGGCTCAGTATTCTTTCTTTCAGCCCTGCTCCTTTATCACCTCAGTACTTCTCATTTTAGTTCACATCAGCACTGCATATTTTAGCTCGGCACTTCAGCTCTTTAGCTCAAGTACTTTACTTCTGTTCTCACCTCGGCTTGCCACCTCGGCTCGACACTTCTTCTGCTTTACTTCAGCTTGACACTCCTTTCATCTCTTTCTGCATTCATCTTTGATACTCACCTCGATATGACAGCTCAACTCGTCAATTCTTTACTCCTCTCTACTTGAACTAGACACTTTGCTTATTTATGCAGACTTATTCTTCAACCACAAGACTTCCACTAAATTTAAATTTCATCCTTCATGATATCTGATTCTTTTCCTATCGATCCCCTCTTTTCGGCACTCAACGCCTCTACCTTCCCTTTCTATAACATACTATGTTAACGACATGCTCGCACATTGATAAGCCAAAAATATTCATCTGGTAGTCAACAAACAGTCAACGGTAAATCCAAGTTTAGCACGACCAACTCCTGCAGTTCGGCAGAATGCACTTCAGCTCGGCAAGATGTTACTCTACTGAGGCATCTGCTTCATCTCAGAAACGGTTAGAAAATCATCAAGGGTTTTACCTCGGCTCTGAGCCCCAGCCTCGGCCTTTACCTGAAAGAGGCGTACTCTTAATCACTTCAGCCAGATCAGAGCAGGACTACGGACCCATCTTTGCACCTCGGCAAACCCTTGCCAGGGGGTCAAGCACAACTCAACTTCATTAAGTATGAAACCACCTGGCAGATGTACAGTACAAAGAAGGGGTACACATCAGACTTTTCAATCTACACATGTCAAGGTCCCATCAGCAGACCTACTGGTCCCACCAGCAGACCTATAATATCATAGTCTCACTGTCCAAGCAAGGGTCCCATCCGCCGTCAGAGGCAAGGGACGGAACAAAAGCAAGACAACGGATACAAGGAAAAGGGATTCGAAACATTTTTCTCCTCTCCAAGAGCTAATTCACAGAAATCTCCATACACAAAAACTGTGAGATCTTTTCAACTCTTAAAACATAAACATATCTCAGTGAGAATGGCCCAAACTGACTTGAGCACCGGAGGGTTTTACCCGGGGTCACACCCCTGGGACCTTTGATCTTTGCTTCCCTGTGCAGGTCATCAAGGAAGTTTCTTTGAATTTACAAGTCCAAGCAAGTTAACGACGTTTATTTCGGATCATCTCTGATCTTTGGTGAAGGTCCGGCTTCATCACACATAAGCGGCTAATGTGGAGCTGCTACTCTTATATCCTTCTGTTTCTTGACTCAACCTGAATGATTGGCTTGCAAAAGGAAGAAAAAAGAAGGGTAAAAAATATACGTCACTCAAATATATGGATGAATACAGTATTTATTACCTTAATTACTCAAAATTGTGTTATTTAGGCACTTAGAAACTTATTAAGGATGAACATAAGGTAACAGAGGTTCCAAATCAAAGGGTACTTAAGTTCAAAACTACATAAATATATACATAGTCACTTCCATCTATAAAAGGGCGTTCTCGGTGCATTAGCCTTCCGCGTTTGCGCATTGTCCGAAGAGGAACCGGATCGCTTTGCGATCTGATGTACATAGTCTTACCCTACACTTTGTGCAAGATGTTGTTTCCGCGGCTCGAACCCATAATCTCAAGGTCACAAAACAACAACCTTACCATTTGCTATAAAGCTCATCCTTTAGTCACTTCCATCTATGTAGTGGTTTATTCTATATCTTTATATTGGCTATTTGTCTTGATGTTACGACGGTACAGTGATTATTCTCTAGTCACTACCGACAACAACAACATTGCCATATTGCATTAAAGGGTCCCGCATATAGCAGGGTATGGAGGTCGGATGTATGTAACCATACCTATGTGTTAGAAACACACTTGAGTTGTTTTCCGATGACATGTAATGAAAATTATGTGTCGATCAACTGCTACTTCACAATACTAATCACTATCGACATGTTATGCATTTGTATCCGAAAAAGTAAAAGAAAAAGAGAAAAAAAAAATCAACAGGCTCATACGATTAGCTAGAAGGCCCAAAGTATGAACCTTCTTCAGTATCCCACAATGGACTACTGATAAGTAGTTGATTGTTCTAATTTTAGTGTTCTACATACCTACCTTTTGAACAATACTAGCTTGTCATCCGACCCTTATAACTTGTCATCCGACTTTTCATAACTCGTCATAGTTGGGAGCATCTAAGACAATGGGGTAATGTTGTTGTTGTAGCTGGTCATTTCTGAGCATTTCCTGTTAGTGTATGTGCCCTAGGCCATGATTTGAATATTTATGTCATGCATTTATTATTAATAAAAGAGGTTTTATTATCATTATTGTTGGTTAGTATGTTACACAATTTTGATTTATGTCCCTGATTCATTATTGTTATGGAGATAAAATAATTTATAATCAGTATGAGTATCGATTTGATAATCATGAGATGATTATGTGTATGGTGATACAAATCAATCTCATAGATACTTGTTAGAGAACAGTGTATTGGATAGACCCATCATGAGATTGCTACATGGATTATCGTCATAAGTAAATCTCATGATAGTCATGTTTTAATCCTTTGACTTGAGATTGTCATAGTTTCCAACATAAGGACTATTATATTTTGACATGATCAAACGTTATCCGTAACTGGATAATAATAAAGGTCATGATTGAATGTGATAGAAATTATGTAGAGGATATTGATCAATCAAGATAGAATTTGTCCCTCTCTTTTGAGAGAGATATCTTTGAGCCTCTCGATTAGTGAGACTGTGAAATGCATGGTCGTGCTCAAATGAATTGATAGTGTGATCAATATCATTTGTTTTATCAGTCTACTTAGAGATCGAGTAATCATATGTTTGAACTATATAAGTATGACGCTGACCATGACTTATGTTCAAACTAGATATCGTGTGACAAAGGGATTAATGCATGTACTATTATTAGGCTAGTTGGACTTTACTCGTATTAATTGGGTAGTTGTAATGCCTTGCTAGAGGCCAATTACGACTTGTTGGTTTAATTGAGATTTAATCAACTGCCAATTAATATGGGCCTATCGGGTCACACACAAGAATGCGTATGGCTGAGATTAATAATATTAATAATATTAATATTGGATATTAATTATTATTATTGTTATTATCGTTTTTTAATATTAATAATATTAATATTGGATATTAATTATTATTATTATTATTATTATTAATTTCGTTTTTTATGTATATATTTATATCATCGGATAATAACAGAGAATCCATATTTGATATGGATTTTGATTGGTTTTATCTAATCCTAACAGAATCCGTATCTGGTACGGATTTTGATAGCGTTAACAAATCTGATCTGCAATCGGATTTTGATATCTATATATATGTATGGAGCTTGGCGTATCTCATACACCAAGCAATTAGAAAAACGAAAGAACAGAAAACGAAACCCTAGAATCGTTTTTGAGAAAAACGAGTTCTTCAGCCGCGCCGTTTGAAGAGCTAGCACTCCGGGCGGAAGCGTTCGTGTGGATACCGACAGAGAGTGATCGTATTCTCGCACCTGCTTCATCTGCGTAATTCGGATCTACGAAGGTAATTTTCGAGTTTCTTTCATCGAATTAAACGAACAACATGGATCCTTGGTAGGAAATCGGAGATCAAGTTTTTGTTTTCCGCTGCGCGTTTGGCAATGATCTCGGTTGATTTCCTAACATTTCCCCCCTTCCCAAAATAAAAACACATGTTTATCATCAACACCACCCTATCATAGTTTCACCCTTTTATTATATAAAGCCCTAAAGGAACCTCTTTTTTTTTTGTATATTCAAATTTCAGAAGTTTTGAAGTTACCCAAAAATTAGTTAGAAGGTAAAAAAGCAGGTGAAGTAAAATTCATAGTATATATCTTCGTTCTTTTCCTAATTTGCCACTTTTTCACGACAGAGCATTTACCATCGTACATTGATGAATTGGATAACCCTCTCTCGTGAATTTCTCAAATTTTTGGATAATGTCTACACCAAAATTCAACAAATTTCAATGAATTTCAAAACAAACATCAGCTAGCTTTGCCAAGTAAGGGACTTGGGTGGTATGAACTGCAATGCAATAAACATACATAACTAGTTTTTTGAATTTTGTCACGGGAAAGATTAATTTTTACGGCCATTTTGGTTTCATCAGTGGATCATCTTCAAGATTGATTGCCTCTTAAGTCTATAATTGATTTGACACCATTTTGATACATTGAAATTCAATACAAGGTATTGTCTGAAGATTTATGATCTAAATAAGGTGAAATATAATAAGTAGCGACTAAACATCATAACAGTTAATTTTTATCAATAAAGATGCACAAATGATGGAAATAATGCATGTTGGTCTTTTACTTAAATAGGTTTCGTGCCTTGACGTGTTGTTAGCTTCTTGCTAGAACAAATGATTTAGAGGAACGAAAATAAAGTTCCATGATACCCTTCTATAGAGCCACATCATCTCCTCCCCCCTCCTCTCTCTTCTGGGGTTGGATCCCTTGACCGCCCGGAGTGGGTGGTGAGGCTAGGTGGGAGTCACCTACATCCAGTCTTACCATCTCCTGCTGCCACGTGGCAGGGGGTCCTTTGTTACCGTCCCCACTGGAGGGTCAGGAGATCCCTTCTGCTCTCTTCCTATGGAACAGTTGTTTCTGTCACTTTATTTTGTTTTTTAAAGATAATTTTGTCTGTATAACTCCTCGTACTCTATGTAAACGTGGAAACATATTGCACTGGAAACGTTTTTTTGTCTGCATAATGTTCTATAACGTGGTCATGGCATTTAGACAATGAAGTTTTAATGAATCTTCACCAACAGCTAATGATTCAAAAGGCATGTCATTTGTGGTCTAGAATGACTTGATTTTACTTCAAGTATGAATTTCTTTTGGCCTTTCTAACTGTAAGCTTTGTGGAAGTTCCACATATTGGCGGTTGTCTACATCCTTTTTTATATGCACTCAAAAACATAAGAAGTACAAGGGCTCAAAGTTATAAGGAAATATATTATATTAGTTTTATAATAATAGTCACTTTAAATCCACTTAAAAACATAAGAACTACAATTGCTCAAAGTTGTGAAGACATATATTGCGTTAGCCTTATAATAAGAGTCAATCTCTTTTATATCAAATAAGTAACCATTTTATAAGTTCAATCTTTTCTTTTCCTTTTCTTCATATATATCTTTATCAGTAATAAATTTTTTAACCACATTTTTCCTTTAAATTTTTAAGTACCACAGTAACAATTTTATAGTAATCATAAGTATAAATTATTCTATCAAATTTATTTAGTCACATAATTTATGAATAGTTCCAAACATGTTTATAATATCAATCAAAATTTATACTTTTACAATTATTTTTCCGAGCACCACCTTTTAGCAAGAATGTTTGCATTTAAACAAAAAAAAAAAAAAAAAGGTGAACTTTGGCACAAGGGAAGTAATCTGCAATAGCAGTAAATCAATATCTGGGACGGAAGAGTAATATAGTTTCAGTTATATGAAACCCTACAAATTACAACAACCTATATCTGTGTAGTTTCTCCGATACAACAAAACATCTTGGACAATAATCAAATTTACCAATTGCTGCTCTTTTTTCTTCCTTTCCGCGTATATCTGCTGCCGGATTGAATCCATTTCTAGCTGATCCAAGCCACGACACATCCTTTTTCGGTTCTATAATTCTATTTAGTTCTTCATTTACTCCGGCCAAAGTGACCAGGTAATTTGTGCTTGTTATTATGCTTGGATTTTAGTACGATTTCGTCATTTATTGTTTTTAGATAATTTCATTTCTTAATCGCGAAATTGTGTGGTTGTTAATCCAAAAATCTGGTTTCTTTTGTTAATTGTGCGTCTCTTTTGGTTCTATTTGGATGTCTGTTTTCTAATTTTGAGCGTGATTTTCTTCGGTAGGGTTTTGTGATTATTTTTGTCGGAATTTCGATGGGTAAGAAAAAGGATAACGCTGGGGGAGGAAAAGGAAAAGGGAAGAATTATGAGGTTCATGATGATGAGTACTTTGTCGCTACTGAGTTGTCTGAAGAGCCCTCAGTTGACGAAGAGAAAACTTCAGCTGTTAGTGGTAACAAGAAGGGTAAGAAGGGTAGTTCTAAGGGTGGAGATGGTGATGATGATCAGTTACTGGAAAGGAATGGCGAGGAAGACGAGGATGAGTCAACACTATTGCAGTTCACTGGTAAAAAGAAGGGTAAGGGGAAGAAGGGGGCGAGTGCTCGAAGTAATGTTGGGTTCAGCAGTTCAGCCTTCGGATTATTGGAGGGTAATGATGATGAGAATGATGGTTCAGGTGTGGCGCAGGACACAGATGGTGCTGTTAGTGGTGTGGAAGACGAGGTAGATAACTTGGTGGTGCTAACGGCTCAAAAAAAACGGGTAAAGGCAAAAAAAGGTGGTAAAGTTTCTTTTAGTGTTGCCGGATTTGGTGACAAGGACAGCGAAGGAGGGTCTGACTTAGTTTCCGGGGAAGTGTCTGATATAGAAGCTCCAGTGATTGCATTTTCTGGCAAGAAAAAGCCATCAAAGTCAAGTAAGAAGGGTGGTTTCAGTGCTTTTTCTGCACTTGATGAGATTGAAGATGCTGTTGATGGTGAGAATTCAGTTTCTGGACATCATTCTGACAATGAGGATGAACCTGTAATAGAATTTTCGGGCAAAAAGAAGTCATCAAAGTCAGGTAAAAAGGGGACCAGCGGTGTGGTTTCGGGGCATTCTTCTGGTTTTGATGGCCTTGACCATGTGGAGGAGAATGACATTGATATTAGGGAGAAAGATGAAGATGCTGCACCTATTACATTCACTGGGAAGAAGAAATCTTCCAAGGTTTCAAAAAAGAATGCTACCAGCCCGTTTAGTGCTGCACTTCTTAATGAGGGAGACCACAATAATGATGTTTCTCTATCTTTGCAAGGAAGTCATGCCGCTGGGGATCACACTGGTGCTAAAGAAGAAAACTTAGTTGTTGCCTTCTCCGGGAAAAAGAAACCTTCGAAGAAGAAAGTTAGTAGCGTGTCTGGTGCAGCGTATTCCACGTTAGGTGACTCATCTTCGGTTTCTGTTGAACAAAACGATAATAGTGCGAGTGCTGGTACCACAGAAACTGATAGTTCAAAGGCTAAACCTCCATTGGCTGAAGATGCCGTAGAAGTTTCTAAAAATAAGAAGAAGAAAAAGAAGGGTGGCAGAACAGCTCAAGAAGAGGAGGATCTTGATAAGATACTTGCTGAACTTGGTGAAGGTCCTCCTGCTGCAAATCCTCCTGCTCTTCCTACAGTTCCTCCTCCAGATGAGAAGGTTCAGTTGCAGCCAGTGCTGGGAGATGGTTCAGGTCAGCTTTTTTTGATTAAGCGTATAACTACCTGTAGTGTCACTTTAAATAAATTATTATATCCTTCATTATTGTCATTTATAATACCAACGAAGCATTTATAGTTTTCTCTTTTAATCTTATCATCCAACACTGTCAGAAGAATGAACTTTCAACTTTCTATAACATTTCAACCACTGTATTGATGGTCGTCCTCTTCAATCACTAGATTGATGGTAATCAGAGGGTGTTAGGGTCCGCTTCAGATATGATTATAATCATCAATTGAATCATCTGACTTAGATCATGTTTGGATGTATTACCAATATGAATAATATAAAATGTTTAATACGGTATTCATTTTAGTCCTTATATTGCACCCGTTAATAAGTTGATTTGTTGTTACAAATATTGACACTATTTTGAGGGAGGTTTATTTCTTCCATATGATGAACAAGTATGCGATAGGAAAGGATGAGCTAAAACTTCTGTTGGAAAATTTGGTTTGATTTAATAAAGACTATAATCATGTAAATTAAAGCAACCTCTGCCTTTTTCCTCAAAGAATTCAATCATGTATAAATTTTCTCAATCTGTACAGCGAAAAGGTTAAACAACACTTGAAAGTGGACGGGGTAGTACTTCTAAACTTGACTATGGGGTAGTACTTCTAAACTTGACTATTATTCCAAATTGATTTCGGTTCTGCTCAATATAGGCTTGTGATCATCAAGCTCGTCTTATCTACTGGTGCAGGTGAAAAGGAAGTTGAGGAAGAAGGGCCTGTAGAGTCTGCAGCAGCAAAGAAGAAAAAGAAGAAGAAAGAAAAAGAGAGAAAGGCTGTCGCAGCTGCACCAACAGCAGATGAGAAACAAGAAGAGGTGAAGAATGAAGCAAAAGCTAAAGTTAAAGTCTCTTACCATGTTAGAAAGATGCAAGAGGCGCGAGCAAAACGTGAGGAAGCTGAAGAAAGAAAAAGAAGGGAAGAAGAAGAGAAGTTAAGAAAAGAAGAAGAGGAGCGGCTGAGACAAGAGGAACTTGAGAGACTGACAGAAGAAAAGAAGCGTTTGAAAAAGGAAAGGGAAAAGGAAAAGATGTTGAAGAAAAAACAAGAAGGAAAGTTATTGACAGCTAAACAGAAGGAAGAAGCCCGTAGGCTGGAGGCAATGCGTAAACAGATACTTGCCAATGCAGGGGGTTTCCCATTACCTGCTGGAGATACAGGAGCGTTGCCTACTAAGCGGCCCAAGTATCAAACCAAAAAGTCAAAGCCTCAACCACAGTCAAATGGCGCTGTAGCTATGGATTCTGTACAAAGCACAGAGGAGACAATTGAAGTTCAGCATGAAGTTGATTCGGACATAGACATGATGGAAAAAGATAGGGTTGATGAACTACAAAATGTCGAGAGATCCCAAGAGAATGAGGCAGCTGAAGAGAATGGAGTTAAAGAAGAAGAAGAAGAAGAAGATGATGATGATACTGAATGGGACGCCAAAAGCTGGGATGATGCTGAGCTTAAACTGCCTGGTAAAAGTGCTTTTTCAGAGGAGGAGTCTGAATCTGAGCCTGGAACTATGGTTCGGGAGGTCAAAGGTGCTCGGTTGGCTAAGTCAGATGCTGGGCCTTTAACTGGTGCAAAGGCTCCAGTTATTCAAAGAGCTAGCTCAAGTGAAGCTACAGACACACACAATATTGAGCATACAAAGAGTAACCCTGAAGTTGGCATCGTTGACAAACCTAAGAGACAGGTTTCAAAAACTAAAGAAGCGTCAACATCAGATGACCATCTCAGCAAGGCCGAGAAGGATCTGCGCTCACCAATATGTTGTATTATGGGCCATGTTGATACTGGTAAAACTAAGTTGCTGGACTGCATCAGAGGAACCAATGTTCAGGAAGGTGAGGCGGGAGGTATTACTCAACAAATTGGTGCAACTTATTTCCCTGCGGAGAATATCCGTGAGAGAACTAAGGAACTGAAAGCTGATGCGAAGCTCAATGTCCCGGGGTTATTGGTAATTGATACACCAGGTCATGAGTCGTTCACAAACCTGAGATCACGAGGCTCAGGTCTATGTGACATTGCTATCTTGGTGGTTGACATAATGCATGGATTGGAGCCGCAGACCATTGAGTCCCTGAATCTTCTGAAGATGAGGAATACAGAATTTATTGTCGCATTGAATAAGGTAAGTGGCAATGTTAACCTTGCTGCATTACCTTTTAGTTTTATAAATGAGTTAGACAAGTTAATTGTTTGTAGTATTGCAATTTTAACAGCTTATTCCAGGTTGTAATATACTGCAATATTTCATTGTTATGCTTACTCATTAAGACTCCATTTGAAGGATGATCATAATTGTGATTGTTATTATTATATCAGTCATTTTGAATAAACCTGTTTCAAATCATTGTTTGGGATGTGATGATTTGTTTATTCAAATTCATCTATTCAATTGCAAAAGCACATCCAATATCAATATTAAAAAAAAAAATACATAATAGAATCATCAGCATGGGTCGATCATTTTATATTGATCAAACCTTTGATGCATGCAACAATTGCATCTTTTTGTTGCAATACATTGGAGAGAAAAAATATTAATAAAATTCATGAAATGAAAGGAAAAAAGTTCAAATTTCAGTTAGTTTTTAGGAGAGTAGCTTGCGTAAGGCCGATTTCAAGCCAGAAGAGACTACTACCCTTCCCTTTTTTAGCTTCTATGTTGATAAAGGCAAAAAATCCTTTGCAATTTCTCTGAATGAAGTCGGCGGTGGTAAGCAAAAATGGGACTCCTCAATCGTTGGCCAAGTAATGGGCAACAAAACCTCCTTTATCAATCTCAAAATTTTGCAGAAGCTAAAGGGAACAACAAAGGGCTAATTGAAACAATTGGCCGAGCAAGGTATGAAGGAAAAGATCACTTTTTCATTACTCTTGAGAATGTGCTTTACAAGGTATACTTATACAACATTGGTCAACTACTATACTAAATACAAGATACCCTCATTACTACAAAAATAAAGCACCATAAAGTGCATTCAAAACACCCTAGCCGGCTGGTCAACATAACCGAAAATATACACACTAAAGTCTCAATATTACAAGGCTAATACTACTCCTTTAATCACGCCTCTACAATCAAGCTATGCATTTACAATGGTGGTAATTGCTTTGACTCCAAGAATGGTGCACCTTCATCAATATAGCCATTATATCATAGCTAGTCAATAGGCCTTAATGGCTATTGACCCAACCGGTTGTCTCCTCCATTATGGCCATTTAATGGCCTCAATGATGGCTCAATTATGACTGTTGACTCCAACACTCCCCCTCAAGCTGGAATGTAGATATTGTTCATGCCAAGCTTGCTGATCAATTCTTCAAATGCCGGCCTATGCAAACCTTTCGTTAGGACATCCGCAGCTTGTTGTTTGGTGGGAATGTAAACCATGCTAAAACTTCCATCATCAATTTTTTCTCGAATGAAGTGACGATCCACTTCAACATGCTTAGTGCGATCGTGGTGCACTGGATTGTGGGCGATGCTCACAGCTGCTTTATTATCACAATAAAGAGTTATTGAGCCATTAAACATAACATGTAACTCTTTCAATACCTTTTTTATCCACAACCCTTCACATATACCATGTGCAAGTGCTCGGAATTCGGCCTCCGCACTACTTCTGGCTACCACTGCTTGCTTTTTGCTTCGCCAAGTGACTAAATTTCCCCAGACATACGTGCAATATCCCGAGGTAGACCTTCTGTCAATCAATGAACCTGCCCAGTCCACATCCGTATACACTTTAAGGCTCCTTTCTCCCCTTTTTCCAAAGAACAAACCTTTACCAGGAGTCCCCTTTAGATACCTTAGGATTCGAATCACAGCTTCATAATGTTGAGTTCTTGGAGAATGCATAAATTGACTTAACATACTTACAGCAAAAGCAATATCTGGACGAGTGTGTGATAAGTAAATTAGCTTACCAACAAGACGTTGATACCTTTCCCGGTTCACCTCCTCACCTCCATTAAGATCCAATTTCAAGCTCGGCTCTATAGGAGTGGCCGCTGGTTGGCATCCTAACATTCCTGTTTCATACAACAAGTCCAACACATACTTTCTTTGAGAAATAGATATACCTGAGGAGTTGCGCGCAACTTCCATGCCCAAAAAGTATCTCAACGAACCCAGGTCCTTCATTTCAAACCTACTGCTTAGATACTTCTTTAGTGAGTCAATCTCATCATGTGCATCTCCTGTTAGTATGATATCATCAACATAAACGATTAAAATGGCACGAGTCCCTTTCAAAGTATGTTTATAAAACATTGTGTGGTCAGCCTGAGACTGTACGAATCCTTGGGTTTTAACGGCTTGAGTGAACTTTCCAAACCATTCTCTTGGTGATTGTTTTAGTCCGTACAATGACTTTTTCAATCTACACACCATATTTCTTTCTTTAGTATAACCGGGTGGTAAGTCCATATATACTTCCTCGTGAAGATCACCGTTTAAAAAAGCATTTTTAACATCTAACTGTTGAAGTGGCCAATTAAGACATGCTGCTAAGGAGAAGAGAATTCTTACAGTGTTTAACTTGGCCATGGGAGCGAATGTTTCATTATAATCTATACCAGATACCTGGGTAAAGCCCTTAGCAACCAGTCAAGCCTTGTACCTACTGACACTTCCATCTGCATTGAATTTGACTGAGAACACCCATTTGCACCCCACTGGCTTCTTTCCTAGAGGTAGTTTCACGACATTCCAAGTATGGTTTTCCTCTAATGCCCTCAACTCCTCCTGTGACGAAGAGTGTAGGTCGGCGTTTTGGACTAGGTGACGAAGAGTGTGGGTTCTGTGGGCTGGCCGAAGGTTCGGCGGCCAAAGGTGTGGCCGCCGAAGGTGTGACTGAATCGGAATTAGGCTGAGAGGATGGCGGATCAGAATTAGAAGTAGGCTGAGATTCTCCCCCTAAACCACTGTCGGGTAAAAGTGGACCTGGTAGTGGTTCATTTGTATTTGGTTCAAAAGAAGTATATGAGTCAGAATTTGTTGAAGTTGATGGTGGTGAGGGAAAATAGGATTCAGTTTCCCGGAAAGATACATCCATAGTGACGAAGAAACGTTTTTGTGTAGGAGAATAACATTTATAACCCCGTTGAGTAGACGAATAGCCAACAAACACACATTTTTGAGATCGAGGTGCGAGTTTAGAGATAGATGAGTCATGAAGGTGAACAAAGGCGACACAACCAAACACTTTTAGTGGGAGAGATGCACTGCCCCGGAACAGAGGATATGTTTCGTAGAGAATGGAAATGGGGGTTTTAAACTGAAGAGTTTTAGAAGGAAGTCGATTGATTAAATGACATGCAGTAAGAACGGCCTCCCCCCATAAGTAAGTCGGAACGTGCATAGTAAACATCAGAGCCCGGGCTACTTCTAGAAGATGGCGGTTTTTTCATTCAGCTACACCATTCTGTTGAGGTGTATCTGGACAAGAACTTTGATGAATGATACCCTCGGAGGCTAAGTAGACATTCAGAGTTTTGTTGAAGTACTCAGTACCATTATCTGTTCGGAGAACTTTAATAGTGGTTTGAAACTGAGTCTTTATCATAGAGTGGAAATTTTGAAAGACGTTTGTGACTTCAGTTTTGTCTTTAAGAAGGTATATCCAACAAACCCTTGTATGATCATCAATGAATGTAACAAACCATCTGGCCCCCGAAATGTTTTTTATGCGAGAGGGTCCCCAAAGATCACTATGCACAAGATGAAAAGGAGCAGATTTGACATGCTGTTTAGATGGGTAATTATGTCTGACTTGTTTAGCAAAGACACATGCATCACAATGAAGAGTGGACAATTGTTTATTCAAAGGAAATAATTGTTTAAGATAACGAAGACTGGGATGTCCCAGTCTTTGATGCAGTAAGAGTACATCCATTGGTCTAGAAGCATTTTCGACACTAAGAGGGGTTGTAGGGGTAGAGGTGTGAAGTACAAATTTCTTTGTATCTATACTGTTGACATCCTCAAAGTGATAAAGGACACCTCTTTCTCTAGCAATGCCAATCGTCCTCCCCGATCCCTGCTCCTGCAAAACACACCATTGTGCAGAAAATTTAGCAACCCAACTAGTATCCTTGGTAAGCTTGCTAATAGCAATCAAATTACACTTCAACTTGGGAACATAGAGTACTGATTGGAGAGTAAGTGCAGAAGACAATTTTACAGTTCCTTTTCCCATAACTTGTGCAAAGGTCCCATCTGCTACTTTCACCCTCAGAATCTCGGAACTCGGAACATATGTTGTAAACAAAGATAGATTACCTGTCATATGATCAGTGGCCCCGGTATCTAGGATCCAGGGTGAGGCTTTCACAAAATTAACCGTACCTTGATGTGTGTTGGCATGGGTTGGTGCGCCACCTTCGGCCTTGACTTGGAGGAGTGAGATCAATTGTTCAAGTTGTGCCTTGTGTAGCACAACCTGATCGGCGCTGTTAGGAGACTCTCCTTCCGCGACTGCTGCAAGGCCACGGCCATGGATATGTGTTTTCTTCCCTTTTGAATCTGAGGGCTTACCATGCAGATTCCAGCACCTGTCTTGAGTATGTCCCAGTTTATTGCAATGAGAGCATCGAGGACGGTTACCTGTACGAGGTCCAGTGTTTCTGATGGCAAATGCAGATGCATCGCCTGGCCGCTCTGAAGGGGCAAAAGATGGCGGGTCCCTTCTTTCTCCAAGCATGACTCGGCGTCTACTCTCCTCTCTCCGGACTTCAGCAAACGCTTCACTTAGTGAGGGAAGTGGTCGCCTTCCTAGTATCCGGCCTCGTACTTCATCAAGTTCCTTGTTGAGTCCAGCAAGGAAATCATATAATCGTTCTTTTTCAAGGTGCTCCTTGAACTTGACATTTCCTTCAAGGTCTCCCCAGTCAGCCTCATAGTGTAAGTCAAGTTCCTGCCACAAAGATTGCAAAGTGTTGTAGTATTCAGTAATACTCATATTCTCCTGGCGTATTTCTTTAAGTTTATTCTTGATCTCGAAAACTTGGGAAGCATTTTCGAGATCAGAGTAGTGTTCATGAACAGCATCCCAAATAGCTTTAGCAGTTCGTAGAAACAAATAGGTACGGCTAATGTGAGGCTCCATAGAGTTGATGAGCCATGACATCACAAGGGAATTGTTGAGCTCCCAGACTTGATAGCGCGGATCATTCATCTCCGGCTTCACTGCCTGGCCAGATATGAAAGCCAGTTTCCCTTTGCCCCGTAGGACCATTAGAACTGACTGAGACCATAAGAGAAAATTCTTTCCATTCAATCTATGATTAGTGATTTGAAGGGAAGAGCTTTCATCTAGTGTTTGGTGTAGATTAGAGTCATTAGGAGATGCCACCTGAGTGGCGGCGGTGGGGCTGGCCGAAGGTGTGGCCGCCGCCAGCGGGGCGGCGGTAGAGGGGGCTGCATTTGACGATGATGAGCTCATCTCGGTATGGATGAGAAGGATATTTGGACTTGTTTTTAAGGTGAATGCTCTGATACCATGAAACAATTGGCCGAGCAAGGTATGAAGGAAAAGATCACTTTTTCATTACTCTTGAGAATGTGCTTTACAAGGTATACTTATACAACATTGGTCAACTACTATACTAAATACAAGATACCCTCATTACTATAAAAATAAAGCACCATAAAGTGCATTCAAAACACCCTAGCCGGCTGGTCAACATAACCGAAAATATACACACTAAAGTCTCAATATTACAAGGCTAATACTACTCCTTTAATCACGCCTCTACAATCAAGCTATGCATTTACAATGGTGGTAATTGCTTTGACTCCAAGAATGGTGCACCTTCATCAATATAGCCATTATATCATAGCTAGTCAATAGGCCTTAATGGCCATTGACCCAACCGGTTGTCTCCTCCATTATGGCCACTTAATGGCCTCAATGATGGCTCAATTATGACTGTTGACTCCAACACTAATGGAAACTCAAAAAATATCAGAAGACTTATTCATTTCCAAATTTCAATCTGAAGATTGCAGGATTAAAACCTGGAACTCTCCCCAATGTCCTTCGGCAACAAGGTCTTATTCTTGTGGCCTTAGACTCCGGACAAGAAAATTGAAAAGCTAAACTAAATGTCGTTCTTGTTTGGCTGAGGCGGTCTTCTTTGAGGCTCCAATATTTAAACAAGAATACAATGGATAAGATTGAGAGTCTCTTTGGAAAACCTCTTTTTTTTTTGACATAGCGACAAGGGTTCATACTCGAGTTGCTTTTGCAAGAATTTACGTAGAAATCAAGGCTAGAAAACTCTCCTAAGGGGTTGACGTTCATAGATGAATACGGAGAAGAAGTTCGTCAAGAGATTTCTTACGAGTGGATGTCAATTCAGTGTCCCAAATCTTTTGGTCACTCTTGTGAAGCTGTGGAAATGACAAAAGGCCATCCAATCATTTGTCTGACACAAAGCTCCAACCAGTTGCATAAAAGAATTGACTAAGGAAAGAAGGAAACAGAAAAGTGCATGTTAATGCTCTTTTCTCTAAGCAAATAAGCTTGAGGATGTCAAGCATCCTCATCGGCTTGCCCAACTAAATTTTGAAGTTGACAATCACTATAGAGTGGTCTACACCGACAAACACCAACATAACATTAGCAGGAACCATAATTGGGTGGTTGGCAGTGCTAGCAGGCATTCTTAAGATCAAGGCTCTGCCCATTGAGAAAATAGCAGGGAAGCAGCTTGAGAAAGTGATTTAAAATAAATAAATTTGACACTCTGGTGAGTGGAGATAGTTATGTTCCGGATTGTTACTCTGAGGAAGAACTGGCTTCCTCAGAATATGAAGCTAAAGATCATAAGCCTAGGGAAGAAGGATAGAAGAACACTTCCATTTGAAGATGGCTAGGAAGAAAGAAAAGAAGCAGAACACTCAACTGGAAGAGAATTCCACCTAACTAATGAAAGTGATTTAAACTGAAACTGATACTTTTGGAGGAAAATTTGCAAAGAGGAACCACTAGGATAAATAATTGAATGCATTGAAGCAGAAGATGAAGGAGATGAAATGGACCAAAAACAAAGTTTTTAAGCTGCGGAAGCCAAGTCAAAGAAGAAGAACAAAGTGGTAAAGTGAAAATGCTCCTATGAACTGGGAAATGAAAATGCTGATGTGCTGGAATTGAACATGATGTTCTCTCCATGTCTCATGTTAAGGAGTCCGAAGTCAAAGAACAAATTCAACAGCCTGATGCAGTGGTTGACTTAACGGAGGGCCCTGACGGCGAGACTGTTAAGCAATATAGTAGAGGCAGTAGTAGAGGAAAGAGACCAAAGCTTAATGGAACAAACTTAGTATATTGGACTAGTACTCTCTCTGTTTTTTTTTTGTGTTTTTTCCTTCTTCTTTTTTGGGTTGGGGGGGGGGGGGGGTTGAGTGTTTGCAGGGTGGTTGAAAACCATACTTAACAGAGTTTAGGGGTGGAGCAGGTGTTTAGCTCTCGTAATGTTAAAACTTCAGTTGTATTGCATTTTCAACTGTATCACATGTTCTGATTATTATTTTTCCAGGTTGATAGACTCTATGGATGGAAGACAAGTCGCAATGCACCTATTAGGAAGACATTGAAGCAACAATCTAAGGACGTCGAAATGGAATTTAACACCAGGGTGACTCAGGTTATATCTACAGATTCATCTTTTTTTGACTTCAATCATGTATGGCTTACCAGAACCTTATTAAAATTGAAATCTCAATATAAACAGGTTGTCACACAGTTCAAGGAACAAGGTATAAACAGCGAATTGTACTACAAGAACAAAGAAATGGGAGAGACTGTCAGCATTGTGCCTACTAGCGCAATCAGGTTAATTTGTCATCTCTGTTTATTTCGTGTGGAATGCTTGGTCCAAACCTGTCTCTGTTTAAGTTGGGTTTTCCTGTTTACCTATCTTTAAACATGATTTGGATATTCTTGGTCCTGTAGCGGTGAAGGTGTGCCGGACTTATTGCTCTTATTGGTGCAATGGGCTCAAAAGACCATGATTGAGAAGCTTACCTATAGCAACCAAGTGGAGGTCTACTTCTTCACTATCATCTTGAAACTACTGGACCTGTGACAATATCGTGAATTTTTTTGCCTAA
The DNA here is from genome assembly GCA_036186865.1 of Eustoma russellianum. NCBI lineage: Eukaryota > Viridiplantae > Streptophyta > Magnoliopsida > Gentianales > Gentianaceae > Eustoma > Eustoma russellianum. The sequence continues at coordinate 13,337,355 of AP025049.1, forward strand.
ATAGATGAGTGGTTTATTTTAGAACTTTGAATCTCTTTTTTCAGTGTACTGTTTTGGAGGTTAAAGTTATTGAAGGACACGGGACAACCATAGACGTGGTGTTAGTTAATGGTGTGCTCCATGAAGGAGACCAAATTGTTGTTTGCGGCATGCAGGCAAGTTCGCATGCCTTGAGCTTTTATAAGATATATTTTTCTTTTTCTTACACAGTTGTTTGTTGCAGGGGCCTATTGTTACTAGCATTCGAGCATTGTTGACACCTCACCCAATGAGGGAACTGCGTGTAAAGGTAACCTTTTGATAACGCCATTTTTTGGGGTTTTTTTAGGCTGCACTTTTTTTATTAATGAGTTACGCTGACTTCAAAATGGTTTATGTTTTTGGGTGCTTATGTTATCTAACGTTTTTCGGCCTTCTGGTGCTGTCTTTGTTATTGTACGCTTAAGATGATTTAGTTTCATGAAGGAGAAATTTTGAGGAGGCATTAAAGCTGCAGAATGTTGAAGCTTGAATTAGAATATTTGGTTATGTTTCCGGGTTACAAGTGTGATCAAATGGGTGGTTTCAGTATATGTCTTGTGGTCTTTGGCTTCTTTAGTGATCCTTCTCTGCATTTAGAGCCTATGATTGCTAGGTAGCAGGGGGGGGCTTTCTAAGGGGGAGTTGGAGCAGGACCAAATGGTAGTTTGCAGCAGTACTTGAATTTATCCACTTTAGGTTAGGAGGATAGTGTCAAGCTCAAGGAACTATAATTTGGTATAAGGTTTTGAATTAAGCCAACTACATGTTACTACCATCTGCTGTTTCTTGTTGACAGAAATTACTCTTTCCAGCAGCTAATCAAGCATGCTGTATCCTCCTTTCCCTTGTGGGAGGAAATCTCAAATCGTGGAATTTTTTGTAATTGTCCCCCTTAATGGATTCCCTTCTTCTGTTAAGCATTCTGTTGTTCGCAGAGGAGTTCCACCTTCCTCTAATCATGATTGTTTCTTCAAATACATCCCCAACCAAGTGAGTGTGTTGACTTCTCAGTTTGCTTGAACCCTGTTATCCTCAGATCTTTCAATGCTTTCCTCAAATGTCTAATACGTTAAAGGTCACTGCCAGTTTGTTCTGGTCTCGCGTTTGTGATCAAGTACATGACCGATAAAATGGGTATCTTGGAGGGCATGCCTGTGGATCTAGTAGGGTCTCTTTATCTGTTATGAGGACCTATGATGTGCTGATATAAACTCTTTAAGAGAACCTTTTGATCTCTTCTGAGGGAACTCCATGCCTACGAGCTAGCTAAGAGAGATTTCTCTGATCTCTTTGCTTTAAGGGTCTGAAAACCTTGGTAGGAAGATGATGGTTGGTTGCTTTCTATTCATGGGAAACCTTCTTTAAATAGAGAGGCAGAGAAAGGATATAACATTTCGAAGATCCTTAACCTGGCAAACTTGTCGACAATCCAATCTTATACAACAATTATGGGACAAATCTCCTTCAACAGATGTCCAAACTAAAATTGTGAACATCATTGTCAGTTCTGTGCATAAAGAGCTTCTAGTGTATTTTCATCTCTTGGAAATGAAGCATTGATGTTGAGGCAGTTCGGCGCAGGACTAAAGAAATGATGGCCATCTTTTGTAAATCAGCTTATTAGTGCGTCCTTGTTACCTAAAGCATATGGCAGAAAGTATTCAATGGGCGTCTTTTATTTACTAGCTCTATGATACTGACTGTCTTGATTTGTTTATGAATCAATAATTTGGAGATTATGTGATTCAGGGAACTTATTTGCATCATAAGGAGATTAAAGCCGCACAGGGTATCAAGATAACTGCGCAGGTACGTGATTTGAATTTTGCGAAATCAAATATGTGTTATTTGGTTTCTTGTCTCCTCTGGTAGCTTGAATACTTATATATCATGTTGTGTGATTATTGCCATAAAAAAGGAGGTTCATTGGTTCATAAAACTTCGCACTGCAAGCTGGCAAATGAAGCACCTTCTCGAGACGTGAATTGCTGTGTGGCTTCTGGCTTTAAAAGCAAATATTTCTGTTGGTTGTCCCGTGCAATAAAATGATCTAGTGCTTGGTTAAATGCAAATTCAGCTCCCCTAAAATTATTTACTTTCTAATGGAATCCCAAACAATGGTTGGTCTCATACAGGGGCAACCTATTGCTTTACGTTAGACACAGCAGAATGGTGTGTCGTTATCTTGCGTGCTTAGTTTGGCCTATAATCTAGTTTGATAGTGGGGGTGGGGTGGGGTGGGGGTTTTACTTCAAGTGGAAGAAATGTTTTTGTTCCCCAGAATTTCATTCAGCATACATTAAGCAATACACCCTACAGTTTGATTTCTGGCTTTGTCACAAGAAAGAGAGCTGTTTCAATATCCATATCTCGCTCTGAAGACTTCTCCTGTTTTTTCCTTTATTCTATTTAGGGCCTTGAACATGCAATTGCTGGCACTGGCCTTCACGTAGTCGGCCCGGGAGACGATTTAGATGATATTATGGAAACGGCCATGGCTGACATGAGAACGGTGATGAACAGAATTGACAAAAGTGGGGAGGGAGTCTATGTTCAAGCTTCCACCCTTGGATCACTGGAAGCACTATTAGAGTTCTTGAAGACCCCTGCTGTGAATATACCTGTCAGTGGTATAGGCATTGGCCCTGTGCATAAGAAAGATGTTGTCAAGGCGAGTGTGATGCTTGAGAAGAAGAAAGAATTTGCGACAATTTTGGCCTTTGATGTCAGGGTAACCCCGGAGGCCGGGACACTGGCTGAGGAACTCGGTGTCAAAGTGTTTTGTGCTGATATAATATACCACTTATTTGACCAGTTCAAGGCCTACATAGAAGAGCTGAAGGAGGAGAAGAAGAGGGAAGCTTCTGAAGACGCAGTTTTCCCCTGCGTTCTGAAGATTATACCAGACTGTGTCTTCAATAAAAAGGATCCCATTGTTCTAGGGGTGGATGTAGTTGAAGGCATTGCAAAGGTACCGTCACCTGTCATCTTATGCTCTTATTCTTGAAGTTGCTTTATGTGGGGTGTGTCTGTTTTATTTTATTTATTTTATCTTATTTTGATGTTATTTAGTTAAGTAACTCCTCTTTCTGTCAATTACCCAAAAAAAAAAAAAAAACCCCTCTCTGTATAGTGGTTGTCGGTTGCTCTTTTCTTTTGTTTTTCTTTCCTTGGAACTTTATGATATTTGATGACATGTAAATTCCAACATTGTTTGCTGTCAGTATTTCTCTAATTTTTGAAATTGAATTTCCTGCTATTAGCTTCAGTTTTTGTTTATGTGGTTTTTGCCATTTCTTGTACTGATAGCTCAACTATGTCATAACTACTCGATTCTCCTATTGAATATGATTGCATATGTGATAGTTGATTATTGTCTCTAATCGCATTCTTTTCATTGGCATAATAAATGTGCTCTAGGATAGTCTTCCACTCTGCCAGTAAAGTATATGACTGATTTTTATCGACTTGTCCCACCCTCTTTTTTCCCCTCTGCTTTTCCTTCCCTCTTTTCTTTATGTTGCCAATGATGTAACGCAGAACTTCTTTTCTTAAACTGTTTGCAACATCCTGAATCAGAAAAAAGGGGCTGTTTGCCATATCCTTAGTATGACACCAGAATTGGATATTCTCTTTCTTGAATCGTATGTGTATGCTTCTGGCTGGCTTCTCTCTTCTCATGATTCAATTTAAGCAGGTTGGGACTCCGGTGTGTGTGCCTCAGAAGGAATTCATTGACATTGGACGGATTGCTTCCATAGAAAACAACCACAAGCCAGTTGATATTGCAAAGAAGGGCCAGAAGGTTGCCATTAAGGTAGCTGCTTGTTGCAATACCTGAGGCTAATGAAACTGCTTTATGCAAGGACTAGATTTTAGGCATTTTATTGCAAACGAAAATTTGTTGGTAATACACTGGCTTAGGTAGATAATGAACACTACAATGCTCCATATTTGTAATCAGGCTGTGAGGAACGTTGAAGGTTTGCCACATAATAAGGGAATTCTGGTTGTGTTGGAAATGCTTTTTATGATAGAAAGTTATACATGTAGGTTTTATCTATGAATTTTTGCTGGTTTAGGAATGATAAAAGACTCCTAGTGGTAACAAGACTTGAATGTTGTTGTTGTTGGAATGTTGGCGATTAGAGTAGAGTAGGTCTCCTGGGATTTAAATACCTTGAATAGGGAAATGTAAATACACCTAAAATGTGTAGATCTAAAAGTCGTGGCGTAGACTTAGATCTTCTTATCTTCTTATGAACATATATGTGAATGCTAAAGTTGTTGATGACTTAACTGATGTTTAGGCTTAATTTCACGTCATCATTTATGTGGCTTGACTTCTGCAGATAGTGGGCAGTAATTCCGATGAGCAACAGAAGATGTTTGGAAGACATTTTGAGATCGAGGATGAGCTTGTCAGTCGGATCTCGAGGAGATCAATTGACATACTCAAAGAAAATTATCGGGTAAATTCTCTCTTTTAACTTTTTCATCCGAGATGTCTATTTCCCCAACATGACATGCTTGTTATGTGATGTTGCTGATGGGCTACTGAATTTCGCAGAACGAACTGAACAATGAGGAATGGAGACTGGTGGTTAAACTGAAAAAACTTTTTGAGATACAATGAGTTGCAGAAGTGACAATATTAGCAAGAAGTCGTCAACCAGTTTTTGGGGTTGGTTTGTTATCGGAGATGCTGTTTGGAGTTCTGCGCCGCAGGTTGTCCAAGTCCACCCGACTTTGAGATTTGTTTGTATATCAGAGATGCTGGTTGGAGTTCTACACCACCGATCTTGCAATCCACACGGTTAGCTTTTCTTAAGGATATACACTCTTGTGAAAGCCGAGAGTTGCATATGGTTTCTCTTTGAGAGAGCAATACCATTTCTTGTTGCTTCTGCTCATCCACAGTGAAGCGAAAGGTTTCTCGGTATATTGTTGTGTAATTTTATCACTAACTTAACAACGCTCTGTGTCTTTTCTACTTTTTTCTCCTGTCCTTTTTTGGGGAGGTGGGGATAAAATAATACTTTTGTTGTTTCCGCACGACGTGTGGCTTTTAGTGAGAAAAACACAGAGAATTGGCGAAGTTGAGGCCGTTTAATTGGATTTGATGCAGTGAGCACAAGTTTTTTGAATGCATCCTGTCCACATGCAATAATACTTGGAGCAACTCTTACCAACATAATCTTTTGTCGGTCAAAGGTTTTAGATTGTAGTTTGATATGTGGGAGTTGCGACTTGTATTTTTCTTTTTGCTACTTCTGCTTCAAATGCGATAAATTTTGATGTCGTTGAGGTATACTGGGGGTATGTATTGTTGTTGTTTTGCTGCTTCAAATGGTGAATAAGTTCAAGGAAAAGTCAAGTCAGTGTCTTTTCCTCCTCTCTTCACCCCCCCCCCCCCTCCCTCTCTTCTTGTTAATTCCTTTTAAGGGAGTGAATATTTCCGCACCTCATTGTGCATATTCACACTCTATTTAAAAATTAAACTTATTTGACCATATTATCCTTAATTCCTATAGCTATATTATTGGATCTTCAAAATCTACTAGTCTGTCACTCGCATGATCATGTGGAACAAGGGAGAGGTAAGATCTTGAAAATTCTTCCTCAGTGGCAACATCAATTTTGATTGTTAAGAAAGTTAGCGACTGAAACAGAAGAAAACTATCTCCCCCCCCCCATCCATCCACCCCCTCCCCCAGCCTCCCCTTTTCTCTCTGAATCAGCTCATGAACATCCAAATTTCCCGATGTGATTCCCAAACAATATTTCTGGTAATAAGTTAATTACAATCCACCGTGGCGCAAGTTGAGAGGTCTTTCTCCTGTGAAAGTAAATCTTTTATTAAGCTAAAAAGAATATGATACAATCGCTTGCCACCGATTCCGGCGATGCAGGAAAAACTTAATCCAAATGATGTAGGAGATGAACGAAGACAATGAACATACAGCAATTTATAAATTTTGAGGGAATTAAAGGGAATTGTGGAAAGTAATGAATTGATTCAAAGAAGATCTTATCACGCCCTAAATGAATTTTAAAATAATACCGAATTGTAAAATTTTAAAGAAAACCCTTGAAATAAGAGTCGAGTGTAATTTCTCTTACCGAATGAGGTTGGATTTTCTTCAAGAAGGAAAAAAAAAAGGAAAGTTTAATACTCCTCACTTCGTCACAAAAAAATTGTCATTTATTTTTTTGTAATGTCTTAGAAACATATCAACTTTCTATATTATTTTTAAAGCTTTTGAGCAAGTTAACTTTTAAAGTTTATGTGATTTTCCAAAAATATATTTAATAAGAGACAAGGCGTTAAATGTCAAACAACAGTAGAACAAAGAAGAAAAACCTTTAGATTTTTTGGTGAAGTAGTCCCAATAATAAAAAAGGACTTAAAAAAAACATATCCACTTTGTATATCAAATTATAAAGTTTTTTTTTGAGCATATTAACTTTTAAAGTTGATCTGCTCTTCAACCAATATATTTAATAAGAGACAAAATATTAAATGCTAAACAACCATAAAACAAAGACGAAAAACATTTTAATTCTTTGGTTAAGTAGCCCTAACAAAAATAAAGGAAAACAATGAGAATATAACATAATTTTAATAATGAGACAACAAATCATTACAAGACGTTATTTTATTAAATTAGAACTCAAAAGCAATAACATTTTTCGGATGAAAGGAGTAGCCATCTAGAAAGTAACGATAATAACACATACCCAGCATATTTCAAAAACGACCAAAGCTATCTCGCAACAATTACCTTTGTTTAAGGACAAGTTCCTAGGTCTTTGACCTATCTCGAGTGAACTTTGTCCAAGATGCACAGAAATCCTTCCTTTTAGTTTGGAAGCAAATCGAAATATGTTCCAATAAACAGAGACCTGTGACAGAGCAAATAGTGCGTTAAAATTCTACTATGTTCTATTGGTATCTCAATCCATTGAAACTTTTCTAAAGTATATTAATGCAAGGAAACTTGCTTCCACTAGCATCCCAATATCAATACAAGAAAACTTAATGCGGTTAAGATCAGAAGAGACAGAAAGGGGTACAAAATATGAGGTCTCTAATCACGCGTTGCTACGTGTACAAGTAACTTTTTTTTAAAAACCACCAAAATTTAAATCTCTTCCCTTTTTGTACACGCAACAACGCGTGATTAGAGACCTTATATTTTATCTCACTTTCTGACTCTCCTGATCTGAACCGAACCTCATGTTAATAAGATTGAGACTTCATCACTGTGTTCGAGAGATATTACACTTTAAATACTCCAGGCTTTACCATTAAATTATTTCCACGGCTTTCCATAGCTATTACCTTTGAAGTACTACATGTGAGATCAACGGTAACGTGCGATTCCCAATTTTTTAACCTGATTATGAAATTACCTTTGTAGGCGCACTTTTAGCTATATCCGTCTCCATCGAAGCACAAAACCGTCAATTCAACCATATCCTTGTAATTAGTTTTAAGGGAAGACCTTCATATACGGCGTCGTTTCAACCTGCCGCTTCAAAATTTCCTTTTTAAACAAACTCTACTTTCCAAAAATCCATCTTATGAAGTTGTCGTCATTCATTCATCGAGAAAATCAGCTTTGTATAAAGATTTATTCGTTTTCATTTTTCTGCATTGTTTGTTGTTTGTAAGTGAGAGGTACTTCTTTTAAGAAACTTTTCTTAAACCCCGAAATCTTGATTTTTTGGAGGCATTCTAAACCTAGTTCGTGTTAAAAATCGAAGTTCTTTTGGTGGATTTTCGGTTATTCCATCGTTTCGATCGGGGTATGTATTGATTCGTTGTATAGTTAAATGGCGGATCAAGAGGAAGATAATTTGAAGATGAGTATGTTGCACGAGCCACCGGAGCCAAAAAGGAGCAGGCCGGAGGAAAATGTTGGTTTGGAAGAGGAGATGGAGGGGGAATCATCTGAGATGAGGAATAGAAGGGTTCAGAGAGAGTTGATGGCTGCTGCGGCTGAGAAGAGGATGTTGGCAGGTCGGAGTTCGCCAGCAAAACCGGTGGTGCCGTCGAGAGTAGTAGAAATTAAGGTGGAGGAAGAAAGAAGCGGAGGGGACGGTGTTGGTGCCGCTGTTGATGACAGTAGGGTGTTTGGTAAGGCTAAAGATGTGAACCTGGTAAAGCGAGAAGAGAAAAGTGGGAATTCTGGATTGCAATTGTCGCCTCCTGAGGTTCAACAGTTGTTTTTGATGATTTTTGGAGGTCAGGTTACGAAAGATATACTCGCACAGTGGAGTAAACAGGGGATTAGGTAAGTATACTTTTTTTCTAAGATTTAATGATATATTTTCTGAGAAACGGCACTTTCTTTGTTATGTGATGAATTTTCCCCAAAAACATGTCTTATGGGGAAGAAATTGGATTTTATGACTTGCCTGTTTCTGGATGATATATGATGGGCAATGGGATCAGAGTTTCTGTAATGCTTAGAATTCTGTTGTCAAAGCTCTTCATGACCTGTGCTGAGGATTTTAGATGAATCAGATTACTAACACATACATTTGGCTGTCTTACTTTTTATTTTTATTTTTTCATTATTTTTTAGGCTGCATTTATGGTGATATTGCTGGTCCTTGCATGTATTTTGTATTTGGGTGTAAAGTGTTTATAGCTTCATAACGATAGAAAACCGCACATTTCATGTTATTATGTTTGTAGCCCATACATTTGTACTTTTGGAATTGACATATAGATGAGTGATGATCTAAGCTACATTAGCACCGACAGGTCATTCATGTGAAACAGGGATGCCTTATTCTTGGCTCTTTAAGGTGCTTGTCTTTTATTACGTATTGATAAACGAGAATCGTTGATTTAGTTTTGTAATCTTGTTGATTTGACAATGATATTTCTTGGCATTCATTTTATCCATTTTGTGTTTCATGTGAATTGAAATTAATGCTTGCACATAAAATATGGAAAACTTCAAAACCCTTCTGGATATATTTCTAGCTTTGAGAATTGACTATATAGTATGTTTTAAATCTTTCCCATGCTAGACTTTCTCCATCTAGTCTGTTGGCTTCCTTTTACCCTACTTTTGGCTTCCGTACCCTGCTTCTGATGTCATCGAGTTTCCGCATTTGAAATGTAATGTAAATTTTGTTGAGATATTTAACTGCGGAACAATACTCGACGTAATTTTCATTATGGGTCATCCGGAAACAACTTCTGTATGTTTCCAACACATATGTAAGGTTGCGTATATCCGACCCCCCTTACCCTGCCATAGGCGGAAGCCTCTTATGCAATGGGGTATTGTTGTTGTTGTATTTCACTGTGAAACTTTTCAAGTCTATAGTCACTGATATAGGCTTGCGACATTGCTATGTCATGCAAATGCTGTGGTGATATGTGTTTTTCTGGAGATGTGAGTTTACTATATATGTGTTGTAGTTAGGTCACAGATACATAGCAAAATCCATGCTAGTGTTGTAGAGATGTAATATCACATAATTCGTGAAATAAAGATATTCTTTGTGATCATTTGATGAAATAATTTTAAGAACTAAGCACCATAGGCTTCGTTTAGTAAGAAATTTAAATCATGATTTAAGTTAATTTGACTTATCACATGCCTTTCAACCAGTAATTCAAATTTAATCATATTTTCCTTCAAAGCTTAGATCTACTGTTTTTTCTCTTTTAATAACTCTAAACACACAAATACAATTTCTAGAATGATAGTTTCATCAATATAAGTCAAGTAGGCTTATATTAAAGGACATCTTCTAATGATTAGTTAGTACCATATTGCACATTTTCTAATGTTGATATTGTCTTTCTTTTTTTTTTGTTGCGGGTCCTTAAGTTGAGGTTGGCTTTCCTTGTAAATTCATTGATCCTGCCAAGTTATCTGGACACTTGCTTGGTAAGAAATGGACATATACCCTCAGGCTGTTCATTAGTAAGGATATCGTTTATTTCTTATTTTCCGTTGCTTGTGTGAAACCTTGAATTGTTAGATTCCCTTTTTTTTGGGAGATTTCGTATTGAGTCTATTAACGATCACTTTCTGTAGATATAAGCTAGCTGTTTGTCCTGTAATCCCTTATCTAATGGTTCTACGTGGGCTAACGAGAATTTGAATTGGTGAACAGCACTGATCTTTTCTGGAAATGAGGTTTAAAAATAGTTGTTAGTGTCATATTCAGTTTTTTTAGATAATCCATGCATTCTTCTTTTGTCAAAATTGATGTTTTCTGATTTCTTTGCTTTGTATTGATTTGATACCTTGCTTCTTTTGTTTCCTAATTTTGCACAAATCTAATTCATTTATAGGTTTAGTTCTGATCCAGAAACGTCTATGGGCTTAGTGCAGCATGAAGGTGGTCCCTGTGGTGTTTTAGCCACCATTCAAGTAATGATTAGATCTCCTAAATTATGATACTATTTGAACTTTACCTTGCTAAGATTTCTTGATGAGTTCGAGCTTTTGATGTTTTTGCCTTTTTAATTCTCTTAGCGCTTAATTTATTTTGAGCGAGCATTTACTCTTTTTTCCCCTTTCTTTTTGGGGAAATATTATTGTAGAAGTATAGATTGAAGTATATGTATATAAAAAGAACGAGGAAAACCCAGGTAAATTTCAAAAAAAAGAAGTATACGTATAAATGTACACATACTGTACACATTTACGTGCATACAGTAAATAGCTTTGTATACATACACACAACACATACTGTACACATTTACATACATACAGTAAATAGTTTTGTATACATACACACACATAGTAAAAATGCTTTTATATAAGTCCTAAAAACACTAATAAGTCACCTGCTAAGTGATTGTTGAGATAGCTATAGACTAGAAAACTAGCCATTGGCAGATTTTGCCCCTTGCTGCTTCTTTCCTTAGTCTCTATAGAAGGCTTTACTTTTCTACATTTAAAATTAAGTGAATGAATAATAATTCTTCAACTTTCTATATAGTATCAGAGCTATCTCTTTTTTCTTCCTCTTCTTAATAAATAAGTGTTTAAATGATTGCCTTTCATCCTCTTGAAATAAGCGAAGGTGAGGCAACTTCCACCCTTAAACAACCTTCTGGATAAGGTCTAATGCATCTTCTACCTTTGATGGAGCTCCCGTCATAATTACTAACCATAAACTCACTGGCAACAACTACCTGTCATGGAATTGGGCTGTTGAAATGTTATTCACTGGCAAATGCAAAGAGGATTATCTCTTTGGAGATGTAATCACTTCCGTCTACAGATTCTAAGTTTAAAGTCTAAAAATCTAAAAACTCTGATTATATCTTGGTTAATAGGGTCAGACCTCTAATATTAGTGGCAACTTCATACTTTACTTTGTTGTTATTGAGATTTAGTCAACAGGCTAGGAGATGTATTCCATGAAATATAACATCTCTGAACTGTATGAACTTGAAGCACAAGTTCAAGACATTAAGCAAAGAGACTTGACAGTCAGTAAATATTATTTCCAATTGACAAGAAGCTGGCAGTAGATGGATGTATATGAAACACACCAATGGAACTGTCTAGTTGACTGTTTAAACACATTGTTGAGACCAGAAGAATATCTATCTTCCTTACTGGTTTACATAAAGACTTTGATGTTGTGAGAAACAAGATAATTGGCACAAAATCTCTGCTAAGTCTTGAAACTGCCTTCTCTAAAAAAGCCATGAAGAGAGCATATTTAAACTTATGATGGAACTATACCTACCTTAGTAACTGAAGGATAAACCTTTGTAGTTGATAAAAACACTAATACTAGCATACTTGGTGTTCAATCAGTGCCTAATCTTGATGATCAAGCTTTTATTCTTACAACCAAAAAAAACAAATACACCTGGACAAACTTGGAATAATAGGTCGTTCTGCAAATACCGTAAGTAATCAAGTTATCTGATAGAAGAATGCTGGTCACTTTATGAAAAATCAGGGGAAGGAAGACCCTCAAGACCTACAAACAATCCTTGGAGACCAGCAATGTCTTATGTTGCCAATTCAGTCAGGAACAACAACTATAGTGGACAAGAAGGGAATTCCACACTACCAACTTATAGTGTGAATTTTCTCTCACCTGCCTGTTGTTTTGAAAGCTGATAATATGCTTCCTCCATGGTTTAATGATTTGACACTTTATCCCTTGTATGATGCACACGTGTGAGAAGAAATTTCAGAAAACACAATTTCCTTAAAGATGATAACTAACAGATATACAACTTCTTGCATTAAATAATGATGGGCAAATTACCCTTTTGTCCCAGTAGTTGGCCTTCTAAAACGAAGCTGTCCAAGTTTAACATAATCCTTTTGGTTTGTAAATATTCCTTCTAGTCCTTGTGGTTTCTGCTGTGAACTCAGCCACTTTCAGCCAATCCTTTTGGTTCACCAAATCTTCCATTCCCTCAGCCACTTTAACTCATAGTGTTCCATTCCAATGTGGCAACATCCTTCCCTTCTGAACTTTTTTTGCTCTGTAATCACTAGACCTCCTGCTCCTGAACTCCACCAACTTTACCTCTTCTACCTATGATTACCTCAAATTGACATCTCCACCACCTCAATCAAGAAAACTTTCAATGTCTTAACTGCAGTCCTATGGCACCATCAATACCTTTTGCTATTATTTCACTTTGAACCGCCACCTAAAAAGCACAACCACCACATGTGATCCCTCAAATAACTTGGTGACACCTGATTTCATACATGAATTCACCAAGTTATTGAAACCCAGTAAAAAATCTGATGCAATATGATTTTCCGTGGGATTATGTTGCTGAACAAGATTATAAATCCAATGCATGGGTTCGTAATGGCCTCCATGATGGATTGGATGAGGTGAGCTAGATGGAGACAGTGCCAGAGATGGCAGAAGAATTGGGTTTGGCGGATAAGGTAGCTGAAGTGGTGGAGGACGAGATGGCCTTGGAAAACAGGGGTGCAAGATTTTCTGCAAGACGGTTTGGTAGATGATGGCGAAAATGGTGGTGGAGGAGGATGAGATGGCTTGGAGTCCAGTTGGTGGATTTGGACCGAAATAATTTTTTGCCTGGTGCTTAACTTTTTCCAGTAAATTTACTTAATTAGTAGTATTATATTCTCTCCGTTAATTTCGTCAAAGCCATGAGGAATCCTATTCTAACTGGACCCTGCTTTTCTGTTCACGTCACCTGTGTTGACATGGAACAATATGGGTGAGGTGTGGGATCTTTATAGGATACTTAGCTAATATTGGGTGCTTTGACTAAAAGTTTGTGGACTGATTGTTTTAGAAATGGACGGTTGAAGATGACAGGAAGCGTGATTTTTTTAGATCTTTATGGCAAAAAATAATGCTGTTTTAGGATAACTTTTTTCTTTAAAATCCTTTTGAAACCTTGCATATTTTAAGAGAGAAAAATTCTATTTGATATAGATTGCATGTATATGGGTATAAATAGTTAATATTTAAAAAAAGAACTTGTTCAGGCCCCCAGATCCAACTCTTTGTATGTGTCTCCCTATCTTAAGTTCTATTAATTAAAGAATCGGACATTTAATATGTGTCTGTTTCTGATACTGGCACCTGAGTCTAGGTAAAATTACCTTCTCTTACATAGATGGTTATAAATTTTAAAACAAATGAGTAATTTGGTTGTTCAAGCTCCATTCGTTTTATTAATACATCTTGGAATCTGATATAAAATGCTTCCCGTTCATCACTTCTATTTTTCTTTGGTTTGGGTCTGGTATCAGTGAACTACAAGGGGCAAAAGGTTGTGTTTAAAACCATTGGTATCAGTGAACTAAAGTGAACTTTTTCTTAAAATGACTCTTTTGCGAGAAAATTGAATTACAAAAAAAATGAAAAGGTGTTTGCGAATAAAAACAAGAAAAAGAAATTTTTTTGCTGCCACTCCTGAATTAGATTAGAACTTTTTACTCATTATGCACGGACTCCCTGCCAGAGTTTGATCATAAAGTAATGCTGAAAGAAAATTGAGAGTAACGTGTCTTAAGTTTATTTCGAGTCTGGCTGTCATGTGATTGTGGTTTCTTCCCTTTCTGCTCTTTTTCCCCGAAATAAGACTTGTATAGTACGGAACTCATCTTTTGCTTATGTCTTCGGAGTTTATATCTGTGGTTGAATTTTAAACTTCGATAGGGACCTGCCCCTTTTTGGTCAATCTTTCTCCGTGATTATAATTATGCACATTGTTTCATTAAATACCTTACTCTCACTTCTCCTGGCCCTGAGTGGGACTTCGGTGGCTAATTGTTTTTATACTTAGTAGAGTTGGTAATTTGCATTGCTTCTTGATTTTTTTCAATCTTTTCTGTTCTCAGGCTTTTGTTCTCAAATATCTTCTCTTCCATCCAGAGGAATTAGATGATGCTTCGCCGAGCATGCTAGAGAATTTGGGTCCACCAAAGTCATTCAAAAGCAAAGCTTCTGCAACCAACATATTTTCTTCCCTCACAGAGGGTAAAAGATCCAGGTAGCTTCTTTATACCTGTGTGTTTTTCAATTCTTGCCTTTTCCATTTCTACCCCAATTGGAAGAGCTTGGCATGATGCTCATTTTATATGCTAAAGCTTGTCTTGTCAGATCAGCAATAACTTTTTGTCCCTCATGCTTCTTTTTTTCTATTTATACCGGAACCCGAGTAGTAAAATGAGCAGTTATTGAAGTTCACTTGGTAATTTGTTATTCTGCACTAGAAGGAACGCTGCTCCCATGAAAGGATTTAGCTAAATCATGTTGACACTGGCTGATTTTAGCAGGTACTATGGGTGTCTGGTTCAGATTTAGCTAGAATCTCCTTACAGATTGCTGATTTTAGTAAACTTAGGGTTTTTTTTTGGTCCGGTTGTGAAATATGCTAGGGAATTACAATGGGTTTCTGCTGAAATCCACAGGGCGTGCTTGGATTGAAAAATTGCACTCGATTTTGTTCCATAAAGTAATAAATATCACTTGGACAAAGTATTTTTTCCGTCTTACTTGGCACACATAATTCACAAAAAACCAATATGTGTTACTCAAAACAGGAAATTCTCAATCCGTTTTTTTTTTATTCCAAACAAAAACCATCCATGCCCAGGTGATAAAATATCTTGGCAATAACAGAGGAATCAGTATCCTTCTCATACGTAATGCCTATAGAGTATCCATAGCTTATATTGGGTTCATATTCACCGTCTCAACCACTGGAGCTTTCCTTGGCTGCCATCTAATGAGGTCTAGATGGTATGTGGCGGGATGACTTGGGAGTGGTGGAGTAGAGAGGCTGAGTGAAGAGGCTACCACCATGTATTCAGGTGTAGATGGGCTATGGCAATCATACTTGGGCAGAGGTATTGTCATTTGGTTGATTAGAAGAGAGTCCCACTGTGCGAAGAATCTTAGTTTGATTCTCTTTAGACATTGCAATCAATTGAAATTAGAGGCTCAGGTAGACATGATCATGCTCAGGTAATGCCGAATCAAAAGATGGACACGTATGAATCATAATCTAGAGCTGAACATGTGATACCGATTAAGCTTTGTGATTATCCAATAGAACGTTGCCGGAACAGGGAAAACGACCAATGAACTATCATTAAGTTTCAACGCCCTCTCTCTCTCTCTCTCTCTCTCTCTCTCTCTCTCTCTCTCTCTCTCTCTCTCTCTCTCCTCCTTCCAACGCCTATAATCTTGAATCTTCTGTTTCTTCTTGCTGCTAAATTCTGTTTTCTTGAGGTTTAAGTGGTTAGAAAGTTGCATTCTTTCATGACAGAGCTTTAGTGAAGAGTATGTGTGAAATACTCTTTCTCTGTGGCAACAATGGAAGAGCTGTAACAGCGTCCCTCAGTGTTCTCGACAGTGATGGTGAAAGTTCTGATAGTAGCTCCAAGGATGAGGTAATTGTCTTGTATTTTATACTGTGTTTTTCATCTTATTGCTGCTTTTTCTTTTTAAGCTCGATCCTGGTTTTCTGATGTGTGCTGATTCTTCAAGAATCTGATATGTTCAGTAGCTCATGTTGTTGCAATTTATGGCCTTCACTTGTACTGAAGTTTAGTCCGTTCATGTTTCATTTGTAAAACGAATGCAGGTCATTTTAAAAGAACTCGAAGGCTTGTCCATAGACTCTTGGTCAGATTTGCACAAAGTTCTGAGAGTCAACTCTTATACTACAAAGACTAGTGCCCTCCAAAGTCTCGAACTTATGCTCCCTGTTTTCAGAAGTGGCATGGGAGCTTTGCTTTTCCTGATATCTGCTTTGTTATCTCGAGGACTGGTATGTATTTTTAGCTGCAACAACCACTTTTTTCTTCTACTTGCTTCAAGGAGAAACTATACATTTTTCTCATGCTTTCACTGTGTTTCAAATTGCCGTAGGACAATTATAAGCATGAATTTTGTCTGCGTCTTGTGCTTAATTGTCTTATGCAGATGTGTATGTAAAATGCATCTCAGGGCAAATAGTGGATTGCAGTGAATTTTCATTTTTCCCTTTCGGCATTTTGAACATATCCCATATACTACGCTATTTGGAATTGCACCCATCCTTGTACACCATATCATGGAAGAAGGAATTACGGCAACAGTTACAGAAATTCATATGCGTCTGTTACTACCTCTACGTAGACTTGTCATTGAGATGTTCCATAGATACCTGAAAACTGAACTAAATTTAGTGTTCTACTCCAAAATGCTTGATTTTAGAATCCTGAAATGTTCTTTCTACGAAGAATTAGCACTAATTTTGACTTGTGTGACCTTTTTGTATGTTTCTTTTGATACAGGATCATGTTCAAGCTGACAGGGATGACCCCAGTCAACCACTAGTTACAGCTCCATTTGGGCATGCCTCACAGGTAAACTCAGCTTCAATGAGATAGTTTACCTTGGCATCTCTAATGTATTACTTTGTATTATGGATTTGCTTTTCTGTTTCCAGAGTATCATTCTTCATTGTTTGATGCAGGAAATTGTAAACCTCCTCCTTTCTGGAGAAGCTGTTGCAAATGTTTTCGATGGGTTGATGGATTTAGGAGGCGGCATGTTCTTAAAGGGCATTTCGTCCTCTGTTGAAGTTGGTTTTCTAACTTTGCTCGAGTCCCTCAATTTCTGCAAGGTCGGCCAAAACTTAAAATGTCCCAAGTGGCCAATATGGGTGGTGGGCAGCGAATCTCATTATACTGTACTGTTTGCTCTAGATACCAGAGTTCAAGAGGAAAATGAGCTGGAAAGTCGAGAAACGCAGATAAGAAGGGCCTTTGATGCCCAAGATCAAAGTGGAGGCGGTGGATTCATTGGTGTCGATGGTTTCCATCAAGTTCTCAGAGATACTGGAATTACCCTTCCAGCCGAGAAGCTTGAGCACTTCTCTAATTCAGGGTTTATTGTTTGGAGTGAGTTTTGGCAGGTTCTTTTGGATCTGGACAAGAGTGCCGGGGGATTGAAGGATTCATCTGGTTTAATGGGGAAGAAAGTCTTTGACATTTACCATTTCAATGGGATTGCGAAGTCAGTCACTAACAGCAGCCACTCGCCTGGAAGTGAAAATCCAGTACAGAGGCCTAGACTTACAAAGCTGGCGGTTGCAGTTCCTCCGAGATGGACACCTGAGGAGTTCATGTCTCAGGTGTCACTGCCAGCCAGTTCGAGTAAAAATGGAGCTGGTGGGAACGATAACCCCATCGATGTGTCCAAACCTGAGACTTCCCAGCATGCACCCTTGGTTGACTGCATCAGAACGCGTTGGCCTCGTGCAGTTTGTTCATGGGAAGGAGACTCGCCTAGTATTGTATGATGGGGTTTATTATTTCTACCTTTTTGAAGGTGAATGGGAGTGTCAATGTCAGTTGAAAAGCGCCCATAT
The DNA here is from genome assembly GCA_036186865.1 of Eustoma russellianum. Taxonomy (NCBI): domain Eukaryota; kingdom Viridiplantae; phylum Streptophyta; class Magnoliopsida; order Gentianales; family Gentianaceae; genus Eustoma; species Eustoma russellianum. Next base: position 13,355,251 of record AP025049.1, read on the forward strand.
TACAGGTAGTAAACAGCTTGTTCCAATTCATCCTCTCTGGGGCTTCCTTTAACATAGTTTGACTGTGCTGCAAGTTTTCATCACATATAAAGGACTTGGTTTAACTGTGACTGTAACTTTCCATTTTATACATGTAGAATATTGGATTCATCTTGAAAACTTGAGATTGATTCTTTGGTGTTGGTTCTTGCCAGCTTTATTTTGTTTGTACTATACTGCGAACCTTGTATTAGGGGGAGCCTTTATTACGTTTGGGGAGTTTTTGTTGTAAGTCCGCCTATGTTTTCAAACCTTCTTCTCTATTGAACAAAAGAATTGGGAGGTAGAAGCCTATCATTTCTTCCTCATCTTCTTCTTCCTTTTTCTTTCTATAAATTTTTTTTTTTTTTAACTATAACTCTCATTTCTAAACCTTGCACTGATTTATTTTGTCACTTTGTCAGCTACCCAATCCGGTATGTGTCGATATATTTTTCGTATATCAAAGCAATTTGTGCAGTGCTTGCAATTTTGCCTTTCAGTGACATGGCGTGACAAATGCGTATGCGGATGCTTAACTGCGCTCGCATTGAATTTCAGTTTTTTTTCCTCCCCCCTTTTAAAGCATTGAATTTCAGGATTACGAGCATTTATTTTTAAGTTGGAAGTGTAAGAACAAAAACCCATCAAATGATCGATCTGAATGCACATGAGAAACGAGAAAAGTATACTTGATCAGTTACCCAGATAGGACCTTGATTCACAACAACATTGACCTGTTGTCTTAGAGGCTTCCGTCTACGGTGGGGTATGAAAGGTCGGATGTACGCAATCATACTTATGTGTTAGAAACACACAGAGGTTGTTTCCTGATGACTCATAATAAAAATTACGTCAAGCTGCGTCGATCAAATGTTACTTCATAATGCAAGAATCGCAGATAATTTATTGAGTCATTTTGTTTTATTCTATCATATTTCAAAATCAAAGAAGAGTGTGTCCTTGGCTTCATTGGAAACGGAATTCTTTATTAAAAGGTTATGCTTCATAAATTCCAGACTACTACAATTTCGTCTTTCTATGGCAAAATCAAAATATCAATAGCAATGAGCTTACAAAAAGGAAAAAGGGTTGCTATATATTAAAAGTGAAATTTACTAGATTTATACAAATCTAACAATAAAATAGAAAAAAAAATGTAGTCAAGGATCTGGCAGGTTTATGTTCATTTTTGGCCATATTGTAAAATAAAAAAGATAGCTGTTTTCTGTAATTTACTAATAGTATTCCACGACAGATCGTTGTGGAGTAATTTGCTGATAAAAAAGAGAGAGGTCGAAGAGAAGATTAATTAAATTCGTAACGACTAAATCTTCAGAAAGCTTAATTAAATTGCTGGCATTGTCGACTATCTATTTCGTTACATGTCCTTTGTGTTTGTTACTATATCAATTTAAGTTGACTATAAAATTTGTTCATGTGAAAATATTTGATGAAGTCTAAAGTATTTACCTTTTAAGTATTCCAAGAAATATTATTAATTCAATCTGATTATGTTTCTTTTCTTGTTTTTATTCTTGGATCCTCCTTAAGCTTCTATGACCAAGACATATGCAACAGGACATATGAAGCACATAATTTTTTTTCATCACTATCTATTCTTTTTGACCGTTTACTTTAATATGGGAAGCAAGTTGTTGTGATACTTATAACTTTAATTTGCATTTTATTACAAATGGAGTAAAACTGTTATATTCCCTCATTGTTTGACACGGCTAATGTGATTAAACATCATTATAGTTAATAAACATATATCCGTAGTGAAAGTTGATGGTCAGTTTTACGGATCACGAACAATTCTTAATTGAAGTTGATGAACTAGATTTTTGTCTTTATCACAATATTTATATATGATATATATATAACTATATATATGTGTATATGTGTATATGTATGTGTGTGTATATATATAAATAATATGTATGTTTGTTTTGTAAATACGCATATGTACACACGTATATCATCTCACAATACATACAAGGACAAGCCATACACAAACGATAAAACTAAGTCTTTTATCGACATGAGTTGGTCCAAATGCCACATACTTAGGTTTATTAAACAAGAACTTCTGAATCTAAAATTAGAGTTTTGTGAATGAAGCAGATTTATTAAGTCAGATAATCTGTATATATAAATCTTAATGCCTCGAAAATATTAGTCTCTACATATGCGTTAAATGATGAGGCGGGGCCTTGAAGTAACTGGTAAGGTTGATGCTTTGTGACATTGAGGTTACGGGTTCGAGCCGCAGAAACGGCCTCTTACACAAAGTGTAGGATAAGGCTGCATACATTACATCGCGAAGCGATCCAGTTCCTGTCTAGACCCTATACAAACTCGGAAGCCTAGTATGTTGTTACTCCTTAAACCCTACACAAATTCGGAAGCCTAACAGCCTCTTGCACAAAGTGTAGGATAAAGCTACGTACATCACATCGCGAAGCGATTCAGTTCCTTCCTAGACCCTACACAAACTCAGAAACCTAATATACCGGAAACGCCATTTTATATACGTTAAATGATACTTTTGAGAAAGAAAAAAAGAGAGAGAAATACATTCCGCGCTTGCAATAACCAAGCATGCAAAAGAAATGTGCGGAGCTGAATTGGACACTCCAAACACTCAAAGTTGATCCCATGAAATTTATGAGTCTTTTTCTTGCAAACAAAATCATTCCGATCACATGTATTAAGTGCACTTGCACCAAGTAATGAAAGACATACATGAAAGCAAGAATCCAACACAAAAGCCTCCAGAGTATAGTTCAGTTGGTATTCGAGTTGGGATTTGCTTCAAGAAGTCAAGAGTTCGATTCCAGGGAAGTTCACACTGTGGGTGTTCCTCTGCTGCTAGGCCGAATGCCTGGTTAATAGGAAAACACCTTGTGTGGTTCATTGCGTAAGATCTCACTCAACTTAGGAGGACGCTGAACTCATGATTTGCATCTTCCACACGT
>AP025049.1:13358259-13376032 GCA_036186865.1 Eustoma russellianum
GATTTCACCTTATGCTCCGAGAATCCAACACCAAAGTCCCACTTCATGGGTATAAGTTAGCTAACTATCTAATCAAATCGTGCTTTCTAAGCATGGATGATGTGATAAACCTCTTCTAATTGATGTCTTAAGATAGCAAGCAAGTTTAATCACATTCCAATCAAAATGTCTTTGCCAGCCCTAAAAAATGTTGCTTAAAACCAGCATGTGGTTTACATGATGATTGGATGCAATTTCACATGATAATGTGCTTTTGTTAATTACACATTTGCATAATCTTTTCATGTGTGCCCTAAAGCTTTTCTAATTAAGATAGGTATTTGATAGTGCAATTAAAGTATTGCACATGGTAGTTTGGCTTGCCAATCACATAAAGATCTGCAAAAAAGGAGCAAGGCTGCTTGACTAAATTGGTTTTAATCAATTTCCTAAGTAAAACCTTTGGATGCATATGCATGTGTAATTATGTTTATGGTTTAAGTTGATTAACTTAGCAGTAACACTAATATAAGATAATTGTATTAAAATGTTGCTTAAAACCCTAATTTCAACGATAAGTGTTAGCCGTGTATACAGAACACTTGTCATTCGGTCATGCCAGCAGCAGCAGCAACATAACTCAATTGCCTTAGAGGCTCCCGCCTATGACGAGGTATGGGGGTCCAGATGTATGCAACCATACTCATGTGTTTGAAACACACAGAGGTTGTTTCCCGATGATCCATAATAAAAATTGCGTTAAGCTGTATCGATCAGCTGCTACCTCATAGTATAAGAATCACATTCAATTTAGTGAATTATTTTACTTTATTCTTTCATAGTACAAAGTGAAGAAAGAGTGTTCTTAACTTCATTCGAAATGGAAAGAAGGTCATGCAAACACCAGCTGATTGCAAATCCAATATTTTAATAATATTACTATACAATAATAAGATATCTTGTCATCATTCTCTTTGCAGGACCCTTAAACCATACACGTGTGTTAGAAACAATAAAGAATGTTTTCCGATGACCCATAATGAAAATTGCGTTAACCTGTGTGGATCAACTGATACTTTATGATATAAGAATCGCGGCCAATTTATTGAGTCAATTTTGCTTTATTACATTATATAATTCTAAAGTCGAGAAAGAGTATGTCTTTAACTCCATTGGGAACGGAAAGAAGGTCATGCAAGCAACAGCTGATTGCAAATCCAGGCTTTTTATATTTCACTTTTATTGGCCCCTCTACATAACAATTACTGGACGTTACCAATTTAATGGATAACTCAAACACTTATTATAGGCTTTTAACCTTGGTCACAGGTGACAACAATAATTGAAATTCGATGGGAACCAATTGATGCAAATTGTAAAATTGTATGGCTGTGGTTACTTGAAGGGATTGAGTCACAAATTCTTCTTCATGGGCTCCATGGGAAAGTAAATTGTGAAATAGCCGTCACATTTCTCTCACAAACATTATTTCAGAAATTTCACACACTCCACCCCCCCCCTGCTTTTTTTTTTTTTATAATATCCAATTTTTTATGTCGTTATATTAATTATTGAATTTAATTTAATCATTTTTTTATTCTTGATGAGATTATGTAGTAGCTCCATATCTTTTTGTTCTGTTATTGTACTCTGTGTATTTTCATTTCCAATGTAGTCAACGACACATTCTTCTTTGACTTTGGAATATGATGGAATAAAATAAAATGACTCAATGGATGCGCTTCTTATATTGTAAAGTAGAAGTTGACCGACACCGATTGACGCAATTTTCATTATGGATAATCAGAAAACAATATCTGTATGTTTCTAACACATGGCTAAAATTGCGTACACCCTCCCCCTCCCCCTCCCATATCCTACCATAAGTGGGAGGTTCTAAGTCAATGAGGTAATGTTGTTGAAGTTATTGTTGGTAGTATTGTACTCCATGACGTTTCCATTTCCAACGGAGTCAGACACTATCTTCCTTGAGTTTGGAATATGACAGAATACATCAAAATGACTCACTAAATTGGTTGTGATTCTTATATTGTGAAGTAGCAGCTGATCGACACAGCTTGACGCATCATAATGGGTCATCGGGGAACAACTTCTACGTGTTTCTAACACATGAGTATGGTTGCGTACATCCGACTTCTCCATACCCCGTCATAGACAGGTGACTCTAAGGCAATGGAGTAATGTTGTTGTTGTTGTATTGTAATCCATGAGTGGTGAAGAAAACACAAAGAATCCACTTGGTGGTTTGCTTAGCTAATGCCACATAAATTGAAAGGGTTAAATCCACATGGATGACACATGAGTTGTGCATATATTCACATGCCTACCATATTCAAATGTTCAACCCCTTTGTGAAGTTTATATGTAACTTTTTCTACATGGGCCACCCATGTTACCTACATCAGACAGCTCACTATTGGTCCATCTCATGGGATAAGATACCTTCACCGCAAGAGGGTGCGGTGACACGTGATCGCGCGACACGTGGCAACAATGGAGAGTGGTGAGGCTAGATGCAGGTGGCTCTCATCTAGCCTCACCACCCCTCCTTACAGTCACGTGTCGCACGGTCACAAAGAGGGTGAGGAAAATTGGAGTAAGGAGATCTCAACCTCCATCTCATACGCCTGAATAGTTAATTCCATTTTTTGTGACCCTTTTTTTTAACCTGGCGTATTTCTTTTACTTATTTATTTCATTATGTTCACATTATCATTCCTACATTCATCAGATTGTTACTGCCATCACCGTTTAAGTGTTAATGAAGAAAAATACCATCTCCAATATTTTAATGAGTATTGTGTAAGAAAAAATATGTTTCCATTTCTAATGGAGTCAACGACACATTCTCTCTTTGACTTTAAAATATGATGGAATAAAGCAAAATGACTCATTAAATAGCCGTGTTTCTTATATTGTGAAGTAACAGTTGATCGACACAGCTCGACGCAATTTTTATTATGGGTCATCGGAAAACAACATCTATGTGTTTCTAACACATGAGTATAGTTGCATATATCCGACCTCCCATGTCTCGTCATAGGCGGGAGCCTCTAAGGCAATAGGATAATATTGTTGATGTATGTATATGTATATACACACACATAAACAGCCATTTAAGGTATGTCTACGTATATTTATATGCGTCTATATTTTTATATATACATATGTATACACACATAAACAGACGTATGTATGCGTGTATTAAGTATATCGGTAGAGGATACTACATTGTGGGATGGTTTCACCGCGGTGACTTATCAATAAACTTTCTATTGATGGTAAGATAGATGCATTATTTAATATAAAAAGGATAATGACAGCTAATGTAGATGTGTACTTTGAAAATTCACGTTACTGTTTAATTGACAGACAATGAACGCATCTAAATTTTTTCACTATTTCTTATCTGTTTCAAAGGAGACATTGACAGCGACAAAATAGTAAATAGGGACCCTCCGTGATTGCAACTAAAATTTACTATTATTTAATTTCCTCTGTCTGTTATAAAAAAAATTCGATATTTTACTACTGAAAAGAGTTAAGATGTACTATGACTTTATGATGGTATTAGCGTCATATAAACTATTGTCGAAACGTAGTCGACAACACTGATAAAGAAAAATATTCACTTTTTACTGAAAGATTACAGGCGTAACAAACAAGACGAGATACCTTTTATAATAACAACATTATCCCATTGTTTTAGAGACTCCTGTATATGACCGGATATGGAAAGATCGGATGTACAAAACAATACCCATGTGTTAGAAACGCGCAGAGATTGTTTCCCAATGACCTATAATGAAAATGAGATACTCTTAAGAACGCTAGTTAATATTTTAACACTTGTAACTCTATGTACCATCTACGTCTTGTATTTTGTATACCTAATTAATTTTCACATGTCAAATACTTACAATTTTATGATAACAGATGTGATAGACCATGGCATTGAATTGGAATGCTATTTGATATGCCTCTTTTTTATTTTATATATCTCTTCTAAGGGTTATTCTTTTTTTCTTTTTTCTTTTTTTCCTTTTTCCCTCTGTTTCATTATCCATAATAAATACTCTCCCGTCTCAAAAATGTTTTTTAATTTGAATTGAATATAATTTAATGAAGTCAAACTCTTTTTGCTCACTAATCTTCTTCTACCATGACTTGGTTACTTAAGGTAAAATATAAAAATCATATATGTGTCAATTGAAGGGACATTATAAAAACTTTCATTACTAATACTTACTATTTTAATAAAGTAAACAATATTTTTGTGACAAACCAAAATAGAAAGAAATACAATATTTTTAAGATAGTGCTAGTATCATCTTTATTATGTAACAAATAGATACAGTCTGAGGCATGTCACTGTCCTTTTTTTTTTCTTTTTAATTTGCCCAACAATATGAATATAAATAACACATAGAAGAACATAGAAAAGCAATATCTAGTTTTACTTTTACCTTCATTTGAATCTGAAAACGGCTTTGTCACCTGTGGCATGTGATCTATCCACTTGTAAGTTGTAACTTGGCGTGTAAATGCCAACCCTACCTAGGAATCATCCTACATAAAAGGTCAAATTAAGTCTTCTAATTGAGGCCTCAGAATTCAAACTGTATATTGCATTTGAACTTATCTCATATTGTTGCATGTTTTTCTCTTTAACACATCATACCAAGTCATCATGCTATAATATATTTGTTACATAATAACCTCAGATCTAACATAATAACCCCAGACTAACATAATTGGCTCGTATTTACAATTTACGGTTGACCAATAAATATAGAGTCTGGAGTATCACTGAAATCAAACTCTCTATCTTTTCGGATGGAGGTATTGTTTGTCTGTCTCTCACCTATCTCAAATCCTAGCGTTAATTTTTGCTGTTGTTGGGATATATTGGGTATGTGTTGTTGTTGGTGGCTGGCCAATGAATAAATCTAGAAATTGTCAATCAGGCATACAGTTTCTGACCATAATAAATTTTAAAATAAGAAGCGCCTGGAGAAAATATGACCCAATGCTTTTTTACATTTGCGTATTTTTGAAAAAAATAAAAAATTGATTCTGGAATGTTAAATTTCACCATCATATAATACAATGAGCTGATTACTGGCATATTTACATTTGAATGGTAGCTGAGTTTATTAAATTAATTAACGTTCTGTATTGTTATGAGACAATACCAATTAAATTTAATGGAGAAATGATTCGATATTTAATCATTGAAATGATAAATAGTTGATCACATATCATTGCAAAATAAACATTATTACCACACTGTTCTTCATAAATGTGTACACGCTACACAGGCACTGTAATGGGTTACATTTCATTGAGAAAAAAATGAAAATATTAAGAAATCAAAGAATAAATACTTCTTTATTTTTACTTTTATTTTAGTCGTAGAGGAGGGGCTTTTATCCAACAACTGGAAAGAAGCCCACAGCCAGCGAAGCGCAGACGAAACAACAAACTACTAGCTAGATAATGCATAGGCATTCAATTTATATTCATCTATACAACAACAACAACAAAAATCATATTCATTATATCTCAACGACAAAAAAAAAAAAGCTATCGCCAGGGTCTGCGGAGGGTGAGAGACAGACAAACGATACCTCCATCACAAAAGATAGAGAGTTTGCTTCCAATGAGCCCTCTGGCTCTATATATACCTGCGTAGATAACACAATAATAAAAATACATAATAGTGAAGAGATTTTATTAAACATAAATAGAAAACTTCTGATACTAAAATATAGATAACAGTGAATATGCACAAATAATTGGAGGACAAAGACCAAAACAAAAAAAAATGCAAGTCATCCTAAAGTGTAGACATTATCTAATCCTCTAAGTATACTCTACGGTGCCCCTATATCCTTCCTACATCTCATTAACTTTAATCATCTACCTCCATGAACTCCTACCCTAGACCATGTTCTCAGAGAGGTGCAACTCTATTAAGTCATGCATAATCTGCTCATGTCAGTTTGGACCTGCCTCTAATCTTCTTCCGCTCTACAATGAGGCTTTCAACTGCTCTGACAGACGCCATTGTCTTTCTCCTCTTGACATGCCCAAGCCATCTGAGTCTCCCCTCTCTTATCTTATTGGGTATACTAGTCACCCCTAACATTTCTCTATATACCTCATTTTCTATCATGTCTAGCCTTATATGCCCACACATCTGTCTCAGCATCCTCATCTCTGACACTTCCATCTTTTGCGACTGTGTCCTCTTGATGGTCTAGCAGTCTGTTCCATATAACATTGTCGGCCGCACTGCCATCCTATAAAATTTTTCTTTTAATTTAGCTGGAAAATTCTTGTCATACAGTACCCCTGAGGCCGCCCTCCACCTACACCAAGCTGCCTGAACTCCGTGTGCTACGTCACTATCTATATCACCATCTTGCGGCACAAATGATCCTAGTTACCTGAACTTACTTACCTTTTGGGCCACTTGACCCTAGATGGCGAGTTGACTATTCTCATCGTCGGGTGCGCCGCTGAAGTCGCAGTGCAGATACTCGATCTTAGAACGACTAATCCTTAGACCATTTCTCTCTAAAGCATCTCGCCACTCCTCTAGTCTCATATTCAGATTATGCCAACTTTCCGTGACTAATACAATATCGTCATTAAAAAGCATACACCATGGGATTGTCTCTTGGATCGGCTTTGACAACTCGTCTAGGACAACTGCGAAAAGAGATGGGCTCAAAGCAGACCCTTATGGAGGCCTACCTCCACCAGAAATAAGTCTGTATTCCCTACAGGCGTATGAACGGTTGTTTTCGTCTGAGCATACATATCCCTAATTATGTTTATATAACTTATAGGAACCATTCTTGCATCCGGACTATCCCAAATCAGTTTACATACCATATTACCATACGCTTTTTCAAGATCGATGAAAACCATATGTAGATCGTGCTTCTTCTCCCTATACTTCTCCATCAATCTCCTTAGAATGTGTATTGCTTCCGTAGTTGACCGTCCTGGCATAAAACCAAATTAGTAAACCGTAACTTGAGTTTCTGTTCGAATTATAGTATCAATTACTCTCTCCCATAAATTCATAGTATGACTTAGCAATTTAATCCCCATGTAATTCTCGTAATATTGTGCATCTCCTTTTTTTTCTTATATAGAGGGACTACTATACTCTTTCTCCATTCATCTGGCATTTTTTCGGTTTTAAAAATAAGGTTGAACATGGTAGTTAGACATTTAACCCTTCCTCTTCCAAACTTTTCTACGCCTCAATGGGTATGTTATCCAGGCCAACTGCCTTAGCTCTTCTCATCTTCATAAGTGCTCTCATCACCTCTCCTTGTGTGATGCTCCAACATTCGCAGTTATTATGTTGTTGTTTTTGGGTAGTGACACTCTCTTTCTTCGTAGTCGACCCTTCCGCTGTTGAAAAGGTTGTGAAAGTATGTTTGTCATTTTTCCTTGATGTCTTGTTCTTTGATTAAAACATGTCTATCTTCTCCTTTTATAAACTTCACGACTCCTAGATTTTGCCTCTTTCGATCTCTAATTTTGGCGATCTTGAACATATCACGCTCTCCGTCTTTTGTTTCTAGTCTTTTGTACATCCTTTTATAGGCTCCATTCTTTGCCTCCGCCATTTATATAACAACAATCATACCCATTATATCTCTACAATAGCAAAAATTATCGCTAATGTCTGAAGAGGATGAAAGACAGACACACAGTTTATATTCATCTATACCTGTATCTAATACGTATGTACCTTCAATAGAGATATAATAAAAACGTTCAGGTTTCTGATTATCTCTAACAATTGTTTACATATCCTTTTTTTCATAAGAGTGTAGTATATTTATAGACACTTTTGAAATACAAAATCAATTGTTATATAAAAATAAGTATACCGTATTAAAATTTGTCAATAATTAATAATTCGAAACCGCTAATAGCTAAAAGTTTAAAGAAACTGGAATAATGTTTGTGTTCGAGTATCTGTGTTATACTACCAAAAATATTCTCTTCGTTACATTTAAACACAATTTTAGGAGGTCAAACTCTGAAGGTACTATTTTTATTCTTATTAGTTAGTTATTTGAAGTAAAATGGAAAAAATCATGTAAGTGTTAATAGAAACTTTTGATTGTTGATGAAGCCGAACCTTCACCAAGGATCAAGGATGATCCGAAATAAACACCGTTAGTTGAATGGAATAAAATAACTGGAATAGCTTCTTGGAAGTCCTGAACAAGGAAGCAGAAATCAGAGGTCCCGGGGGTGTGACCCCGGGAAAAACCCTCCGACACTCAAGTCAGTTTGGACCATTCTCACTGAGAATATGATTTTGTATCTAGAGTTAGGAAGATCTCACAGTTCTTGACTGAGGAGAAATTTCGGTGTATTTGCTTTGGAAGAGGTGAAAAAATGTTTCCTTCCCCTATTTGGTCTCTCCAATCTTGCTTTTGTTCATTTTCCTTTTGTCTTTCGCTTCTGACAACGGATTGGATATTTGCTTGAAACAATAGACCTATGACACTTTAGGTTTGCTGATAAGATTGGTAGGCCTGCGGATGTGACTGGTAGGTCGGCTGATGTGACCTTGGCATGTACGGGCTGCACAGCCTAATATGTACCTTTTTCTTAAATTACACCTCTGCCTGATGGTCTCACAATTGATAGTAGCATTACTCCTTTGCCGAAGTGGTCTGAATCATATCACTTAGGCTGAAGCTGAGGTTAAAGCTGGATGCCGAGGTACAAACCTTGGCATATTCTTTAATAAGGATTTGGGAGTGGACCCGAAGTACAGTTTGGCCGAGCAGCAGTGCATGGGTGCTGAACTGCGGGAGTTGAACACTTCACGCGTAAGATCTGCTTGAGATAACATAAGATCTGCCGTTGACTGTTGTTGACTAACAGATAGTTATTTTTGATTTATCAATTATTAACACTTATTACTTTTAAAAGATAAAGTAATATTTTTGGGATAAATGGAGGACTAATTAAGACAGAAGGAGTATTAATGCATAATAAATAAATAAATAAAGTAAAGAAAGAGAAAGAAAGACAGATATCGGTGGAAGAAGCGTAACAAGAGTGGTTTGTTATCATCAATTACGTACCATACACCTCTCTCTGAAAATAGACGGTTCCAATTTCCCCATTGATGTACACCTACCCCGTTTCCACCGGGATAAGATCTCTTTACCCATTTTTTCTCACCTCACGCGTCACCGCACGACACATGACAGCAAGAGGATGGTGAGGCTAGATGAGGGTCAGCCGCATCTAGTCTCACCACCCCACCCTGCTGCCACGTGTCGCATGGTCATGAATGGAATGAGGGGATTGAGGGTGAGGAGATCCCATCTCATTTCCACCGCAGTCATCCCATGCACAATACATGGCCATGTGTATACATATTGACTGTTCTGTCCTTCTGCTTATGTCTGCCTTGTTCCTTCCAACCGACTCTTGTCTCTGTATATTTCTCACTATACCCTTCTGATAATTTTTCCATGATAAAAACAACATTCTCATGATATCATTTTGCCATATATCACTATGTGTAAATACCTCTTGAATTCAATTAAAATGGGACCTATTTTTGTTACATAAAACAAATTTTTTTAGAAGAGATTTTAACTAAGACTAATAGGAAATTGTCATTATACTTTTTGTGATTACAAAACCCATTTAAATATTTACTTTATCATGTATAAAGTTTTAAAAACCGGTATCATCTAGTGAGAAAAATACTTCAATGTTGTTGTATAAAGGTTTAACAAGAAGCTTATGGTCAAAGTTGAAGTATTCAAAATAGGTGACCATTCAATTGCATATAAGTGTAGCCTTTTAGAGTTTATACAATTTTCATGATGATAAATATTAACCAATTTATCTATTTCACAATAACGAATATTATCCATTTACAGTGGTTTGTGCGGTCTCATATAATGGTATGACTAAAGCAATAACTGTAATTCAAGTAACATGTTACATGATATAAGTGATGATGTCAGATTATATCACCAAGTATTTGTTTGATGTGGTGAATTATGCCGTTAGATCTCCGTCAGTTGTCTGTACTAGGCGTCTAGCCGACCTGCACAAAGGAAAAAGATCAGAGGACCCGGGATCTATGGCCCCGGTTAATACCCTCTGACGGTCAAGTCAGTCAAGGCCATTTTAGGAGAGGTTTATATACTGAGGAAAGTTTTGTAAATAGAGGTTTTCTGGTAAACCTGTACTTTCACCGTGAGGAAGATCAATTACTGTAGTGAGTTGTCAAAGTGTAGCTTGTCCTTCTCTTTTCTGCTGCTCGGCCTTTTTATATGGCGGCTTGGACCAATGCATAGGCAGAGCCCGGAAATCGTGACAGACAAGGAGGTCATTTGGATGACTCCTGCTCTTGCATGCTCGCCACGTGGCTCGGTACTGAGCTGAGTAAGCTAGCTTGGGACACCTGACTGGGAGTTTCACCTGGTAGAATTACCCAGGGTAAACTCCTAGAACCGAGATGAAGTCCTCTAGAAGTACTCAGAAGTGCCCGAGATGACTTAGGGTGTGGGGTCACCTTGCCGAGATGAAAGTGGCCGACTTCAAAGAGCATTGGTAGGCCTCTTGTAATGTTCGCAGCTGACGTCACCAGTGTGATCCGAGATCAGTACGTAGATCGGATCCGAGGCCGAGTACAGCTCTTTGGCCGAGATGGAGCTGTAGGACGAGATGAGGCCTTGAAGCCGAGATGAGGCCCTTAGGCTTAAATGGGGCCTTTTGACCGAGATGAGATCTTTAGCCCCAGAGGACGCTGAGACCGTGTGGCCGAGATGGCGAAGGGGTCCTGTGGCCGAGATGGACTGTTTGTCCACATATGACCTGGTCACCTCCAGGCCGACCTGCAGTACTTAGTCATTTTTACGCCCCTACTTCAGCGTTGACCGTTATTGACTAACGGGGGATATTTTTTGGCTCATCAATAAGTAACACGAGAAATATCATGACCCATCAGGAAATACTTAAAACATAGTTAATGTATAACAAATTTAGTGGATGGTTCCTCCATTCTGAATTCCTAACTATAGCCTGGTAATCGTTTTCATATAATCTCAAAACGCTTTCACTTACTAAACAGAAGGATTTAATTTTTTGTTTTTTTAAACGTGACTTTCTATAGCACTTTAAATCGCCAGTTTTTATCGAGCTAGCTTACAGAAAATATAAAACCCATAGAGATAGTGGTCATATATTTAATTAATTAACTAAGTATTTTATTATACTTGCTTAATGGCTTAAAAGAATAATGTTGAACTATATATTCAGACAGAGAAGTATTACCTTTTTTAATCGTTATCACTGTATTTGTTTAGCTTATTTTCCATGTCGGTTGAAATTTGGACTATATGAGGTAAGACTTATATCTACTCGAAACCTTATGGTCATAGGTAGTGATACATCATTCTCATATAACTCATATAGATTTATCAAAGTAGTCAATATGGAACGATATTCTCAACATCCACCTTCACGATGCAATGTGACTTGACATGCACACGTGCTTTTAGAACCCGTCCTCAACCACAAACCACAAGACATGCATGAACATCTGGACTTAGATGAAGAGAAAAAATGGCTAGTCATAGGCTAAACAGGGTGTGAGTTCACATTTTTTAAAGTTAATCTCTGATACTATTTGGTATTTGGGTTTACATGGAATGAGACTTATATCAACTCAAAATTTTAAGATAATGGGTGATAGTACATCATTCTCATATAACCTATATATTTCTCAAAGGAATCAATATGTGACAATATTCTCAAAATGTCAACTGATTTTTTTATTGTATTGCATAAAATACTCTTTCCATACAAAAGCATGTTTAACTTTGCATTTATTCATGTTCACATAATTTCATTTTATTTATCCATGTTTCCATACAAATCAATTACATGTCTTCCCTGATTGCACTTGACCAAGAAAGATTTGGAGAAGATTGATTGCACAAGCTACAAAACACATATTCTGGGAGATCCCTATTTGTGATCAGTGGGTTGACATGAATCTATTATCTATCGGAGAACTTTGAGGATAGTTGGTTGTCCGTTCAATGGAAATATGTCTTTCGGGAGACAACATATGGCATTTGGTGGTGGCATAATCGGTATCTTCATGGAGCAGTAGATGAGTAGATATCCCCTAGTGTTTATATCCAGCCGGCTGTATAGAAAGTTAAAAGTTACCATTAGTTTTTGGTATTGATCACTTGTATAGTTAGTTGCAGTTCTCGTTTTGTATTCGGTCATTTGTTGTAAATATTTTTTGGTATTCAGTAAAGCGATCTTTTCCTGGGTAATTGTACATCCTTCATAACGAGAAAAAATAGTTTAGGATAAGATACAAACAGTAAATGTGGCATGTAAGATATTTCATATTGATAGTACGAGTAATATTACTTGTATAAGTGTGTACCAATGCTTGATCTAATTACAAATCGATAGACTGGGTCCCATTACTTCAAATTATTTCTTTTTCGCCGCTCCTTCAGTAATATATCCCTCGACAAGTTTAGGACTCTGTCTTGGGATGAGATCATCTCACCCACTTTTTCCTACCTCATGTGTCACCGTACAACACGTGGCAGCAGAGGTGGATGGTGAGGCTAGATGAGGGTGACCTGCATCTAGCCTCACCACCCACTCTTACTGTCACGTGTCGCACGATGACACGTGAGGTGAGAGATTTGGGGTGGGGGAATCCTAACCCGTGTGACTGTCAATTTGGTTCATTGCATTACCCAAACTCCGTCCCCATCCCCATCCCACCCCCCCCCCCCCAATTTTAATTTATAAGTTATGTAACACGTAAATAAATGATGTAAAACCGATAAATTGTACTGTAGCTATGTGACGTGGTTTTGTTTTTAAATGTTGAAGTATCCAATCAAAACAATGTACTATCAACATAATATACAAAACTTAAGGGCATGATTGAAAAATTGTTTTTACAGTTTATGCAATCGATTTTACACATTTAGTACTTATGGATTATTTTTTGTTATTCGATTTAAATATTTAGGTTTGGATCATGTTACAACTTGAACTAAAGTTTTGTAAATGTATCAATTAATTGTGTATTCATTTGCTTTCAAAGTAGAACCATGCAATTGTTCTACTAATACGTGTATTAATAGCATTTAGACAATTAAGCACATTGATCCGGTAGCAATACAAATAGGAAAGGCAGGTGAATTAGAAAAAGTCTTACTTCAAGGAAAGAAAAATGAGATGTGAAAGGAGGATTGCCAAGGGTGTGATGGTTAGATCAAAAGGAACTAATGTACATATTACCAAACGTAGAATCCAAAATTCATTTAAATAAAGTAATCAATATGTTTTTAAATTCCTAATAGATAAACATTTATTCTACTTGCATATATTTCAATGGGAAACATAATTTATTTCTTCATGAGCTTATTCTTTTAAGTTGAAGGACATTCATTAAGTTCTTCTTATGAATGTGAATAATCAATCATACCTATATCCCAACGACACGAAAAGATATTATTAAAGTATGAGAGGGTGAACGGCAGACAAACAGTACCTCTATCCCAAGAGATATAGAGTTTGTTTCCAGTGAGACCACTGTCTCTACATATACCTGCATAAATGACACAATAACAAGATATGATATGCTAGTGTATTAGTGAAGAAATCCAGTAAATACAAATAGGAAGTTTTCGATATTAAAATACTCATAAACGTGTATAGGTTATAACACAAAATGTTTTGGAGAAAGACCATTTCTTCAAATAAGAATGTAACAAACACGTGGCCAAATGCTTTTGCCTTTCTAAAAGTAGTACTTTTCTTTACATGCGTCTAGGAATTATAGGTTTTACTTTGAAAAGATTTAGTGAAAATATGGCTCCAATTGCATTACGAATTATGAATCAAACATATGTAATGTTATGTCTCCGAAAACATATAATTGGAATTGTAGCGCCCCGTCCCGAACCCTAAAGTCAGAACCGGTACGCCCGCCGTATTCCACTAAGGGATATACAAGGCGTCTGTACGAATCCATGCACTTATCAAAACGACAGAGTATTCGATTGCGGAAGCGAAATAAATCAATTCAAAACCTTAAATCGAAAGTAAAATCCCCAAAATCATATATAGTTAAATCAAGTCACAATCCCTTATACGACATCGTAAAGTAACAATTAAGAAATCCCTAAGCTATGTCCTCAAATGGAATAATAAATAAAATAAAACTTCCTCAATTCTTGATCATCAATCTCCAAATAGTCTCTACGAGTCCCACTGAGCCCACTCTGAATCTTCTCCAACCCATATATAATCATACCCTGAATCGTCTGTAAGAAAACAAAACGAACGGTGTGAGCGACAAAAACGTCACTCAGTAGGTACCCTGCCTGCATCGGCCTAGTGATATCATACATGCTAGGACAGTAGTGAAATACATATACGTACTGTAATACGAAAATAGACTGTCCACGTTTTCGCAAATACATATAACGGTCAGAACTTCTTAAAACAACGTATAACGGTCATATCTTTTTAAAATAACGTATATCGGTCATAACTTCTTAAAACAATCAAAACACATAATCATGCGAAATGAGCGTGAAATGCAATGTCACATATATGATGCATGATAAGCCTACATTCTTGAAAACATACATACTATCGTGCAATGCATGACCTCGGGACCTAACAGAACGGAACGGAACGGAACGAAACAGTTATGCGACTTAGGTCTCGCATGTCTTAACATAACATAACAGATATGCGACTTAAGTCTCGCATGTCTTAACATAACATAACAGATACGCGACTTAGGTCTCGCATATCCTAACAGAACAGAACAGATATGCGACTTAGGTCTCGCATACCTTAACAGAACAGAACAGATATGCGACTTAGGACTTGCATACCTTAACAGAACAGAACAGATGTGCGACTTAGGTCTCGCATACCTTAATGCAATGTCGTGATGCATGAATGCACAGAAATCACATACACAGACTTTCCTTTATTTTCCTTTTTTCTTTTCTTTTCTTTTCCCTTTTTCCACTCTCAGATTACTCTCCTTATTTTCATTTTTCTATTTATCCTTTTCTATTTTCCTTTTTCCTTTTCTTTATTATTTTTCTTTTTCTTTATTCTTTTTCCTTTTCCATGCGTTCCTGCATCCCTCAAATTTCTTCCTTCGATCCCAAACTTTCGCTTCCTCCCTTCAGAGGCTGCCGCACCCCTGCCTCTCTTCAGCCGACCACTCCTCACCCCACCCCCTCGGTCCCCAACTCCCTCTCCCCCAAGCCCCACTCCCTCAGCCCCCCTGCTGCACCCCCATCAGCACCCCAGCCGCATCCCTCCTCCACATTCACCCACAATCGCGATAGCACGTAGCACATGCCCACCACCACCGGCCACGCGCCGCCACCACCAACCACCTTCAACCAATTCCATTATTCATATATACATCAGAAATACAACCTTTTTATACTAATCATACGAAAATACATCATACATATATAATCATATACGGTCACATATACGGATATACGATTCATCACATACACATATAATCAACTAGTCAAACATCTATACAATCACAATTACTGATGCACGATCTCGGTTTCGTAAAGAAATTAAGGATTGTACCGTTTTCATACAAAGGATGTTAAGGGGACACCTACTTGGCACTTAAAGGCAGTTTACTACGCGTTTGAAGGGTTGATCGGCTGGTGGTGCTCCTCCTGCTCTTCCCTAAAACCGGTAGACTTGTGGCTGTGATGACAAGAATCGCTTCTTTTCCCCTCTCTGGAGAAAGCGACCGTATATTTTGTGAGGGAGGAGAGGAGTATTCACGTATTAAATAGAAATTTGATTAGGGTTTAGGGAAAATTTGATAATCAAATTAGGTTTTCTAATTAATTAGGCCCTAATGACTCTTTTACCTCTTTTAAAAAAAATGGGATATAACAGGAATTTACCCCCCCCCCCCCCCCGAGGAAAAAAACCCCGAACATGCATATGCATGTCAGGGGAAATAGAGTAAAAGACAAGTGAACTCTTGAACTCATGCTTGAGTTATTGCTTCATATTTTTCAAGTACATAACAAGGATACTTTATTAAAAACTAGATGGATGATTCAAAACTCTCTACCGTTTGAGATATAGGTATCGTTTGTCTGCCTCTTACTTTCTTCAGACTCTAACGGTAGCTATTGCCGTCGTTGTGATATACCGAATATGTTTGTTGTTATTGTAGATGGATGATTCAAAAATAAACGAGTGGACACTAAGATCTAATTAGTCGATTCAAAAATTTACATTCAAGATTGTATCTAATATCAAACATCCTACACCATTTAATATGAGAGGTTGAAATGCCAACGGAATTGGTCACCATTTACTTGTATTCATAAATGGCTTTGCCTAATAAAATGACTTCCATCTAACAAGTTTAATTCAAACATGGAACTCATCTCTAAATAGCGGTATTAACGAACCGAACCGAGACAAATACTAAGTTTTTGAATTTGGATTCGTTTAGCTAAACGAACTGTTCGGTTCAGTTCGTTTAGCTAAACGAGCTTTAAAATTAGTTCGAGTTCGGCTCGATAACACTATAACTGTTTAAACGATCTAAACAGTTCGGCTCGTTTAACTAAACGAACCCAAATAGTGTTCGAATTCGGCTTGTTTAAGTAAAATTAACTAACAAAATCGAACCAAATACGAATCAAACCCGAACAATTCGCGAACTGTTTGGTTCGCTTAACGCCTCTATATCTAAAGGAAGACCTTACCAAAATTTCAAGAAAAACTTCTAAAATTTATCTCGTGATAAACCAAAGCTTGTCAAATGGCACGAGCCGAGCTGGACCAAATAGTGAGTTTTTATATTTGGTTCGGTAATATTAACGAGCCAGTTGACCCAGCTCTTTTAATCTGCGAGACGAAAGATTTATCTGAGTTTGATTTTGTCATTAAACGAACCAAACTCAGCTCTAATAGGCTCGTTAAGTAAATGAATCTAATAAAATGTTCGAACTCAACTCGTTTAATTAGAGTTAGCAAATAAATTTGAACCAAACATGAATCAAATTCCAGTTACTTGCAAACAACTCGATTCGTTAACCGCCCTAATCGCTTCATAAGTGGGCATTCAATTTTCTTTTTAATTAATACACGTGGCTGCACAAGCACCATATTGACAACAATTAACGAAAACTATGATACAATGTCTCCCCACCCTCCAAACCATCACCCCCTTCACCACCGCCAGACACGTAACAGCAGGAGAGGGTAGTGAGGCTAGGTGAGGGTCATCCGCATCTAGCCTCACCATCCTCTGCTGTTGCCACGTGTCGGGCGGTGGTGAAGGAAGTGATGGTTTTGGGGGTGAGGAGATCTCATCCCTAAAAAAGAGGGGTCATATGATAATGGCAAATACAACATAACGTATGCATGTCGTGAATACGGTCTGCCATAGAACAAATAACACATCAATTTCTTAACAAAAAGAAAAAAGAAAATCATTTTTAACCGATCTTGAAACTAAATGGCTTTTGGATCAATTAAATGCAATTTTTGTCCAACTTTGCTGGAAAATTTTAAAAATATGCTACAGAAAGCATTCTCCTTTTATTAGAATATGCTGACCATGAAATTAAGTAGTGCAATTTCCTTCGTACCACTTTGGACTAAAGACTATATGTTTATTAATAGT
>AP025049.1:13376042-13387582 GCA_036186865.1 Eustoma russellianum
TTTATTAGAATATGCTGACCATGAAATTAAGTAGTGCAATTTCCTTCGTACCACTTTGGACTAAAGACTATATGTTTATTAATAGTGATCTAATTGTACTTCTTGTAAAAAAAATTTTTTAATCAAATCATGAAATATATTATATATTTAGAAAAGGAAATATGGTAATATGGTATAATCAAAGCACCATAGAACTTGAGAGGTCTCAATTTACTCTTTCTTCTATAGTAAAAAAAAAGAAGAAGAAAAGAGATTATTTAATAGTATTTAGAAGAAATTATGTTTTGCAGCCAAACGTTTATTAGTATTTTTACAAAATATATAAATCTAATTTTATTATAAGCTTTACGTGAACTATTTATGGAATGCTAAAAAAAACACATGTTATCTTTGATTGCAAATTGCCTTCTCCATCCCTGTAGCGCCACCTCTTCTCCTTTTCCGCCTCCCTTAGCCCTGCTTCTCTCTCTTCTTCTTCATCGATTCTCCCTTCTCCCCTGCAGCCTGCTCTCTTCCTCTTCCCTTTCTCCGCCATCCTGATTCCCACCTCTTTCTTTGATGTCACCACCTTATTGTGGCAGCATTCTCATTCTCTTCATTCATTGGTAAATTAATAAGAATCTTCTTCTTTCCCACCTAAGTCCTTGCCTACATTATCTCCACTTGTCTCCTCTTTCAATCAATCTAAAGTTGGGGCTAACACTCCAAGTGCATCAACCACACAAATTTTACATGAAATACTTATTTATCTACAAATTCGCATAAGCAATAAAGAATCAGTGACTTTAATAAATCAAATAACCGAATATAAATCTATTTGTTTAGACCCACATGACTTCTATGCTGCGTTTGATAATGGAAGAGAGTAAGAGATTCATCTACAGTCTTGAAATCTTCTTAATTTCTCTTTAAAACTAACTGTTTATATCCATCTAAGTCGCTTGAATACCTCTCAAGCAAAAAAAAAATCTTCTTGGGCCTATTGAAAAATCAAGAATCCTTCAAGTCGCTGTTTCAAAATGGAATTTGATGAAAAGTCGAGTAGAAATGAAAGAAATGATGAAGAGGTTCGGAATGTAAAGAAATTGATAGGAGCCAGATGGGAGGAGGAGCCAGATGGGGAAAAAGATATACTGTGAGTTCACGAAGTGGGAGGAGGAGGAGGATGAGGAGAAGGGGTAAAGGTAGGAAGGAGATGGGAAAGAGGGCATGCTGCTGGGAAGAGGGAAAGAAGAAGAGAGAAATGTGGGGCTTAGAGTGGCGGGGAAAGGGATAGGCTGCAGGGGAGACGGGAGGAGGGAGGAGGGAGGAGGGAGAAAGGAGAGGTGGGGCTGAGGGAGGCGGGAAAGGAGAAGAGGGAGGGGCGGCGCTATAGGAATGGAGGTGATAACCTGCAAGCACACGTCAATAGAATATCACATAGCTTTTTGTGAACATTTTGTAGAAGATTTGGATAAAATTTATAATAAAATTAAGTTTAAATATTTTATAAAAAAACTAGTAAACGTTTGGTAGAAGAATGTAATTTCCTGTATATACTTACACCATTTCTCGAAACAAGTATTCTCATTTAAATCAGCGTTAGAAAATTGATCTTTAACTTTAAACCTATAGTTTCAAAACCGGCTTCTAAAGTTTGGTCGTTTAGTCCATAGTCCCTGGTCGTTACACAACATGAAATTCGAATACCATTGATTTAATTTGTTTATTTCCGTCGGTCATAAATTTTTTTTTCATTATTAATATATAAACTTAATTTCAGTTTGTACTTTGAAAGTGACTATTTCCACTCGGTCTATGCCTATATATTTTTATGTTTTCTAACTTATTTTGTTAAAATTGTCTGGATAAACATATTAATGTGCGAAAATAGTCACTCTATGATTATACTAATTTTATTGTATTTGTTAGTTTCTTTTCTTCACCCACAAGCTTTATAAGTTTCTCAATACACAAATAAACTTTTGAAGCAAAAGATTCAAAACAAAAAGAAAGAAAAAAAAGATGTATTCACCCAAGAAACAACCCAGATCGATCAATGATCAGGTCACTCATTAAATTAAAAAAAAAAATTGTTATCACATAGACCAACATTTTAGCATCTCATCATGTTTTGAAAGGTCAATGGCCTCATGGGCTAACATGTATAGGGGCATATTAGTCATTTCACAAAACAACCCTACAATTTTACGCAACGGCCACTGAATTCCAAAACGCCCAAAAAGCAACGCTGACCTACGCGGGCCGGCTTTTAACTATATTTAGCTGGACACACAAAAACCAACTTATTATCCTCATCGTCTCTATCTACACCTCTTGTTCCTCCCCCCTCTTCTCTATACTTTTCATTATTTCCCAATTCTTTATTCTACTGATTTTTATACATATACATACATCATTTCCTTCTACCTACCCGTATTTATGTTCTGCATCTGTATCTATAGTTGTAACTGTTGATAAAGTGATCTTACAACTTTTAATACACATTTTTTTATTTTTTTAATTCTTTTGGGGGATTACTTAGACAACCCATGTGAGCAGCGACCCTGATGGTTCTGATGGCCTTTAAAGTATTAGCTTTTTCTTAGCACAAAGGGGAAGGAAAATATTATTACAAAAGATTCCTGGAGATTAAAAGAATTTATTTTTATATATAAAATGTGGGTTTCTTTTCTTTATTATAGTTTGCTTTTACTGGGGTTTATTTATTTTTCGCCTTCGGGTGTGAGATTGACAGGCAGATGCCCACCGAAATAATTTAGTAAATTCATTCACCACACCCGAGTCTTGATAAAAACCCTCAGTTCAGAATTCACCACCTTTTGTTGATAAGTTTTGCTTGTATTTTCATTTTTTTTAGATGGTAATTGCTAAATAGGCCACAAGTGGGAAGAGGCAAAAGAAAGAAAAAAAAGAGGGTTCTTCTAATCAACCTCTTTCTACTTCATTCATGATGCTTGGAACTTCTTCTTCTTCTAGCTTAGTTGGCAATTCGGCCAGAGTAGCTGCCGCCGGTGAAGCTCATGACAGCGGTGGCAGTGATGAAGCTAGTGGTGCTGGAGGAATCCATGGTGGTGGTTACAGTGACGAAGATAAGGGAAGAATTGATGAAAGTGAGAGAGGCGGTGGAGGTGGAAACAGGTGGCCAAAACAAGAAACTTTGGCCCTCTTGAAAATAAGGTCTGAAATGGGAGTTGCTTTCCGGGACTCTAATCTCAAAGGCCCATTATGGGAAGATGTTTCAAGGTGATAAAATACTCAAATCTTTTGTGAAAATATTGTTTCGTTCTTCATAGTCATTCAAGATTTTATTTTGTTATATTCTTTCTGAAGTGAGTTTGGAATTTTTTTTTTTTTTTGACATAAATTATGGCTTTTTCACTATAAAGGGTGCTTGTTTTTCAGTTCATTCCACATGAATTCAGCAGTTTTTCTGGAGTTCTTGTTCCGGGTTTATAGCTAGTCAGTTCGGTTCCTTTTGGCATTTTCTTACCAGTTTTATGCTAAACTGAGGTCCAATGATTTTTTAGTTTTTGCTTCCTCATGTTTACTTCAACACTTTGCAATTCAATCTTGATTCGTCCGAGTAAATTTCAGCTGAATGAAGCTTTGCCATGGCATACATTTAATGCTTTTTTATGCATGATGAAAATGTGTTTCTAACATTCATTTCTTTCCTTTTTACAGTACCTTCTATCATTTCTTTCTTTCTTGTTTTTGTCTCTCACTTACAGTTTTGTTTTACTTTACATCTAATAAATTCTCATGATTATCTTATGCGGGTTATTTCCGAAAATATTCCCTTAATAGATGAATCTGAGAAAACATACTTAAAACAAAAAAAAAAAACAAATATTGACAGCACATTATGGTTTGTGAATGTAAATCTCAGGAAAATGGCTGAACTTGGTTTCCATAGAAGTGGAAAGAAATGCAAAGAGAAATTTGAGAATGTGTACAAATATCACAAGAGAACCAAAGATGGAAGAGCTGCTAAAGCTGATGGCAAAACATATCGTTTCTTTGAACAATTAGAGGCACTTGAAACTAGCCCATCTCCTATTTCAACATTGCCACCGCCGGCGCGGGTTCATCCTCAGCCACCACATACACCAACAACCACCACAATGGCCGCCACTCCCGCGGCGGTGCCCGGTGGCAGCACAATTAGTCCTCCAATTTTTACTCATGTGACTGTCTCATCAGCATCAGCAGCAATTCCTGTGAGTTTTTCACCAAACATAAATAATCCCTTGTTGTCATCAGCATTGCCACCGACCCAATCACAACAATTACATCATCACCAGCAACCGCAACCGCAGCCGCAGCAATTAATGAGTCATCCTCATGGGAATCCTTTATCATCCTCTCATCTACATATATCCTCAAGCCTGCTGTCAGGTTCCACGTCATCGTCGTCAACTTCTTCTGATGAGGATATTGGAAGGCGGCACAAGAAAAAGAGGAAAATGAAGGATTTCTTCGAGAGGCTAATGAAGGATGTGGTGGCAAAGCAAGAAGAGTTGCAAAAGAAGTTCTTGGAAACACTAGAGAAGCGGGAGAGGGAGAGAATGATCAGAGAAGAAGCTTGGAGAGTTCAAGAAATGGCGAGGATGAATCGGGAACTTGATCTTTTAGCCCAAGAAAGATCAACGGCAGCAGCCAAAGATGCAGCAATGATGGCGTTCTTGCAAAAGATGACCGGACAACAAAGCTCACAACAAAACGCAAGTGACAATAATGCCCCTCCTCAAGTACAAGTATCTTTGCCACAAGTACAAGAAATCCCCTTGCCTCCACCGCCATCGTTGCCTGAGCCAATATCGACTCCGGCAACAATGACATCACTACCGACGTTGGCACCAGTGGTGTCAAAGCCAATGCCTGCGATCACGCAGGACACTTTCGCCGGTCCCCACTCTAAGAAATGACAATGTGGTGGAGAATTTCATGGCACCAAGCTCATCAAGATGGCCGAAAACGGAGGTGGAAGCATTGATCAGTCTAAGAACAAATCTTGATGTCAAGTACTTAGAGAATGGACCAAAAGGGCCTCTATGGGAGGAAATATCAGCCAGGATGAGCAGATTGGGATACAACAGGAGCGCCAAAAGATGCAAAGAGAAATGGGAGAATATCAACAAATACTTCAAGAAGGTGAAAGAGAGCAACAAGAAACGACCCGAAGATTCCAAAACATACCCATATTTCCACCAGCTGGATGCATTATACAAAGAAAAAACCAAATCAGATCCTTCCCAATTCACCACATCAGCATACATGACCGCACCAAATCCCGACTTACAAAACCCCATGGTTCCCTTAATGATTAGGCCGGAGCAGCAATGGCCGCTGCCCCGGCAAGAAAATACTGCAATAGAAGAGGAGAATCATGATAGTGATAACATGGATGAAGATGATCATGAAGATGGAGATGATGAAGATGAAGTGGCTGGGTATGAAATTGTGACAAACAAAGAAACAGGAAATTCAGTGGCAGTGGCAACAACTGCAGCAGAGTGAGATTAGAAAAGGAATCAATGCATTGAAAAAGAGGAAGAAGAAGCAATAACTAAATGCGGGTATCAAAAAAGAGGCAAAATGAGTGAGTATTTGGAGGGTGGATCAAGGATTTGCAGGAAGGTGTCAGAAGCAAAGAAGAGGAGAGAGATGGGTAGGTGGGTCAGCAAGAACGCAAAGCGTGAAAGAGGGACAGATGTTTAATGGCAAGGCTGTAAAAAGGTGAAAAAGAAAAGGTAGAAAGAGTTACTGTTCACATACAAGGTCATTTTGTTTGTTTGTTTTTTTTCTCTATAATTTATTTATTGTTTCGGGAAAATAAATAATTAAGCAATAGTTAGAGAAAGGTGTTTTAAATAATAAGGGAAAAAAGGGTTTGAAAGGATAGTGTCTGTATTCTTATTTTTGTTACTGCGAGTGTAAATGTGACAGATGTTTAATTAGTGTTTTTATTATTTGACTGGCATAAGTTAATATTTACCCCTTTATTTGCTTTAAGATATATATATATATATGTTATAATCGGGGTCTTAGTGAAATCAAGCTCTCTATCCTTTAGGATGGAGGTATAGTTTGCATGTTTCTCACCCTCTCCAGACCATGTCGATAGTTTTTACTGTTGTTAGGATATATTGAATATGATTGTGGTGGTCGTTGTTATATTTTATGCATACTAATACGAGCTTCGATTTGTAAAAATTCGTGCGTATTTTGTTTCACAGACCTTATACCCATATGCACCTAGTCATACGAAGTGATACCAAAATTAACACAAAAAAATTGATATTATGTTTTAGAAATAACTGTAATCATTATAGTAGATACCCGTTATATAATAACTTGCAACCTGATTAAACAAGTCAAGCAAGTGTATATGCTTTTAAACAAATAAATTTCATAACCTTTTCTCTGATTGATTCTTGCTAATCTTCAATAGTACTACCCTGCTTTTTTTTTGTGATCATTACTAGCTATATATTATTTCACTTTTTTTAATAAGACTAATTTTATTATCATTAGTCAATAACTAATACTTCTTCTATTCCAAAAATATTGTTCTCATCTTCATTTATTATTTTCTTTATTGATCAATAACCAACTAGTATGTCACAAGCCAATTAAAATTTGTCGTTATTAAAACTCTGACTGTTTTCTTCATTTCATGTGACGATAACACCCATCATGACAAAATGTAGTTAACAATAAACTACGCACTATGAATAATTTTTTATGGCAAAAAGCGCATAGGTGTAGCAATTTGAGTACCATCTTTCTTATCCTAATGATTCAATCTTAAGTCTCTATGGGGATAGGATCGTCTCACCGCAAGAGAGATGCGGTGACGCGTGACCGCGTAACACGTGGCAACAAGGGAGTGTGGTAAAGCTAGATGCAGGTTACCCTCATCTATCCTCTCCATCCCTCTTACTGCCACGTGTCGCGTGGTCATAAAGGGGGTGAGGAAAGTGGGGGTGAGAGATATCAACCCCTCTCTGGCGAATGAGATCCTCTAACCCCCCTCCCCGTGACCGCCCACGTGACCGCCCGCCACGTAGCAGCGGGGAGGGGTGGTGAGGCTGGATGCGGGTGACCCCCATCCAGCCTCACCACCCCCCTTGCTGCCACGTGGCGGGCGGTCGCGAAGGGGGGTGAGGGAGTGGGGGGTCAGGCGATCCTGACCCTCTCTCTGGTGTCAATAGATAGTTGTTATATAATTAAAAGCTTTTTTGTGTGCTTGTTTCCCGTACATTGCTAGTAAATCTTGCAGTATTACTATTATGAAATTTACATAATGTGAAAAATATATTTCACTCAAAACTATGATTAATTAGTCAGGCAGTGGCAAATGGGTTATCATATCGTTTGTAATTTTATATTCCAACCATGAGGCCGAAGATATATCTCTTCAAATCCAAATTAGAAAGCGACCAACCCTACTTTTACAATAGGTTAACCAGTTAAATATAGATATATTTCATCATTATATTGAAAGGGTAAAAACAATATTATCTATGTATAAAATAAGCTGGTCAAAGGCTAGAAAGTAACAATTTTTAATGCTAAAAATGAACTAATTATAATGTAGAAATCCATAAATTGGTCTAGTGAAAATGATCATATTGTTTCTCATCCATGTTGATCATGATTATCGATGTTCACGTTTAATTATAAATCTTAGTAAGGACATGATTTGAAAATTTTATCTCATGAGATTTTTACTGTTAATAAAATCTCAATTATCAAATTGTTGAAACTTGTGTTTAGATGTAGTGAGGCTCATATCCACCCAAAACCTTAAGGCAATAGGTGGCGGTACCTCATTTTCATATAAACCATGTATTTTATCTCAAAATGTGTGATGTGGAACAATATTCTCAATATACACTCTCACGTGGCAACGTTGCTTGACATACACGCGTACCTTAGAACCCGTCTTCAATAACAAACCACAAGCGATACATGAACATCTGGACTTGGGTGAGATGAGGCAATAGATGGCTAACCATAAGGCAGACGTGATGTGAGTCCACATTTTAAACCTGCTCTGATACCATAAAAACTTGGGCTTAGATACGGTGAGGCACATATCCACTCAAAACCTTAAGGCAATGTTGAAAATATTATCCCACATCGGACAATTTGAGATAAAATATATGGGTTATATGAGGATGACGTAACAACACACATTGTCTTAATGTTTTGAGTGGATATGAGCCTCACCTCATATAAGTCCATGGCTCAACATGGTATAAGAGCCAGTTTAAAACATGGACTCGCATTTTGTCTGTCCATGATTGGCCATTTATTGTATCCCATCATCCAAGTCCAAATGTTCATGTCTAGCTTGTGGTTTGTGATTGAAGGCGGGTTCTAAGGCGCGTGTGTATGCCAAGCCATGAGGGCGGGTTATAAGGCATGCGTGTATGTCAAGCCACGGTGTCACGTGAGGGCGGATGTTGAGAATATTGTCCCACATCGGACACTTTGACATAAAATACATGGGTTATATAAGGATGATGTACCAACACCTATTGCCTTAAGGTTTTGAGTGGATATGAGTATCACCTCATATAACTACATGTTTCAACACAAATGATGCCGTGATTACTAACGTTCTAAGAATATTATATCTTATTAAAATGACCGAAAATGTATAAATGATCGTTACCACCATTGAATAAGTAAAATGCCCGTAAATACGTATAAAATCTCTTAACACATTCTATATGTTCAAAATTTGTTTTCATTCCGAGTTCCAATTTAGAATCAAGAAAAGAAAGTAAATGATGTACGGGGTTTTCAGCTTTAAATTGCTGGTCGGGAAAAATTAAAACATTTGAGCGATCTTCGCACCATGGATGCTAAAAATTAGAACACATGGAAAGTGAAATTTGGTGCATAATTAAGTAGGTCTAATCATGACAGCATTCAACTTCTAAAATGAAGCATAAAAGGGCATACCAAATTTGGTTCTTAGTTTTGAATTTTGTAGTCAACTATCTTTCTTGATAGATAATATGTAAATTTCACTATCGAAAATGATGATAATAATAACAATAGTAAGGGAGCGGATATATCCACCTTAATATGTTTATCCATACTATTTAACAAATAATAAATTGAAGTGGATAATCATACGGTATTAAAAAGTAAAAATAGACACCCCTACGAATAACAATGGACGGGGGCTTTACTTTTGGATGAAAAAAGATCATATCTTGATTCTGAATACTTCATCTTTCCAATTCTAAAGAATTTTGTGAAAAATGTAAACTAAATTGTTTAGCGGCCTTCTAGATGAAAGGTTCATGATGCACGTAAAGTTCAAACCCACTCCAGCATAGAGAGAGAGAGCGCTTTACTCTCGTGGTTTATGATTGAGTTCCACTTGCCAGCTATTTCGCCATGTAGGGTAAATTATTGCCGTTTTATAACTGGAACTCCTTACTGTTACCAGAAGAAATAATACTCTCTATGTAGTAACAATCAAGGAAAATTAATCTTCTAAAAAAAAGTCAAATAATTAATACATCAATAGTGATTACCTTCCCACCTCTCCATCCCCCCACCCTTAACAGTTACCAGTAAATATAATTTTTATGACTATCGACTATAATATAAACTATTCCTAGAATGCATATATAAAACTTAAGTCTCTTTCTCCTTTTTCCCCTTGCAAAAGATGGAACAAGCAAGCTAACAAATATACTATGTGTCGGTAAAATATGATTGATCATTAGTACCTTAGAATTAAGTCTTCAAATTGGCCCTCAACGTCCAAAAAAGTCCAAGTCAAATGGGCATGTTATGCCCAAAAATTGAAACACAACCGAAGTACCAAATAGAAACATTAGTCTCTATTGGAAAGGATTTATTACTTTACCTTTCACATCATATTTTTTCTTTTAATACGTATCTAAATATTTCAATCACCAAACTCATGATAATATTTCCTAAAAAAACTCATGATAATTAAAAATATTTATTTAATTCCAAAGGACACAAACACACGCACGCGCGTGTACACACACATATATGTATATATACACAGTATATATGTGTGTGTATTTAAAGACATACATAGATATATACATACATAGATACATACATACATAGATATATATACATATATATATATATATATCAAATTCTAACGCTATTTTAAAATGAGATGAGATGCGTGTAATATAGTACTCTATTCATCCCAAAATATGAGTCAACCTTATAAATCTACTTTCTGTAAAAGATAAGAAGAAAAGTATAATTTTCTCAAGTTGTCCTCATTAAATACACAACTTTCAGTATAAATACTTATTTATAATAAGTATATTTAGAAATAAAATTGATAATTTGACTATTTTTTAAACTATATACTTTGAATTTCGAGTAATAGATTTGAAATTATTGTGTAAGTTGAAAAGTGGGGCAAATGATTGAGTGGTGAAGAAAATTTGAGAGCGATAGATATTCTGCTAAGCAGGAAGAGAATGATATGACATGCAGGCTTATGTACTGTAGTTATCGCATTTGTGCACAACCAGAGGTAAGACTCATTGCCGTGATGAGTGGCAAAGGTGATTAGGGTTAGAACTCCGACGTCCCGAATTCGAATCCGTGTGGAGACAATCCTTGTTGAAATATTACGAGGGTTGTCTCTGGGCTGGCTGAGTCTCGTGTGTCCTCTCCCTTTGCAGGGCTGCCGGTGGAGCACATCCCTCGATTTACATCCCACCTGGCTAAGGGGTCTCTAGTACAGTTGGGGGAGAACTCACTCCCTCATCAAAGAGGTAAGACTTATTTCATATAAAATAGTCTAGTTATTATTCGGGATGAATTTGTTCTAAAAATCTTCTCTTTTATCTCTCCACATTCTGTTGTTTCGCTTTTCGAAGTTATCATCATCTTTTGTGCTTTGAAGTGGGGAAATCTCTAACGTCACTGCCATTTTGTCAGGATAGGATCAACTCACCGCAAGGAGGTGTGTTGATGCGTGACCGTGCGACACGTGGCAATAAGGAAAGATGGTGAGTCTAGATGAGGGTCACCATCATCTAGCCTCACCACCCTCCTTTGGTTCTACGTGTCGCATAGTCACAAAAGGGATGAAGAAAAATGGGGTGAGGGGATCCAAACCCCATTTTTCCTGATGTACTAGTTACCAATTTCCCAATAAATGAAATGAAATGGGCATTTTTGTCATCTACCCACGATTCTAGATGTGGGGCCTCTAGCCTCACCACATTTACACTGTCCGCACTCATGTAATTGCTGACTTCACCGTACATGTTTCCCCACTTTATTGCATGATCATGACACATTGATTATTACTTTATTAGAGCAGAAAATACTCAAGTGGAAATAGAAATAAACATAAACATGTATAAGTATTTATAAAATTATTCCAGAAACATTAGGTCTTTGGTGTGGGAGATCATATAGCATGAAACTATAGCATGAAACTAACTAATTCATATGACAAACACAAACGGTTAGTAATAAGATATATACAACATTAAGTA
>AP025049.1:13388083-13426183 GCA_036186865.1 Eustoma russellianum
CAAATGTCCAATTTGTCCACTATCATGTCAAATACCTTTCTGGTTACTGTCTTTGTAAGTATGTCCGCGAGTTGATTTTCAGATTTCATAAACGAAAGTTCAACTATTCCTTCTTTGATTTTCTCTTTTGTGAAATATCAGTCTACTTTCACGTGTTTAACCTTGCCATGCTGCCTAGAGTTTTCAGAGACAGCAATCGCCGCTTTGTTGTCACACATTAAGTGATTCGGATGCCAAAGCGGAAATCCAATTTCAGTCATTAATTTTTCCAACCATAAAATCTTCATTATGCCTTTAGATTTCCCTCAGAATTCCGTCTCCGTATTGTAAAATTATACTACTGTTTGATTTTTTACTTCTCCATGTCACTAGATTTTTTCCCATCAAGACAAATTATTTGAAGTAGACCGTCTATCGTTTGGGTTACTAGACGAATCAACATCAGTATACAATTCAAAGTCCATGTGTCCATTCTTGCTAAACAATATGTCTCTTCTTGGTGTGCTTCTTAAATACCACTCTATTCTTATACCAGCTTCCATATGTTCTTCTTGTGGGTCGTACATGAACTGGCTTACTACTCCAACCACATATGCGATATCTGGTCTGATATGTAATAGATAGATTAACTTTTCCGTTAACCTTTGGTATCATTTCTGGTCTGTTGATGCAATTCCTTTTTTGCCTGAAGCTTCTTATATACGACCATTAGAGTGTTACTCAGTTTGCAGTCTGCAATTCCAACTTTGGCTAATAAATCTAGTATATATTTCTATTAAGAGATGAAGATTCATTTACTCGATAAAATAACTTCAGTCCCTAAGAAATACTTCAGCCTCCTTAGATCTTTCATCTCAAACTCATAAACACACTCGTCCTGACTCTATCAACTTCCTCCTTATGACTTTCTGTTATGATCATATCATCTGCATATATGATCAAGCAAGTAAATAAAGTTTTTTTTTTTGAAAAACAATGTATGATCAGCATTGCTTGCATGTATCCATTTCGTTTCATTGCAATCTTAAATCTCTCAAACATGACGAAGACGATTGTTTCAGTCTACAGAAGGCCTTTTCAAATTGCACACTTCATTTTTTTTAAACCTTCCTGAGAACCCTAATGATATCTTCGTATATACATTTTCTTTCAATTTCCTATATAAAAAGGCATTCTGAACGTTGAACTAATCAAACGGCCAGTCATTATTAGCTGCTACAAAAAATAGTACTCTAAAAGTATCAATCTTAGCCACCGAAAAGAGGGTCTATGAGTAATCAATACAATATGTCTGTGTATATTTTTTCAGTAATTGTATTTTAACTAATACTCCACGTGCCAAAATTCAGACTATCCATAGAACACGATATATATAATCTTAAAAGTGAAATAAATTGCATTTTGTATAAGTTGATTAACATTTTATAACACCATCACTGACCCGCCACCTATTATATTTATATTACAATCATGCTCCATAAATATGACAACATATAAACACACAACAATTTGCCAATATTATAAACACACAATATTTTATCTTCCTATCCGAAATCTGGAGTCCGAAAATATGAAATCCTAATCCCTCGTCTTCCACCAAGAAGAAACGGGTATGAACTCGACCTCTGTGAATCTTTCCTCTTCTGCTCCTGTCCTTTAAAGTTTCATTCATTAGAAAGGTTGAATCCTATGAGCGTTTTGGAGGATGTAACTCGGATGATTGTTTAGAGAACAGTCTCGATAGCTTTCAAGTTTCATTCATTTTCACTAGGTATGCGATTCTTGTCTAATTGGATTGTTCCTCAATTTGAAAATTTTGGCTACTAATGATTTTTTAGGCTTGGGTTTGATTGGAAATTGAGGACCGGGGAATCAGTGGCAGCTAGTGATGAGGGGTTGTGGATTAGAATATTAGTGGCTGATTGTGAATTTTAGGTTCATTAACGCAGCTCCATAGTACGGGGGGGAGAGAGCTCAGAGAATGCTTTCAGAAAAGATACAACTTATAAGTAGAGAAATTGTGCCCCCAGTGAATAACATTAATCTGAAATTGCCAGTCTTTCAGAAGAAGTCCTCTCTGGCTTGGTTTATCCACACTAGTTATAATGTATAAACACAACATTTAGCGAGTTTACAAGGAATCAGACATAGAACCGGCAGTTTTGCTACAGAAAATTCTTAAAGAATGATCACTTAGTTCTAGACATACATCCAACCATAGGGGTTTATAGAAGAGGCTGCCTTACAAAGAAATTTACTTGCCATGGTGTGCTTTTCTAGACTTGAGGAGGCTGCTAAGCTAGAGAAGGTACTTCTGGGCCTTTTTCATTTGGTTAGCTTTTCTTCTGTTGTTGCTGCATAGTTCAAGTTTGTGTCATTCTGAATATTCCCTTGGATAACTGGATGAAGGTACAATTTTATCTTTAGCTTAATGTTAGTCCGTGTTTGTTACTACATTTGAGGTATTTCATTTGTATAAAGATACAATTAAAAGTTTGGGTCTATAAATGACACTGATGAAATAGTATATTTGAATTGGCTGACGCATTTATCGACAATATGAGATCTCACTATTTCTTGGCCCAGTTTTGCTTCTTTACAGATAATCCAGTTATTGGTCTGATTAAGTCTGTGATTGGGTCTCGTTTCTGTAATATAATTGACAAAACACTCTGTTATGTAAATTCAGCCTCTGTAGCTTGACGCCTTTTTTGAGCAACCTCTCTCTCTTTTTTCTTTGTCTTTTGCCCCCTATAGATTTGGACTTTGCATGTCTGTGGTTATGAATTTCATGTTTTCTGTGGAATAGGGGATTTTGGTACAGAATTTCTGGTAGTGAAAGTGTCCATGTGGTTATTCCAAACAAATAAAGAAAGAAAAAGACCAATTTGCGTAATTTCTTCAGTTTCGAGTGGATATCCTCTGGCTGTCAGCTTGGACAAATTCCAGTTTGTATTTGCTCCAGAGGGGGAGACGGTTTAATCTTCTAGACGAACTGCCTCAAGCATTTCAAAGTCTGAAGTTGTGGACATCGATAAATGTATCCAGAAGATCATAAGATGAAATGAGCTACTCAATGGCCGCTGTATCTTCTCCCAATTTTGTTCCTGTCACTAAACACAAGGAGACAGATTCAATCATTTTTCTTGGTCTCGATTCTGAAGCCTTAAAGAATGATCTGCACTATAATTTCAATTCTGTGGCACAGTTGAAACAAGTACATGCCCATCTCATCAAAACTAATACTCCTCTCTCAGTTCTTCCACTTCCACGCGTTGCATCCGTTTGTGCTCTTACTCCCAGCTTTCCTTATGCTCAAAGAATATTTAGATGCCTTGATGAGCCTGAACTTATGTTTTGGAATAGCTGCCTAAAGACTTATGCAGAGAGTAGCAGTCCTTTAGATGCAATCCTATTCTTCTATCAACTGCGTGAACATGACGTGCTCCCAGATTGTTTTACTTGTTCATTTGTTCTCAAGCCTTGTATCCAATTGCTGGATCTTTTACATGGTCGAATTGTTCACGGATACATGGAGAAACTTGGTCTTCAAACAAATATGTTTACGCAAAACATGATGGTCCATCTATATGCTTCTTGCGGAGAATTGGTTGATGCTATGTTATTATTTAAGACTATGCCTCAAAAAGACGTGGTCACGTGGAACATAATGATTACCCAGTTAGTAAAAAGCGGGGACATCAATGGAGCATACAGGCTGTTTATGCAAATGCCTGAGAGAACAGTAAGGTCATGGACTGCGATGGCTGCAGGTTTTGTCCAGTGTGGGATGCCGAAAGAAGCTATTAACCTTTTCATGGATATGGAGAAGGCAGGGTTGAAAGCTAATGAGGTAACTGTGGTGGCTGTTCTGTCTGCTTGTGCCGATCTAGGTGCACTTGATCTTGGACGGAGGATACACGAATACAGCAAAAGTAGTGGATTTGATAAAAACATACGTATTTGTAATACCCTGATTGATATGTATATCAAATGTGGTTGTATAGATGCTGCCTTCACTGTATTCCAAAATATGGACGAACGAACAGTAGTCTCATGGTCTGCCATGATCCAAGGTCTAGCAATACATGGTCAAGCTGATGAAGCTCTTAGCCTTTTCTCCACCATGATTGAACAACTGATAAAGCCTAATGATGTTACATTTATTGGACTCCTTCATGCTTGTAGCCACTTGGGGTTGGTTGAGAAGGGGCGAGAGTTTTTTGCGAGCATGAGTATAGACTATGGGATTGCTCCTCGCATCGAGCATTATGGTTGTATGGTTGATTTACTTAGCCGAGCTGGGCTTCTTCAAGAGGCCCGCGATTTCATTGAGAAAATGCCCTTAAAGCCAAATGCAGTTGTTTGGGGTGCTCTTCTCGGTGGCTGCAAGTCCCATAAGAACATCGAGCTTGCTGAAGAAGCGATATCTCAGCTCCATGAGTTGGACCCACTTAATGACGGCTACTATGTGGTTCTGTCAAACATCTATGCAGATGCAAAGCAATGGGAGAAAGCTGCAATGGTAAGAAGGTCGATGAGAGATCAAGGTGTAAAGAAGACACCTGGATGGAGTTCAATTACTATCCAAGGCGTCGTTCATGAGTTCGTGGCTGGTGATGAGAGCCACCCTCAAGCTGAGGAGATATTCAAGGGGTGGAAACTTCTACTCGAGCAATTGAGGACGAGAGGCTATGTACCAAATACATCAGTGGTTCTATTGGACGTGGATGAGAAAGAAAAGGAGAAGTTTCTGTATCGCCATAGCGAGAAGTTGGCTTTAGTCTTTGGGCTGATGAACACAGAACATGGAGAAACAATCAGGATTATGAAGAATCTCCGCGTTTGTGAAGACTGTCATGCTGCTTTTAAACTCATATCTGAAATAGTAAACAGAGAGATCGTAGTGCGCGATAGGAATAGATTCCACTGTTTCAGAAACGGTTATTGTTCTTGTCGAGATTATTGGTAAATATATCTCATTGCTTGTTTGTATCAGTAATTAGTGATGCATGAGTACCTTTTCCTTCTTTAAATTTGTTAATCTGGTTCAATGGTTAATGGCATTTTATGTTACCATATAAATTGGAAGATGTTTGATGTCTTCAATTGTCAGTATGCACTCTGTAGCATAAGGCAATCTCATGTCTTTGATTTCCCTTCTGATACCTTGTCCCTATTAGTAATGATAAGTCCATTACATTAAATAGCACATCAAATCAGGCATGCAGTTTATTGTACTGTGACATTAGAAATGTCATAATAACAACATTACACATCACCTTAGAGGCTTCTGTCTATGGCGGAATATGGAGGTCGGATATGCGAAACCATATTCATGTATTAGAAACACAAAGAGGTTAGTTTCTGATGTCGCATAAATGACATTTGAAATATCGAAACGTGTAAAACATTGCGTCCAGCATTGTTTTTTCTTTATTTTTTCCCCTCCAAAGAGGCGTTCGTCATTGTGAATCTCTCAAGTGCATATCCTTCCGTTAAGGTTGAAGCTGATACACACGAATAAATAAATTTAAACGAAGACTTCTTGCTGTAAACTGTCTACGTAATAAAGAAATAATAAAAAAGTATTTTGTGTTTATCACCCATCTAACTATGTCAGTGGTGTTATACATTGATTGTATGACATACGATGCACACAAACGTGAATATATCATGCACGTACATGCTAATTTAAGCATACGAAAACAGGTACAGTGGGAAGATCTTCTCTGATAATCGTATTAGAAAGCAGGAGATTATATATATATATATATATATATATATATATATATATATATATATATATATATATATATATATATATATGTGCGCGCGCTAAGCAAAAAATGGTATTTGTTTGTGAATGAAAAAGTAAACAGCTGATAATTAAACACAACACCAAACCAATTTAAAAAAGTCATGAATTAACTCTAGCTAAGCTGGTATTCGGGTTAAGAGTTATTCCAAGAAGTACATGGTTGCATTCTATGGATACGCGCAGTGTGAATGTTTCGCTGCTGTCTGGGACAAAGCCTCAGTTTGCAATGAACATCTTATATGAGCTATTTATGTATGACCTACCAACCTATGAGACCGCTGAAATAATACTATTTAGAGTTGAGACGGTGGGAGACCCTCAGGGTCAGTGTATGGCTTTTGCTCAACAAAAAAGCCATAAAAAAGGTCTGCGCTAGTGGGCGAGCAGACATGTCTTTGTATTTTAGTACAACTTGAGTGCCGGTAATTTTATGTTCGTAGAAAAATAAGATAGTTTAGGAGTTTTTTTTTTTAATTGATAGAATACACATTAGAAGGAGATAATGTCAGTTCAACAATTGATTGTGTTTAAAACTAAAAAATTACATCCTGTATGATGTTTAGTAGTTACTTTCGAACTTTTTAATTTATTTTAATACATTTGACACCTGTGAAAGTGTCACTTTAGAGATTTGGTTATAATCGATAGGCCGTAAATTGCATCATTTTGCATTTCTTATTTTTTTTTTCCTTTTTCTTATTGGCGCATGATTAGCAGCAAGAGATGAAATTCAGTGAAAGAGTCAAATTTGTGATAAAGCATGTGGTGGAAGACGATCAAGAGATGAAATTCAGAGAAGAGTTAGAGAAAGAGATCGAAAAGCAGCTTGAGCAAGAAATCATGGAAGGAAGCATGGATTAGTTAGGAAGTTAAGCAACCTCAAGGCCGAAAGGATCATTAAAAGCCTGAAGAAGTTTGCTATGGAGGATCTCTGGAATATATTATATGGTTCAAGCTTTGATTTTTCTTGTAAACTTAGCGATGATGATGATCATGATGATGAATACATATGATAACTCAAGATGGGAAAGTGAGTATAATGGTCAAAGGTCTTCTTCAGCTAGTATTAGAGAGTATTCAAATGAATCTGAAGAGGAAGTTTTTGAAGATCTAAAGAAGTAATCAAGAGTGAAGACACTGGCTTATCACTCAGAATTATCAGATTTGTGAAGAAAATAAGAGGAGACAAGAAATTATTTAGAGAAAAGCATTAGCTAAACACCTCCATACTGAACACAAAATTGCCCCATAAGAGTAGTTCATGAATTTAGCTGATGATCAAAAGGCAAATCAAGCAATTATACAGAGCAGGTATATGTATGTATATGTATTCATGTGCATATCTTCAAATAAGGTATTCTGAAACCTGTGTTTCAGATCATCTTTAATACAACAAGAACAACAATCATACCCAGTAACATCATACTAAGTAATAATCTAGTAAGACCATCTTCAGTACGTGCCTTACCATATTCAGATATACAGAGCAGGTATGTGTGTGTATATGGCTATCGAGCTCATTACTCACACGAAAAATTATATCCAAATTGAGCTGGGCTTAAGGCAGTATGGTATCATAGTTATTTGAATGATCATTCAATTTGATGAGATTTTACCTATAACTTTTTGAAACTTAAGACAAGAAATAGATCAAAAGGAATTAATCAAGTTGTTGACTATGTGCATAGTGATCTAGAGATTCAAATAAGATACAACTTAGTCTTTACACAAAAGACCGACCGAGTGTTGAACTTGTTATTAATTACCAGAAATGAGACTGATCTGGAAGGTGAAGCACTGCCTAAACCTTTGATGCTGGTAAACTTTGGATTAGATAGCTAGAAGACATTTAAACAACAACAACATTAATCGTTGCTTTAGAGGCTCCTTCTATAGCGGGATATGGGAGATTGGATGTACGCAACCATATCCATATGTTAGAAATACACCGAGGTTGTTTCTCGATGACCCATAATGAAAATTGCGTCAAGCTGTGTCGATCAACTGATACTTCACAATATAAGAACCGCAACCAATTTAGTGAGTCGTTTTGCTTTACTCTATCATATTCTAAAATCAAAGAAGAGTGTGTGCTTTACTCTGTTGGAAATGGAACGATCTGGAAGACCTTTAAAAGAGTAAACCAAATAACAAGACGATCTCAGACGTTCATTCAAATATGAAATAGAAGGCATATGAAAATACAAACCCAAAGTTAAGATACCTAATAAAATGCACTAATAAATAAATAAATGCAATACCAGATTAATTAAGCAAGAAGAGACCTATAAATTAACACTTTCCACTATAACTTTGTGCACATTTTTAAATACTTGCTACACTGGCTAACATATGCAACACCAAATTAAATCAACAAGATCACTGAACTAGCATTTTCCACTATAAATTTGTATACATTTTCAAATAGTTGCAATAGTAACCTATATATAATCCTGCTTACCAAACCAATATATAGATTGTCTTGGTAATTCTTTCAACTGCATCAAAGGATTCCGGCACCATAAAAGCTCCGGCGCGGTCGAAATCTACAAGCCCGGAGATGGCTCCGGGTCAATGACAGACGTTCTCAAGTGAGCACTGCTTCACATTTCCAGCTCTAGCTGAAGTGCTAAACAACCATTTTAATGGTTCGTTTTTTCTCTTTCTTTCTTTTCATCATTGAGGATCTATATATAGAGATGTAGATAATATATATTCTTTTGTAATTGGTTACCCCCCATGGATTTTTGGACCGGTTTCTTCAAGCTGAAGAGAGACCACATAAAAAGCCAGAGCAAAAGTTAATACAGCCGTAAGCAGCATCTTCCTTCATGGAGAAACAAGCTTCGTGTGTTTCTAACACATAGGTATGGTTGCGTACATCTGATCCTTCATAAGTGAGAGCCTTAAAGCAATGTTGTTGTTGTATCTTCCTTCATGCATTAGTTGGCACTATATGATTTCTCACACGGAAACTGATAAAGCCGGATCTTCACCAAGGGTCTAGACGACCTCAAAATAGTTTCGTCAGTTAACTTGAAGAATTGTCAACTGGGATCCAAAGTGGGTAGCTAGAATAGCACCAAATATCCTGCACAAGTAAGCGTCCTATCCATAATCCACTATCAGGAGCCAAATGCAGAAAAAGGTCTATAAAAGCCAACAAATCAAGACAAAAGAGGGGGAGCGAGGAAAAAACATTGATACTCTAAAGCGAGCTGATACCCTTTGCTCCTCGGGAAGTACTGTGAGAAATTCTTAACTCACCCTTTAAATTATACGTCTCAGTGAGATATGACTCAAATTTACTTGAGCGTCGGAGGGTTTTTTTCCGGGGCCAACCCCCGTGACCTCTGACCTGTGCTTACTTGTGCAGGATATTTGGCGCTATTCCAACTACCCACTTTGGATCCCAGTTAACAATTCTTCAAGTTAACTGACGAAACTATTTTGAGTCGTCTAGACCCTTGGTGAAGATCCGGCTTCATCAGAAACAAAAGACCATATAAAAAAAATGTTACTACTATAATAATGTCCATTAGTTAGGTCATACAGTTGGAATGTTGTCTCAAGCCTTGAGAATGTCACCGGTTTCTGGCCAATAAATAACGGTTCTTTCGTTTTAATATCGGAAATGATTTATGCTTTTTAGAGTATCTCACTTTTATCTTAACCCGTCTGTTCTTGAGTTGTCATCCATCATGGAGATGACCAGAAATCAAATTGAGTTCTGAAGAAACAATAATACCAATTTGATGGTGTGTACCTTCACGCGCACACAGATATATACGTACATATATATACACATGTATGTATATATACCAATTTGATGGAGTCTCTACATACACACATGTATGTGTATGTCTATGTATATATATATGTTCGTGAATGCTCCCTAACTTTTGGTGCAACATGCACCATTTTATTAATTATACAAACTGTGTTTTCCCGATATTAGTGTCTTTTTTAGTCATCATTTGATTGACCGGCAGTGTGTTTAATTATTAGTGAATCCCAGTCACCAGATTATAGTTATGAAATCTTGAAAGTGGCTATCCACCATCAAAGTTCAAGTCAACCTTCAAGTTAACATGTCAGCTTTCCGTGTGTCTCTTATCAAGTGGCTCGGCCTGGACATGGCACTAAATAAAGACCTATTATTTAAAAGGTTATTGGAATTTCTGGTTTATATTTCTTTTACAAAGTTTTTTGAAGTTGTAACACTGTAAAATTTTCTGACGTACCCAATAATATAATTATTTGTGAAACTTCACACGATAATAAAATGTACATATCTGGTTGACATTTTATCAGGTCAATTCTAATTTCTTCTAACATTTTCTCGAATATGCAAAAAAAAAAA
The DNA here is from genome assembly GCA_036186865.1 of Eustoma russellianum. NCBI lineage: Eukaryota > Viridiplantae > Streptophyta > Magnoliopsida > Gentianales > Gentianaceae > Eustoma > Eustoma russellianum. Next base: position 13,398,268 of record AP025049.1, read on the forward strand.
AAGACAGCACGGCATTCACACTTACAAACTCGTTTTCAAAGTAACTACCACAACAATATCACCTCATTGCTTGAGTATGGAAGGTCCGATGTCACACTCATACCTATTGTTAGAAACACACAGAAGTTATTTTTTACGATAATTCATAATGAAATCATATCAAGCTGTGTCGATCAACTGCTACTTCACAATATAACAAACGTAGTCAATTTAGTAAGTCATTTTTATTTATTCCATCATATTTCAAAGCCAAAGTAGAGTATATTTTGTACACTATTGAAAATAGAAATTTTTTAAAATAACTATCAAGTTAATTAGATACCCCACAGCAAAATTTTGGGCAATAACATTTATGTGGCGGTTGAGCTGCGTGTCTAGTTATACCATATGGCCTTTTTCTTAAGATAAGAACACTGACTAAAGTGTCTTTCCTTGAATTCCACTAAGTGCCTTTTCTGTTGTTCTGCAGAGCCCAAATGGATTTCTTGGTTTTTTCCTTTTTCATAATTAAATGGAATCAAGGACACGATTTTGTTTCCTTTTATAACATAATGGAATAAAGCAACATAACTCAGTAAATTATGTCATTTATGCAGGTATATATAGAGCCGGGAGTCTCACTGGGAGCAGACTCTCTATCTCTTGGGATAGAGGTATTGTCTGCCTACCACTTACCCTCCCCAGACCCTAGCGATAGCTTTTGCTGTCGTTGGGATATACTGGGTCCGAATGATGATGATGATGAACTTAGTAAATTGTCTGTGCTTCTTGTAATATGAAATAACAGTCGACCGATACAATACTTGAGTCAATTTCATTATGAGTCATTTGAAACAACTTTTGTGCGTTTTCAACACATGAGTAAGGTTGCGTACATCCGACCCTCTTTTACGTTGTTGTAATAATTAAATGTTCTTTGTTTAAACAGCAATTTACAAGAGGGGAGAGAGCGCATTACAGAATCTGCAACACAAGATAAGTTACAAAATGTTCTACCCCTTTAGAAACTTTCCAAACTTAATTAATGGTAGCTAAAGGTGTTAACGAACCGAGCCGAACCGAATACTAAGTTTTCGAACTCGAATTCGTTTAGCTAAACGAATAGTTCAACTCGGTTCGTTTAGCTAAACGAACTTTAAAATTGGTTCGAGTTCGGCTCGATAACCTTATAATTGTTTAAACGAGCCGAACTGTTCGCGAACAGTTTGGCTCGTTTAACTAAACAAACTCGAATACCTATTCGAATTTGGCTCGTTAACAAACAATTAACGAACGAATACGAACCGAACACGAACCGAACTCGAATAGTTCGCGAACGGCTCGGTTTGTTTAACACCCCCTAATGGTAGCCCATGTTCTTATAATGAGACTGAAAGCTCTGTTTCGCTTTCCCACCACCAAATCAAATTAAACATAATAACTACCACCATAATAATCATATTCAGTACACTCAACAACAGCAAAAGCTATCGCTATGGTCTGAAAAAGATAGGAGACAAGCAAATAATACCTCCATCCAAAGAGATAGAGAGTTTGTCAAACTTAGGATGCCTAAATTTGAAATGTGACTTATGTTTGGAGTGCCAACATCATATTATACTACTGCTTATAATGTCCAACAATGAAAACGAAAAGGATACCATATGCTTGTTTATAACATGAATTTTTGCGTGACACGCTGAAAAGTACAATATATGTATACACAAGATTTTTTGCGGTGTTGTTTAATGTGACTAATAGATATTGTTTGACACCAAAAGGTACTGTTTGTACATATACCCCCTATGAAGCTTGGTTAGTGGAGTAGTTATTTCTTTTGTTTCAAAAACATCTTTCATGTTAAACTTGTAAATGGCTTTAAGAAATTAAGTCTGAAATAACCATACTTTCTAATATCAATTTTATTTTTTTTCAGACACAATTAATAAGGTCAAAGTAGTCTAAAACAATCACTTTCCTAATGTCACTTTTATCTTATAATATAAACGACTAACAAAGGCAAATTAATCTAACAATTTTTAGTTTTATGATATAAAAAATTAATAAAGACTAATTAGTCTTCATTTATAATTTATGAAATTTAAATTGATTGACAGAAAAATTGAAAAACATGGAAACACTCATAAAACCAAATGATTTGGATCTTACAAAGACTCCCATGAACTCGTAAGGACTATAATCTTTTAAACTAAGAATTGTTGGGTTCATCACAAAGAATGAAACCCTTCAAAAATAGGCGTATGCCACTAAATGCAGAGCGCACACGGTATTCTTTAGTAAAAGGCGAAAGAATAGTTCGCTTTGTGCTCACTGCATGGCTGCGTGGCCATAACAGAAGAAGGATGTCAACCTTTTATGGGTGGAAGTAGTTTGGCATCTTTGAAGCACAAACAGTGTGGGATACCTCCGCTTATTCACACTCGCCACACCTTCCCTATGGATGACTTATTGTAGTGCAATGGTTAACCACATCAACATTACTTTATTGCTATAGAGGCTTCTGTCTATAACGGGATATGGGGTGATCGGATGTACGCAACCATACATATGTGTTAGAAACACACAGATGTTGTTTTCCGATGTCTTATAATGATACGTCAAGCTATGTCGATCAACTGTTACTTCACAATATAAGAAGCGCAGCCATTTAGTAAGTCATTTTACTTTGTTCCATCATATTTCAAAATCAAGAAAGAGTGTATCTTTGACTCCAAAAGTTTAAAATTGCTTTCATTAAAAGATCTTGGTTTCAGGCTCGGCAAAATGTACATGAGCATACACCTTTAACCAATTTAATTCAGTAGATAAATAAGCTAATAGCCCTTTCTATTGTGCAAGCAAAATTAGTTGGATTAAAATTGTTATAATAGTCTTTAGCTAACAACTGAGTAGAATGTTTCCCACATTTAGGGCTGTAAACGAGCCGAACGAGCCGAGCATTGCGTTGTTCAAGCTCTGTTCATTTAACTTAGCGAACGAGTCGAGCTTGTTCGTTTATTTAAACGAACATATTTACTTGTTCAAGCTTAGTTCGTTTAACTCACGAACAACATTAACGAGCCCAACACCTTAAACGAACGGTGCCAATTACCGAGCTCGAACAGAAAAAGGTGTTCAAGCTCTGTTCATTAACCTTTTATCCGAGCCGATCTTGAGCTCGAGCTCAAACAAACGAGCCAAACAACCGAACGGCTTGGTTCATTTACAGCCCTACCCACATTCACTCTCAGTTCGAATCCCTGATGTATCAAAAAAAAATCATCATATTATTAACGTTGGTGTAGTATTTAAAATTTTCATTATGGGTCATTAAGAAACAACTTCCGTGTGTTTCTAATACATGGGTATGGTTTCATACATCCGACCTCTTCATACTCCGCCATAGTCGCAAATCTCTAAAGCAATAAGGTAATGTTGTTGTTGTTGCATTTTTGCCAAAAATTAGCATACAAAAATCTGAGCATCGTAAAATTACGATGTTTTATTATTTATAATTGGTGACATATTAAGAAAGATATATGTAAAGCCTTACTTTCTGGATAAAAGTCACACTGTGCAGATGTTTCATAGACTGAATATGAAAGTCTTAAGGATGTTTGGTTGGAGGTTTCTTCATTAAGGGTATAGGTTTGAAGGGCCTCTAAACTCTACACGTTGTTTGGTTGCTAAAATTTGGGGTATGGTATTCGGATTGATATTTGAGTATTTGGTAATGAATATCGTTTTTTGATATACTATTTCCCCTTGTCTTTCAATATGGAGGGATATGTGTTTCGAACTTGACCCTGTTGGTCAACGCCGGCAGGTCACTACTCTGGCGTGTCAAATTTTTCTGGCCAGTTTTCTGACCGTGCACATTCGATACTCATTTCAATTCCGATACGTTTCAACCATTGTCAATGACAATCATACATATTCCCACTTCAATATCAAACAAATATGACTTTTACGCCCAAACCTATATACTGTCAAACTCATACACTATCATATTCATTCCGATTCCGATTTCGATACCTAATTGCAAACACCCTCTTAAAAAATGGCGGAGACACTATACCCTTACACGTAACCGGATTTCAATGTTTTGCCAAAATTATCCTGAATGAAATTGGACAGTAAATTTGGGTAGCCCATATCACATAGATGGTCCATGAACCCATTGAAAATGATGTCCAAACAACCCAAGGCCTTAAATTGACCACGACGCCATTCCTTAAAATCTCCATAGTTATATTCTCATAAACCCTAGCGTTCTATGTAATTCCCCAAGTTTCCCCTAACACGGCTTCTTCTTCTTCTTCCTTGTTGGTTTCACATATCAATTCTCCGTTATTTGTATTGCACTTTTACCGCCTTTGTTTTTATTTCAATGTTTTGCCCAATGATGGGAAAATTATAAAAAGATTGAGAGGTTTGATCCGATAGTCTATGGATTCAGCAACTGCATTTTGCCAATCACCCAGTTTAATCTCACACCGCCACACAATCACTTTAGGTGATTCTCAAAATGCAGGTGCTGATCTTAACTGTTGGATTGGTTGCCGTCCGTGATTTCTTGAAGCTATGAGATCTGAGGGCTCTTCAATCTTCATTTTGTTTCGGATTTTTCCTTATATGTATTCTTTTTTGGTTTTGATCTTCTGATAAATTCGAAGAATTTAGGCTAGTGGTACATTGCCCAGGTTGTGTGAATTCTCGGGACAAGGAGTTTTATTTTATCTTTTTAACAGATTGCTTTTTGTGCCCCTAAATATATAACTTTTGATGCAACTGTTATGAAATTAACATTTGGTGTGAAATCGGCAATGTATATTTGCGACAAATTTCTTGTAGCCTTAATCTGTAAATGGTGATTTTGTCTAAGTATTGTGTTATCAGAGGGCTTTCATTAACTTGTGAGACTTTAGTTATCTTGTTGATACTTACCCCAAAAGGAAAAATGTTATCTTGTCCATTTGAAGTTCCTGAGTATATGTTTGTGATGTATTCTTGTTCTGTTTTGCTTCTAATGTGTTCCTTGTCACATTGTTTGAGAAATCAATACCTTCTTCCTCCATTGTTATGGTTGGTGGATTTTGGTGGTTTTTTTTCCCACCACACACATGGGGAAAGGAATATGTTTAAACCTGGTTGTAGTGACATTTATCACTAGGCCTAATTTGAACCTTTTGGTAGTTAAAAGTGTATTTTGTCCAAACTTTGTATAATACCTATGTAAATGGATAAGTAGCAATACCTCAATATCTATATGAAAAAACATTACAAGTTTGGTTCACTCTGTGTTAACCCAAACTGCCATCACCATTCTTGATTATTTATTCATCCCCCCCTCCCCTCCTCTTTCTCCCTTGCATCATAGACAGAGAGCTCCAAATCATGAGCAACAAGGCCAACAACATCCACCTTACATCACATTATTGCAGGAAGCACATACCCAAAACACAATGATGAGCCCAAATGTGCTTACGCAAATCAGTTGTATCTCGATGATAACTGCTTTGGTCCTCACCATTGCCTGCCATTTTTATGTAGCAGCTATCTCTGAAGTTGAAGCCAAGTCAGTTGCTGCTGCCTTACTAGAACACAAGTCAATTTATGTACAGCTGACTGGCCAAGATATCAGGAGTCAAAGGCGGTGAAGTGCAAACGCGGTGAAGTTAGTTTTTGTAGTTAGTTAAATATTTATGATGATGTAATTATGTAATTTGATCACATCAATCTTGCAAGGAGCAGCTATTCTGTTTCAGCATTGTATGCTTATATCTGCAGAACCTTGTAAACATTCTTTAGATGAAAAACAAGAGAGGATGCTTCTACAATAAATATTTCTGATCCGACTGTCTCTAACAAGGCTGATGGGCGCTCCCAAGATAAGAGAAAAGGAATAAATCTGGGTTAGCTGATCAGAGTGATTTTATGAGAGACGCTCATAAATCTGGGTAGCTGATCTTCGTGTATGGATTAACAACAACAACATTACCCCACCATTGTCTTAGAGGCTCCCGCTTATAACGAGGTATAGGGGAGTCGGATGTACGCAATCATACGCATGTGTTAGAAACAATGTATTGAAGGATCGGAGTACTGATTGTACGGAATAATGAGGATGTTGTACAACCCACTGGATTGAAGGATTGGAGTACTGATGATTGTATAGAAAAGTTGCAATCTGGATGCCTTATTTCCACAGGCTGTGGATGTGTTTGTATAAGTTGAGCCCCAGGAAGCTGGGGTTCACGCAGTAGTTGCACAAATTGCTAAGCAAGAACAAAGGACTGGGATCATTCAGTTTGAAGAGGAAATTGAGTAGACTATTGACCGTCACATTGAGAATGAGAAAGCTAAGAAAGACATGGTTGAGAATACTATACTAGTGCATGAACTGTTGAGGAAGATGTGTTGATTGAAGTCTCAATTGGAGCTGTCTTTGTTAGTTGACAAATAGTGTGAGTTTAACAATGGTGACCTTATGCTATTGGAAAAGATTTGAGGTGGAGATCATAGTGGACACAGATGTGATGGACATTCGGCTCATCTGCATACACACTAATAAAGAAAATTGATGTTTTTTATTTGGATGATTTACTTTCATTTCAGGTTCTACAGACAGTAAGGATGAGACGCAAAATGATAAGTTTAGGATAAACATTCGGCAAATAAACTAAGTTTCTTTGTGTTTTTTAGTTTTTAGTTTTTTTTTTTTTTTTTTTTTTTTTTTTTTTTTTTTTTTTGCACTGTAAATGTGCTCATTTGTAGCTTTATGTGAATTACTTTTGAAGTTTATTCTAAATGCAAATACAATACCTCTCTAACATAACTAAAGCTATCAAAAAAAATAGAGAAAGTATCGTTCTCTTTAAACCGGGGAAAAAAAGAGGGGGAATTTTAATTATGTTGATCATAGCCTTGCCTTGTTTGCTAGACTTTTAAAAGAAAGGTCGATCGTGACGTATTTCTTGTTTGTCTGTATCTTACTCTACTCAGATCCTAGCGATAGTTTTTGTTGTCGTTGAGATATATTAGTTATGATTGTTGTTGTAGTAAAAAATTATTATACATACCAAGTCAAATCAGTATTCATGATTGAAAACACCAAAAAAGAAATACAAACCTATACAAAAATCAAAAATTTTCCAACTTTAATGCTTCAATCCCAACCCTATTAGAGCTAATTGAATCAACTAGAAAAAGAACATATATCTCTAAGAGACTAATAATTTAATTAGCCTCCTGTATCTTCCAAGTATCATTTACTCTGAGAGAACAAACACGATAGAGGGGTAATCAAACTAAACTCTTGGGGGCAAAGGGATTGCTCACCCAGTAAAATAGTTTATTTTACTTTATTCTAAAAATATCGTGTCCTTCTTAAAAAAAAGAATTATTTAATAGTTAAAGTTTTCATACTATATTTTTTAATTAACACTTATATGATTTTCTTTAGTTTATATCAACTTAACTAACTAAGATGTAGAATATAAATATTAATTAAAATAGTTTACTTGTTTAAATTACGATCAAGTCAAACAATGACGACATTATTCAAGACGGATGGAGTAATAATTTAGCCGGTCATATGCTTTTCACTGCATTTTACCTGTACCGTAAAGATATAAACAATTATGAAACGTTAATTAACAGTTACATTATTTCAGACATTTGTAGCTATATCAACACCATTATCAAATCATTAAGCAATCTCGTAATTTCCAAATCACTCGTTTGTAAATCAATTTTACACCAAAGGCTCATAGAAACTTATGTTCACATGTGGAACATGTGATTAGTAGGTCATTAAACACCACCATACATCCGACACCTCATACTCCGTTATAGGCAGGAGACTCTAAGACAATAAGATAACGTTGTTGTTGTTGTTATAAACACCACCATAAACCGCCTATAGAATACTAACAAACCTTAAAAATGATCAACAAGACATTCAATAATTTATTAATTAATCATCCTTTACAGAATCTAGCTTGGAAAAAACTGCATTTATCGAAGGACTATTAATGTCTAGCCAATTGGGGGATAGGATCCCCTCACCGCAAGAGGGTGCGGTGATGCGTGACCGCGCGATATGTGGCATCAAGGAGGGGTGATGAGGCTAGATGCAGGTGACCATCATCTAGCCTCACCACCCTTCCTTGCTGCTACGTGTCGCGTGGTCACAAAAGAGGTGAGAAAAGTGAGGGTGAGGAGATCTCAACCCGCCAATTGGGGAGCGGGGGGAACAGACTTAAATTTTCTTTTTTGCAAAGATATAAAATAATCACTTCTCAAAAGAAATAAAGACTCGCTCTTGCTTTCAAGTTTCTAGATGTTAGTCCCAAGTTTCTTGAAATACTACAAGGACCAGAGGCCAACAAGACTGAGTCTCACCAAAAAGAAAAACAAAGTAATAATAAAATAAGTAAAACAATTGATTAAACAACAAATTAAAATAAAAAAGGCCGAGTCCCTTGAGCACGTTACGCGCCAGCGAAGACCCAGCTCAGCTAATATAATACACGTGGGCATCATTTGGACCAGAAGATTCTTACCTATGATTATTTTATTTGGTATTCTTTGTTTCAAATTGCAGTTTACGCATTCCATGTCATCACCACCAAACGCCTCATGAAACATTAAGATACAACTCAAAACATTTAGATTTTTCAAATAAACTAAAATCTACACCCCTCCGTTTTTGGGAGAAATGGAACTTTATTTCATGAAGCTTGAAAAACAGCAGTGTACAAATGTATTTACACAACTATTATGATAATAAATTAGTAACTTCTAACTTCTTTGTCCGACATACTATCTCCCTCGATGTAGCAGACGGAGGGAGAAGAGAAGGGATGTTGCCATGTATAAAGTGGTTCCGCCAATACCAAATACTTGACAGTGCTTCTCAAAAGGCATACCACCACTCCACTCTTAAGTGCTAAGTATGGAGTAGTGACTTCAAGTTATATGTGATCCATTTCTGTACATCCATTTCTTGGCAAAAGGTCCTCCACGCTGTGTTTCCAAGCAAGTTATATCAAACCTGGCTGATCCAAACACAGTCACGCAAGATATGTAAAGTGTCCTCGTGTGCGAAGTTACATATAACTTGAAGTTACTACCCCTTTCGTAATAACAATATAATACACAAGGTTCTTAATTTACAATCCATCTCAAAAATATGATTGTTATTTTTTATTTATCTCAAAAAAATTGTTTCCTTTCTTTTTAAATATATATTGAGAATATCGTAACACATCATTCATTTAAAATTAAATAATAGGTTATATGATGATGAGACAACACCACTCATTGCTTTAAGATTTTGAGTAGATATAGACACATCAAGTTTCAACATGTTATCAGAGTATGTTTAAAATGCAGACTCACACATTACCTGACTTATGATTGGTCATTTATTGTCTCTCCGCACCTAAGTCTTGATGTTCATGTCTATCTTATAGTTTGTAGTCCTGAGGTCCATGTTTGGCTTATAGTTTGTAGTCCTGATGTTCATGTCTGACTTATAGTTTGTGATTGGTAACGGATTCTAAGACGCGTGTGTATGTCAAGCCATGTGAGATTCTAAGACGTGTGTGCATGTCAAGCCACGTTGGCACGTGAAGACGGGTTGTCACACATCGACCATTTTAAGATAAAATAATAAGTTATATAGTGATGAAGTACCACCCATTGCTTTAAAATTTTGAAGAAATACTGACCTTATCTTAAGCCCAAATTCCAATAGAAACTCATATGTTGGCGTCCATTCTACCACTTTCTATATTATTCACTACTTGTGTTTTAAAACATAAATTTATTTTGATATGTGGTTTAAACTACAATATATTCACAAATCAAAGTAGATTTATATCCGATGAATATGAATTTGCAAAGTTTACCCGAAGAAAAAGTCTGAAACAACACCAAGCCCCGGAGATTGGATAGTTCAGTATCACCGGCGACGGCATTGAACAGTGAACGGCGACGGCATGGAACAGCAAAACGACGGCATAGCACAAGAAACAACACCAAGCCCCGGAGATTGGGTAGGCCGGGGAAAGCAACGACCTTACTGCAATTTCAACTTCATTCTGTAAGCCTGCGAGACCAGCGGCTCTAATTTTCGGAGAATTCGTTCAGAGTTTTTTTTTTTTTTTTTTTCCGGAGAAGAAATAGACGAAAAGGTAAAGTAAGAAGAGAAAAAAAAAATTCATGTAGATTAATGTGACGTTTGAGTATCGTAATCAGAATCGGAATGTGTATGATACGTATGAGTTTGAAATATATGAGTTTGAGCGTAAAATTAGTAGTTGTTTGGTATTGAAGTGTGAATGAGTATGATTAACATTAATGATGTTTGGAACGTATCTGAATTGAAAATGTGTATTGAAGGTGGGCGGTCGGAAAATTGGTCGGACAGCGGCGGACGGCGTTGACCGGCCATACCCACATTCTCCCATATTGATAGACAATGGGCCTATTATATCAAAAAAAACGATATCAATTACCAAATACTTAGATATCAATCCGAAACATATACTTCTATTTTGCCAAACAAACAACTTTTATTGGTTTGGATTCTTCCAAACCCATACCTTTAATGATAAACCTCCAACCAAACACCCTCTAAGTAAAATGATAGTTCAATCTTGCATTTCGCTTTTATAAGTAAGCTTTGTTGTATATATCAGGGAAAAACAGTTTTGTGATAAATAAAAAGTATACATTATATCATGAAAATTGCTATCCTCAAACAAAAAATATGTATATAACAAATCACACCTACATGAAACTTTTAGTAGGTGATGTAGCTCAAAGCGAAGCATTCTTAGGTCTAAAGCATCACATGCACTTTTATGATGTTTATAATCAAACTTTCAAGCATCTCCTACCAGGAATAAAGAACTGTTCGAGGAGGACAATATAAGTCCTGATATTCATGCTATAGTTGTAGATGTGTATGATAAGACTAAAAACATTAGAATTGTTTGGCAAAGTGGTATACGAGACTGATATAAGTATTGTTTGTTGGTGGTAGGTGTAGTATCAAGTACAGTTTTGATTGTGTTTTGTTTCAATGAAAGATCTCATTCTTTAAAAAAAAAATGATACCTAATTAAAATATATATGTAACGCAAATAAGATAATTCTATCATCTGACCACATCTATCATTTGTGGTCAATATTATAGGATTTGGAACATTTCAATTATTTTTTTTTTTGTCTCTTTATGTGTGAACTAAATTGTCCATTCATTTTTGAACGCTTATATATTATACTCTACCTTTGATATTGATTTTCTCATATGATGCGCCTCACGTTTGATGCTCTAAGTTCCAACCATCAGTCATATAAAACTTTTAAGGATTTTTCTATGATTTATAGATTCTCCCTTTTCGAGTAAAACTTGTTTAATAAAATTAATTTATCCTTTCTAACAGAAAGAGTGACAATTACACGAGTAATTACATGTACCTCACTGATGTTGAATAAGGTCAAAGCCGTCACTTTCTCGCGCCATATCATAATCACACAAGTAGAGGTGCCTCTATTGTAATAGATACAGAGTGTAAAAGCACTAGAATTCTGTGTGTATACAGTGTTTGGAAAAATGCCGGATTGCTTTACGATCTGATGTAAACAGTCTTACTATATACTTTGTGCAAGAGACTATTTCTACTGCTCGAATCTATAGCCTCAAGATCACAGAGTAAGAACCCATTTGTTCTAAGACCCCTCTGAAATAGATACAAATGCGTCGTGCGAAATAACCTGAATGGAAATACTGCAGAGGTGAATTAAATTATACTTAATAAATTATATTATAATTAATCATTAGCATCGAAGTGAAAGATATTTAATATTATATTTGTTTTAATCATCGACGCATTCTTTATATGATAATCATCATGTCAGTCAGCCAATTTGGTTTAGTTCCTGTGAAACATTTTTATTGAAAAAGAATAATAACATGAGAAACACATATATTTATATAAGAAAGAAAGAAAGAAACATACATAAATTAAAGATATGGTTTATCACATTGTAAGTAAGTTCTCACTTGTCATACAATGATGATGGTCCCATATACACACCAAAAAATAATAAAGGCTGCACCGCTGGTTGATATCAACAAAGCACAATGATAAATATATATCCTTTTTTTATTATAAAAATATATTTTTATTATTTTTATATTATTGATCTCATCTTATCATTTATTATTGATCATCGATCAAATAAGATATGGTGTGTTTATAAAAAAAATGTGTATTTTTATTGACCATCAACAAAATACAATGACTCCTACCAATAGACCCGATTTAAACCTTATATGCTAACAGTATTTACTCTCACAGTCACTTTGACAAATTTACGTTTCAATCAGTTTTTCTTTTGTAATATTGTTATTCTAAGCCACCGTTGGGAACCATATTATAGTTACAATTTCAAAACATAAATTAACTTTTATTTGGCTTCATTTGATTTAAATTATACGACTCAATAAAGTTGACAATAAAATCAAGTTATAGATACTCATTTTAACCTTCAAAACACGTTCTTTAACATAAACTAATTGATTTTTACGGATGTGTCATCATTTTATGCAATTGAGTAAGGCGAAAAGGTATGAGCAGAAAAGCAACTAAGTTAACAAACTTTATTGGAATGCATGCTATAGTTATAATTGCTATAAATGTTGCTCAAAAAGACTAGCATACTTATATAGATACCCAAAAAAAAAAAACAACAGTCATCCTCAGTATATCCCAACGACAACAAAAGCTATCGTTAGAGTCTGGGAAGGGTGAGAGTCAGTCAAACAATACCTCCATCCCAATAGATAAATAGTTTGATTTTAATGAGACCTCCGGATCTATATGTACCTGCATAGATAGCATACTTATATAAATATATGTACTAATTCCAAAAGATTCTTTTTAGTGTATATCAAACTAACTGAAGTTGGTTCACAAATATCCCAAGTGTGAACAAGGTAGGAGTGGAGAAAGACATCTCCCTCAAGGACCACCCAAAAATTAAATAAATTACTAATTAAAGGAATAAAAAGTGCAAACTTGTACTACATTTTGAGGTAGTAAAAAAGAAAAGTGTAAGCCGTGTCTGCATAACATAAATGTCAAAACAAAACAAAAATTTAGAAAGTCGTCATCTCTTCTTAATCCTACCGTCAGTAATCAGCATCAACAAAATGAACGGTCCAGATTGATTTTAAGATTCCAACCCAATTTGCCCCCTGACCCCGAAATATGCTCATGCGTGTCATTGCCGTGTATTGGTCGTTGGAAAAGGTCCAAGACTCACTTTTCTACCACGCTCATTGCAATCACATCCCCCACCCCCTATACCCACTCCCCGTCTTTTCTCAAATTTTAGTCACTAATTTGTTTAAGATATTACTCAGTTGGTACTCGGGTTGAATATACCACTAAGAGGTTCAGAGTTCGATTCCAAGAACACGCACAGTGTAAGCGTTTCAATGCTGTTAAGCCGAATGCTTAGTTTGCAGAGGTAACCTTGTGTGGATCCTTGCATAAAACCCTCACCAACCCAAGAAACCGCTGAGCTTCTGATTTGCATCCTCCACAATGCTCCTTAGAACTGGAACGGTAGGGACCCTCAAGGCGAGATTATGGTCTTTGCCACCAAATTTTAGTCTCTAATTTCATAAATAAGTTAAAGCAACATCTGTTGTAAAGAAAATTGGTATAGTTTTAAGTTATATACATTAGTTTTGACATTTACTAATATAGGTATAACTTTACATGTTATTAGATGTCAAAAATTAGTCAGAAGACCTTAGCTTCCTTTCTTCCTTTTTTTTTTTAAAAAAAATAAACTCTTTACCCAATTATCTCGAGTGATCTATCTTACATGTGTAGTGATTTGCTACATGTTAGTATATAGGATATGCTCTTTTAAACTATGACACAGGGATCAAACAAATAGAAGATTAAGAAGTAAATAAAAGACTCTGGATTTGTGTTATTTTAGTTTAATGATACTTTGAGATTGTATGTTGTGATATACGGTACATGAATTACAGAAATATATGTTATTAGAATATGACGGAACAAAGTAACATGACTCATTAAATTCATTGTGCTTCTTATATTGTGAAGTAGCAGTTGATCGATACAGTTTGACACAATTTTTATTATGGGTATTCGGAAAACAACCTCTATATGTTTCCAACACATGTGTATGGTTGCATACATTTGACCACTCATACTTCGCTATAGACGGAAACCTCTAAGGTAATGGAGTAATGTTGTTGTTGTGATCTTATTAGAATAATAGAAACTTGTGATTTCTTTCAACATAGTTAATCACTCCCAATAATGAAGTAAGTAGAGCGACAATTATCCTATGGAGTATCTTAAAGATATATTTGTAAAGGACAATTATTTTTTTGACTTTTTAGAATAACTCATAATATTCATCAAAAGATGTTGTCAGATTAGTTAAAATATTTGCTTATTATTAAAAAAACCTACTTGTGCAACTAATTATTGGTTTATTATTATTGTTGTGTGTTATTATAGTCAAACAGATGTTTTCATTTTCTTTTAAAATTTCGTGAATTAATTTGTTCAAGGACACGCAAGATTTACGAACATAGTGGCACGTTACAAATCATTCAAATTTTGTAAATGTTTTGTTTATTCTTTTAAAGATTGTGGTTTTATTTATTTTTGTATGTTCTTAATTTACGCGGTCTAGCTTTGTAAATCAACCCCCTTAAAAGCCGCTCGCCTTCCTTGTAGGGTTCCAAGCATCATCCACTCTTTCCTCCCCAATTCTTCCTCGCGCCCTTCCGTCTTTAGTTTGCCTGGCCTTTCAATTGCTAAATTCCTGTTTCCGAATCCTATTTTTCTCGATTGCATTGATTGAATTTTCCATTGAATTTGGCTTTTTTGAGGTCTATATCTACCTCCTTCATATCATTTTCAGCTCAAATTCTTAATTTTCGTGTTTACTCCTTATAATTTATTGTGGGATTATTGATTTCTCATCTGGGTTCTTCATTTTCTGGCATAAAGTTCGAACCTTTGAACTTCTTTTGCTCAGATTTCTGGTTGGAAAATTGGGGGAATTTTGTATTCTGGTTGATGCAGTAAAGAAATGTCCGCAGCAGATTATCAAGGGGTAGCTGCTTCTTCTTTTGCAAGTTTTGGCCGTTCGATTTTGAGCATTCGCCGAGATCAAGTCCATTCCATGGATTCCACAGATGTCACAAGCCAAGAACTCGAGGCATTCCAAAAGAATGTGGCTGAAAATTTCCGTGAGTTATTAAATTCCAATGATACTGAAATTCTCTCAATTTCATGGATCCATAAGCTTTTAGAAGTTTTTGTTTCTTGCCAAGGAGAATTCAGGGCTATACTTTCAGATAATAAATCTTATTTAAACAGAGCCCCTATGGATCGGTATGTCACCGATCATTTTGAAAGAAGTGTGAAGGCATTGGATGTTTGTAACGCGATTCGTGATGGAATTGAGCATATTAGGCAATGGCAGAAGCAATTGGAGATTGTTTTGTGTGCATTGGATAATCAAAGAAGTCTTGGAGAAGGCCAATTCCGCCGTGCCAAGAAAGCATTGGCTGATATGGCCCTTGATATGCTTGATGATAAGGATTCCAATGCAACAGTTGCTCATAGAAACCGCTCTTTCGGGCGTAATAATGCTCAAAGGGATCAAAGATCGATTGGCCATTTTCGATCTTTATCGTGGAGTGTTTCAAGATCATGGTCTGCCTGTAGGCAAATACAAGCAATTGGGAACAATTTAGTGCCGCCACGAGCTAATGAATTGGTGGCTACCAATGGTTTAGCTGTTGTTGTTTTCACCATGAACTATGTGTTGTTATTTGTAATGTGGGCTCTTGTAGCTGCAATCCCTTGCCAAGATCGTGGCTTGCAGGCTCATTTCAATGCACCTAAGCAGTACATTTGGGCCGGAACGATATCTTGTCTCCATGAGAGGATTTTGGAGGAGTCTAGGAAAAGGGATAGGAGAAATGCTTGTGGATTGTTGAAGGAGATTCATGACATTGAGAAATGTACGCGGCGGATAAACGAAATGGCTGATTCTGTTCAATTCCCTTTGAGTGAAGAGAAAGAGGGAGATGTTAGACAAAGGGTTTATGAGCTTGGACTTGTTTATGATGCTATTAAGAAGGGACTTGATCCTTTAGAACGCCAAATGAGGGAAGTTTTTCATAAGATTGTACGCAGCAGGACGGAGGGCCTTGACAGTATTGGAAGAGCGAATAGTCGAAATTAAGCTGTTGCTTGTGAGCAATTAAGGTAGAGCTTGCATATATGTCCTGAAATTTTGGAAATGACTATGATGTGTGATCATCAATCTATGGATATGAACTTTAGATTGTAAGGCCTTTGTAGTTTTAAAGAAATTGTAAGTAAAGAAGTGTTGGACACTATAGTCCATAGTGCTATGTTATATCTTGGTTTGTTTCTTGTATATCGAAATCTGTTCTGCATCTCAAGAATGACAACCATTAGTTTTGTAAATTTTTTTTACTTGCAGTGAGGAGTGACATCAAAAAATGCATCAAGGAGTTGTGGGTTAACTTGGTCATGGTCTAGATTGGTTTGCTTAATGATTGGGAATTATGACGGAAGATATTGCTGGTGCTGAATTCTGTTTTTGAACTAATTTTATTGATGCTGTTCTTCTCTCTGTTTTGTGAAGATTCAGTTACATCAAACACAACCATATCCATTATATACTAATGACAATAAAAGCTACCGCTAGTGTCTGAGGAGGGTGAGAGAAAGTCAAAAAATACCTCGACATTAAAAGCTACCGCTAAATTCTGAGGAGGGTGAGAGACAGTCAAAAAATACCTCAACATTAAAAGCTCCGCTAAGTTCTGAGGAAGGTGAGAGACAGTCAAAAAATACCTTCATCCTAAGAAATAGAGAGTTTTCTTCCAGTTAGACTTTCAATTTTATATCTACTTGTATAGATGACATTCAGAATATCAAATTGAGAGTAAAAGCAGCTTTGCATGTGAACATGAGAATGTCTTTGGTCCCCCCGTAACTGAAAAGTTACATTTTCTCATGTTTCCCAATTTAATAATTTGTTCCCGAACTTCTGTTTTTATTTTATTTATAGTATCTCTCAGTAATTTGTTTTGTCTTACAGAATACCTTTCTTTATTACTTATCTCTGTCTTCAAATTAGTGCTATGAGCAACAAATATGGCATTCTGTGTCACCTGTGTATTTCAGTTGTGCCACTACGTGTGTGCACATCAGATCATAAAATTATTCAGTTCTTCTTCAAACTCTATGTAAACACTGAAGACCATGTTGAAACTTAGGCTTCGGTTCTTCTTCAAACTCTATGTAAACACTGAAGACCATGTTGAAACTTGGGGTTTACATGAGGTGAGGTCCATATCCACTCAAAACCTTAAGGCAATGGGTGGTGGAACCTCATCCTTATATAAGTCATGCATTTTTTCTCAAATTAGCCAATGTGGGATTCTCAACACCCGCCCTCACGTGGCAACGTGGCTTGACATACACACGCACCTTACAACCCGCCCTCAATCACAAACCACAAGCCAGACATGAACATCTGGACTTAAATGATGGGCCAGGCAAGGGGTGAGTCCACATTTTAAACCTGCTCTGATACCATGTTGAAACTTGGGCTTACATGAGGTGAGGCTCATATCCACTCAAAACCTTAAGGCAATGGGTGATGATACTCCATCCTCATATAAGCCATGTATTTTTTTCTCAAATTAGCCAATGTGGGATTCTCAACCGACCAGATCGTAAAATTATTCAGTTCTTCTTCAAATTTCTATGTAAACAATGAAGGCTAATGTAATGAGAAGGTCTTTATACTATGTATTAGAAAAGAAAAAAAGCTGTTTTCACCGTGCATGTCCGGCTCATTCTAACCTAATGTGAACTTGGGCTTTTTTTCCCATTAGCCGACAATGGCAAAATTAAAACTTAGAGAAAGTAACATGCAAAAGAATTGTTTAGCCCAGTCTTATTTTATTTTATTTTTATTCTTTTAATCTTTTTTTGGGGTTTTGCATAGTAAGACGTGTTTGACAGTTTCTGAGTCCATGTCCTCTTGTGATTTATTTTTCGATTACTTTTCTGACAAGGACCTTTTATTTGATACCAGTTCTTTCAGCAATTATTAAAGGTTTATACAATTTTATATTGTATATTTGAAGCTCCAGCTGCAGTGTTGACCTTCACAATATTTTTATGGGAATCACATTTTTAAATTAAAGTCCATTTCGTAGTCTTGATTAATCAAGTAGGCCGAGCAAAATATTTTGTTTCCGTAATAAATATAAAAATTTTCTTGTTTTGCTTTTAAATACCCATAAGAACATTTATTTTCTTCCAGAAACGATTACTTTCGCCCTTTCATTATTCTTTGATTTATGATGCACATTAGAGAAATTGCATATAAAAAAGTTATAGAAGAGCGTTTAAAAATTGAAAGTGGATAAGATCGATCGAGTAGTTTCAGTTGGCGATTGAATTTCACGTGTTTATGAATTGAACCAGATTTAAGCTTGAGAAATGGTTGATACTCTCCTCGACCCATAATTGTAACCATGTCATCAAAATTTCTCTCTCCAAATGAAGTATCACTTTTATTAAAATCAATTGAGCGCTTATTAGTTTATCACATCCACCTAGGTCATGATGTGAATTTTAGAGGATGAAGTGTATAACTAAAAAGACTAATTTAGTATTTTTTCCTTTTTTTTTCTTTTTATCTGTTATTAATCAATGTGTTCACAACTTTCTTACCCCGTATGGCTCAACCTACGTAACTACCATTATATGAAAGAATAAACACTTAGTACACTAACTACACTAAATTGATATAAAATTTTAAAACAATAGCAAACAATAATACAGTCAACTTTTAATGTATATGAAAAATTATTATATATGACAACTGTAAAGAGAAGCTAAGCGGGGTACCATGATTCGCACATTATTTTATTGCATCATTAGAGTTAAGAGTGGAACGCCAAAAGTATTGAACATTGACACATTCGTCCACATATGTTGACCAAGTATATCAAAAATTGTTAAATGTTATTGACCTGTTCTAAAATACTCGTCCTTTCTTAACACTGGACCACATATTACGTGGACTTTGTCCACTAGATTTTAGTACTCATTTCATTTTCGAGCTACGACAACATTACTCAATTGTTTTAGAACCTAACAACCATAATCATTTGTTAGAAACTATTTGAAATAGTTTCAAAATTTGTGCATGTTTTATAATAAAGTTATCAAACCATATTTATTTCTAAATTTTTTTGTAAACAATCAATAAACACATCTTTTTAATTGTAAAAAAGTATGCACTACAGAGTAAGACGGAAATCGTGACAATTTTTAATAATCAGGCATGGTATTGAATGATGTTTCTTATTAATTTAGGGTTCATGTACTAGATTATAACATTGGGCCAGAAAGTATATATGTTTTACCATGGATGTAAAAATTGTTTGAAGAAATTGTAGTTGTTGCAAGAATGTATGTACTAGAATATGACAAAGGTAATCAAATTTTGCAAATAAGACCAATTTCATGCTGTTTTGTCCTTTTTTCCTCAATCTTTCTGGGGTATTTCAACATCATCATCATCATTTGGACCCAGTATATCCCAACGACAGCAAAAGATATCGTTAGGGTCTGGGGAGGGTAAGTGGTAGGCAGACAATACCTTTATCCCAAGGGATAGAGAGTCTGCTTCCAGTGAGACCCCGTCTCTATATGTACCTGCATAAATGACATGATAATGGAGATATGTTGTGCTAGTGTGTCAGTGAGGGAATTCAAGAAATACAAAGAAAAGACTTTCGATATTAAAATACACATCACGTGTATATGTACATCTAATGTAAAACAACGGTATAACATACGCAACCAAGTGGAAAGTCAACCTAGAGCGTAGATAGTGTCTACGCCTATCTATGTCCCTAAATATACTCTAAAGTGTCCCTATATATGACATATACCTCGTTAACCTTAATCTTATGTCTCCATGAACTCCTATCATGTACCATGTCCTCAGAGATGTGCAAATCTAGTAGGCCGTGCCTTATCTGCTCATCCCAAGTCAGTTTGAGTCTGCCTTTACTCCTGTTCCTATCTACAATGAGGCTTTCAATTGCTCTGACCGCCGCCGTTGTCTGTCTTCGCTTGACATGCCCAAACATCTCATTCTGCCCTCCCTTATCTTATCTGCTATACTAGCCACGCCTAATCTTTTTCGGAACACCTCATTTCTGATCCGGTCTAGCCTTGTATGCCCACACATCCATCTTAACATCTTCATCTCCGCCACTTCCATCTTCTGTAATTGTGACCTCTTGATGACCCAGCAGTCTGTCCCATATAGCATTGCCGGTCGCACTGCCACCCTAAAAAACTTTCCCTTTAATTTAGTTGGGAAATTTTTGTCACACAGCACCCCTGAGGCCGCCCTCCATCTACACCAGCCTGCTTGAACTCGATGTGCTACATCATTATCTATGTCACTATTCTGCTGCACAAATGATCCTAGGTACTTATTATTTAATATTTTTATAAAAGAAAACATCACACTTCATTCAAGCATTCCAATTTCAGTGAACCAAACTGTTCGCAAATAGTTCGAGTTAGATTCATATTTGATTCGAATTTGTTTGTTAATTTTAATTAAAGGAGTTGAATTTGAACATCTAATTGGATTCGGTTTTGTGAACTGTTTGGCTCGTTTAAGAAGTTATAGCGTTTTCGAGCTGAATTCAAACAAATTTTAAAAGTCATTACAGCAAACGTGCCGAGACGAACCGTTCATTAAACTAAATGAATACAAATCCGAAAACATAATATTCGGCTTAGTTGGCCTCGTTAACACCCCTTGGCAGAGGAAATCACATCTGGCGGCGAATTTAAGCATTTACATCTCTGCCGAGGAAATTAGGTCTCATTAGACAAAACGTGAGTCACCATATTATTATGCTGCCTATAAATATTTTGGGAATAACTCGCAAGTTATAGTGTCAATTTTTTTTTCAACCCTTACATTCTCAAATCAAATTAGAACTTCTAGTTTTTCTTATGAGCAAGTAATCTCAAAACCATTACAACCAAAAGCTAAAAGAAGTAGAAAAACTAGGCACTCAGAATTTGGTTGCAAAAATGACATTGATTATAGATAATTTCTTGTCCAAAAGTCGATAGAATTCCTATCATTTTCTGGGAGAAAAAAAAGCCAAATCACCGGCTCCAAAAACCCTTAATGCCTCAGCCTAGCGTTGTAGATTATGCTAATCATAAACTCAACGGTCTTAATATTTTATTTACAAAAACAGCATGCACTTACCAACAAGTTCAGATTACTGTTTAGCCTCTTTATCATGTCACTCCATTTAGATTATTGTGTTAGTTTATTTTACTTTCGTATGATGTTTCTTACGTAAATTGTAGCGAAGGTGTTGAACGTTCAAGTCCAGCATTCGATAATAGGAATAACCAAAGTTTGACTTTATATATATAAAAAAATATTATGAAAACCGACAAGGACATAGTTTTATAAAGGCCGGATTCAAATTTTTATGTATTTCATTCTCTTAGTTATAGTTTCCTTGTTGAATGCTTAGTATTCTTTGCTGATTTCATACACATTTTTTAATATTACACAGGTGTAATGATTTAAATTCAAATTCACCGATTAGTTAAAATCTGATTTTGGCTTTGTTCAAGATGCTTAATTAAGGTTATCACAATTTGAAAGGAGCTTTTATGCTGAATCTATGCCCATAAAACTTGACCTGAAAAATTGTTAATTGAGGTCACGTTCGGTTGATTTTTTTTAGGACGCATTCCGTTGAATTGAGAAGATATATTTTTTTAAGACGAATCAACAGGTAAGGTTGTTATTTTGTGATCTTGATGTTACGCGCCGATACCTTACGCAAATGCGGGAGCAAATGCAAAAGATTCGAACCCATCAAAGTCCCTCAAGATCAATTTTTTCTTCTTTATTTCAATTTCTTATTTAAAAAGGGACCATGTGCCTTTATCAACCTAATACAAAATAACGTCTTCTCCTACATCTTAAATTAGTGCCCTTTAAAATACAAAATTTCAAAAATTATTGTAGTCATTTTCACTAAAAATCATTTGTACTTATCACTAAAATCATCATCGTAGTGATTGTCCATTTCATATTTTTTTCTTCATAAATCATTGTATTCATATTAAATGACACAAAAAATATTGTAAAACGTCATTTGGTCGTTTTGTCCATTATATAGTAATTTATTTTACATATATATACATATATGTATGTATATGTGTATATATATACGCACAACCCCTATACATATATATACAGACCCCCCTCCCCCCCCCCCCCCCCCTCAAAAAAAAAAAAAAAGGCTTAAACGACACTTACTAAGAACTAGTCGGCACAAATTGACGACAGCTACATGCGAACTACATCTTGATAGCTGCAGCTGTTCTGGATCAGTCGCAATCTCCTCAATAAGACTTGGTAGGCTCCAAGATGGCTGGCAAATGTACAGAAATTTATGAATTCCAATGATTGAAAACTGGCATTCTTTGTAACATCTCATCTTACATTAGAAAAATATAAACACAAGGCCGTTCTCAATGCACTAGGCTTCTGTGTTTGCGCAGAATCCGGAGAGGGGCGGATCGCTTCGCGATCTGATGCATGCAGCCTTACCTTATGGTTTGTGCGAGAGTCTGTTTCCGCGGCTCAATCCCGTGACCTCAAGGCCACAAAGCAGCAACCTTACCAGTTGCTCCAAGTCACGCCTCAAAAATACAAACACAAGCATAGTATATATATGTGAACCTATATACTAATATCAATTTGGATTAGTTATTTCTAAGTCATCGAAGAAAAAACTTGAATGTCAGCAGATCCATAGTAACACAAGGAGATAACTTGGCGTTATATTATTCCTACCTACTATATAAATTTGCTAAGCCCAAAATATGAGAGGAGGAAGAAAATTATCCTAGCTAAGGGCCATGGCTAGTTGTTATGACTCTGACATCTGGACCTTCAGCTACAAAAAGGTTATTTATTAGGATGAAATGTGGCTATGTGGCTTCCCTCAAGGGCCCTTCAATTTAAGGTTCCAATTATTGGATATGTCCACATTCATGCCCAATGGAGGGTTCTCTTCAATACCGTCGTTTGGTATGTTTAAAACTTTATTCAGATATAGACTGAAAAAGACATATACTATACCTAACTATCATGCCAACTAATACATGCATCCAACTACTGTGGATAATATTTTGTTACATGCCTCCGGCTATTGCGGATAATATTTTATACTAATGTAGGCCACAGACTTAAAAGCCAGTGGTAAACTTGATATTTTTTTTTTTAGAAAAGACAAAAATAATAACACATCCAATATCACGGATGTGTTGAAAAGGGTTGACATGTATAGATATCTTGAAGTCCTCGATAGTTGCAGGACATAAATCAAGCATGTAGAGCCATAGGGAGTGATGCGGTGTATTAATGTTAAGGTAACGGTGTGATCACTGCACTTGTAGAGAGGTGACAACAGGAGAATAACTCCTTTCACCTACCTTTAAACGAGGCCATAGTTATGCTACAGGATGTATCTGTTCTGTTTGGTGTTCGCATTGATGGTGAGTCGCTTACTGGCCAGGAGCTGTCATATACTGTTGCGCAGTGGCGTGATCTAAGTATCGAGTTGCTCGGGTAGATTCCAAACCTTCTGTATATTTCAGACAACCATGTACACGAAGGAAGTTCACGAAGTGTTTTATAGATAGCAGCCTACTGGCACATTCATCAAATGAGCAGATTATGCAGTGGTCTAAGGCATACATCTTCTTTCTTTTCACGGATTTTTCTAAGACAAATCCAACTATAGATGTCAGTTGGTGTACTTGTACATATTGCATGACTTGCCTGGTGCAAGTAGATATTCATAGTGACAGTAGTGTGCTTGCTTGCTCGTACTGGAATCTATACGAGGACAACGTCGCAAAGACAAAGGACCATCAGATTGCAGGGTCACTACACCTTCTGCAGTTTTAGATATGATGCCTGATATGCCCCGTGTAAGCTAATGACTTAGTGATCACAACTTCGTGGAGGTTCTCTGGCACACAGTGGATGCTGCACGCGACAGCTGGAAAGTCTAGTAGAGAGAGATTTTTATTGGTGCCTTATGGGCTGTATGTGGTGGCGATCTTACAATCTGTGTGTATCTAAGATGCTCATCTATGGACTACTCATGTGCCAGTGATATTGTGGCACATTGTTAAGCATCACCTCTCCCATAGAGTATGAGACAGTTTGGACTTACACAGGAGGTGCCACGCATGTTCATTGACGCGAGGGTTATGCTGCATCAGATGGCGAAGAGGGTAGAGAATGTCGATTATGCGCACACCTATGCTATATTCATACAGCAATGGAAAGATCGAGCATAGCAGATCAAGAAAGCTATACTATGGTCTAACATCCTAACAGATGAGTCACCTTACATGCAATGGTATAGACCTCAGACACTCCTAATGCTTGGTCGATATCGTGTTAAGCGTATAGGCAATGACAATTTCTACGGTTCCGTAGCTAGTCTCATGCGGATGATATGTATACATGCTTTGTTTCATTATCATTTATATTACATATATTTGCGTATTAATGTTTCTATCATTTAAATTGTAGATACAAAGCATGACTGAGATGGACTATGTTGCGATGGAGGTTGTATCACACAAGCTCAGAGCAGAGGGTCTCGAGTATCTTCTTTTGTAGGAACCTCCGGTCACTTTCATCCAACAGATCGGCAATACATATTTTTCTCGTCTTAATACATCTTGGCCAGAGGGTTGGTCGTTGAAACAAGCCCAAATAAGAGCATTATCGTAGGCGCATGCATTAACATCTGCAGCTCTCTTAGAACATGTGTACATTGAGCCGTCATCGCAGGCGAATACATCCTTCTGGGCACCAGCCGTTGATAGCAGACATGCATTTGGTCAAGACCAGAACGACTTGCTTGACATAGAAGCTCTTGGCTTTGACGATCTCTCCATCTACCAGTATGTCATATATTTGGAGACGGAGGTGTCGCAAGAATAGACACAAATATATATATCATCTCAAGAAACCTATATGTCGCCATCACATTCACACTCACTGTCGTAGCCGGCAGCAGAACCAAGATGTATCAAAGAATAAAATAAGATAAAACGGAAAAATGTTAAGTTTTACTTCCTCTTTAAAAGAAAACGACAAAAAAGGACTTTTCCCACAAAAGAAAATATTTCCCTTTTTTTCTCTGGCCGAAAAGTAAGGTAAAACACATAAATTTTCTCTAAACAAGCTTTTAAGTTCAAATAAATAGGTTATAACCCGCTAAATGTATTCAACTTAAAAATGCCGTCTCACTTAACATTTTAATATAGTATAAATTACATTATATTAAAAGATTTTTTGTGACAATATTTTTGATTGTGCATCCTAAATTCAAATGGTAGATGTTAGACATGTGCTTGTCCGCTATTTAACGAATAAAGATATTATACACTACATATGATAGACAAACACTGTATTTAGTAGATTGAGTCCCATATTTATAATTTTTAACATTTGGTAAAATACCTCTTTCATCCTGCTTAAATAAACAACTTGCTATTTCCCTGTACACTTGGATTGCTTAAATAAACGACTTGCTATTTCCCTGTACACTTGGATCGGTGGCAGTAGCTGCTCAATGTTGCCATGTATAAGTTGATTTCTCCAGTACCATATACTCCTGTACACTTGGATCGGTCGCATGATTTTGTACATAATCTTAATCATAA
Organism: Eustoma russellianum; assembly: GCA_036186865.1. NCBI lineage: Eukaryota > Viridiplantae > Streptophyta > Magnoliopsida > Gentianales > Gentianaceae > Eustoma > Eustoma russellianum. The sequence goes on from AP025049.1 coordinate 13,424,205, forward strand.
TGCTAGCATACAGATTAGTAGCAGTAGGGATTCTTAGTGATTAGAAATGATGGTGTACATTCCGTGATTGCTTTTATTAATAAAGTTCCCTGTTTCCATAAAATACCTTTTTCATCATATGAGGCATAAATATTATAACATAGGAAAAAAAATCTACACGTGCATTTTGAGTTTCGATGTAGAAAAGGTAACAATAACTTGGTCTGCAGGCAAATTCTTGATAACACAAAATTGCTGCAACCATCTCAGGTATCCCACAACATTGCATCCCCCTATTGAAGCAAAGGATATTTACCTTTCTGCCAATGTTTTTTCTGCATACTAAAGTACATATGACTGTTTATTAAAACTGAATCATTCTTGTGTGCTTCTCACAAGGAACACAAGAAACACAAGAAATTTGAAGAGACACACAAGAACATGGAACTTGAATTAGGGCTTAAGCTTGGAAGGGTTGCAGATGAATTCACCTCAGCTGATCTTCTCATTGCCAAAGATCGCGCTGGCCCTCTTTTCCTCTCTACAGAAACTGAAACTTCGTTCATCCTTACTGCACATCTCAAAGGTTCAATATTGTCACAATCCCTGCTTTGCTTCCCCCCCCCCCCCACCCCCCACCCCTTCTCGGTTAGTTATGCTTGTGATATTTCTAAAAGTTGGATAAAGAAATTTAGAACTTGCAGGTTTTATGAAGAGAAATGTTAAGATTGAGATCAATGAGGATGGGAGTCAAATAGTAATAAGTGGAGAAAAGGTTATTCAAGAGAGTATTCTTGTCGGGTGGAAATTGCACAAAAAGGAAACAGAAGTAAAGGGGTTCAGGAAGGCTTTCAAGATTCCTGATGGGGTGATTTTGGACAAAATCAAAGCGAAATTCGACGAGGATGAATATTCATTAACAATCTCAATGCCAAAGAAAGAGAAAGGAATTCGGGGTTTCAGCATTGAGGAGGTGAAGGAACAAGATCCTGCAAGAGAAGGGGTCTCAGAAACTCTGCAGATTACTGATGATTGTAGTGACCTGCCAGAAGAGAATGGACATAGGGAAATGAATTATGCACAAGAAACTGAAGAACCACATGAAAAAGCAACAAATGTGACTCAAACTTCCAGTGGTGAAGAAGTTGAACAACAAAATCTTGAAAAAGCAGAAGTGTTGCCTGCTAAAGAAGTTGAATGTCCAGAAGAACCAGAAATGGGTAAAGAACACGAATCGGATGATCGAAGTTCTTTGGTGAAAGAGGAAAAAGCGAAAGGGCATAAGGAAAACAATCAAATTCAAAGCAACGCAGAAGGAGAAGAATCCTCTGCAGAAGAGAAATCATCAGGAGACAATCAAGAAGCTAGACCTTTAGGCAACAAGAAAGAGAAAGAAAGGTTCAAAATTTGTGTTCCTGCAATTGCAGGATCGGCCTTTCTGATATCACTGGTAGTGTTTGTGATCACCTATGTTCGAACCAAAAGCCAACCAGGCAAGAGAAAAGATTAGATCTCTATCAACGGAATTCTACCAAGAGGGAAGTTCTTACATTACTGGAACAATGAGATTGTCAGAACATGTATAAATTTTCACTTTTCCTTGTATTTTTACCCAACATATCATCACACTTTCACTAGTCTAATGAAACAAAGACATGTTAAAGAATTTATCTTCTAGTTATGTCAGCAACTAACTAGATAAAACACAACGTACCATACGATGCCATGCTGAGCAAAGAAAAAAAAAAGGGTATGTACATACAATACATGATGAAATTAAAGTCAATTAAGTTTGATCAGGTTCATCTCATAGCTCCAAGTTTATGATAATGCAAAGACACCTGTTTACTCTGTTATAAATCATTTTAAAAGTTATATTAATATAGAATTGCCTATCCAAGTGCATACTTTCTTAATTTAGACATCTTTACTTATCTGGAAAGTTGTCTCATCTCGACTAAGAACTTGTCTCCTCTATCTTGTTCAACATAATCACCTTG
>AP025049.1:13426193-13441720 GCA_036186865.1 Eustoma russellianum
ATTCCTGGATATCACGACTCTTGATTCAATTGGCCATTGCCGGATCTCAGCTTGCCCCTATTCTCCTCACACTTTTTCCCGGACAGTTAACTTGATAGCATCAACAACTTAAGACGCGACAACCCTCAAGGCGAAAGAACCTATCAGGCGCAGCTACTTTTTTGGATGAGGCCCATCTCTTTAATATGGGCATAAGCCAAAGAAATAAATTCAGTCTTGCGATGAGGTTTGTTCACCACTAAGAATAGACCTTCCTTTGTTCATAATCTATTCCAAAGGGAATTTCTTTATAGAACACAAAGGTTTCAAAGGGCTATTCCTGAATAAAACTACCCATGACCAACTTCAAACATTTTGTTTACAGAGTAGCAGAAACTTCTATTTTTATACAAGAAAACTGAGAATAACCAATTAGCAGAAAATCACATAATCAGTTAAGCAGAATGACAACTATTAGCATCTAAAGAAGTAACGGACACTATAGAATTAAGATCAAAAGGACACTAAGAGTTGAAACTAAACAAATGCAAACTTTGACTATATATGTGTATTAATTAGCTATAAAAATTCTAAAACCAAAAGCAAAGAGAGAAAGAGCAAGAGAGCAAAGTTACCCTGCATGCTTCATATCCTCGTCTCTCCATATCAGGGATTGCATGAGGGGATGTTTTTATACAATGCACTGGGCTCAATGAAAGTTCATTAGTGCAGAAAAAGAAGTGTTGTTTCCCTATTGGTATAACCATCTCATTGACCAGACGCAACTAAGGAATCCTGTGTTAGATTTTCCTTCGCTGACAGACTAAGTGCATGCCAACTACCCTTCTGGCAACCCAAGGCATTCCTACTTCTTCTCTATGTTTCGGGATCATCAAGTTCCGCCAATCCGACCAGAACCACAGAATCATTGCATTGAACTATGCTGTGCAACCATCAGAAGCAACATCTTCTATCTTCACATGCTAATGTACGAAAAGTAAAGAGGATATGCATTTTTCTTCTCAAACCACATCCACGAAAGAATAATCACCACAGCACGGAGCGAACTCTCCGAAGACAACGTGCAGGTCTTCTCTTCTCCACAACCGGAATAATTGTCTCCATTAACTACATTGAAACACAAAAAAGTTTCTTAAGCTCTTGATATCACCACTGTGTTAACTAATTCTAATGATGCATGGTGTCCAGGGTTAAGTTGCATTAAGCATCAAGCAACAGAAGAAATCTTGCAACTATACTAGCATATGGGACCTATTGCACAAGAAAGGAGGACAGTGAGTTCAAGCGATATCGATTTTATTTGCCCTGTCTCCATACCACACCTCCTTTCCCGTCTCTCTATTTTAGGTTCTATGCTGAATGGGAAGCTGGATTTGTGTCAACTACTCTCGAACTATGTTTTCTCCAGTGTAGGAGTCTGGCATCACAGAAATATTTGCAAGCACAATAACACCCACGAGTGGCTTACACTCGTTGCCCTAACAACACATACACAAAACCTTCTGAAAGTAACCAACTCCATCTCTTGAGCCCAGAAACAAACATTATATCAAGCAATGATGGATATATTGGGTTGAAAAGTTAGTACACTCCCTCAGATTATCAGGTTTGATGTCTGATACAATGATCATCATAATTTATTTATTTATTTTAATAATTTCTTTACATTCCATGGAGGGGAATGAGATTCGCATTCTGATTCTCAATAGGGAGTGCAATGACCTTTACCACTAGGTTAGTTTGAATTCCCTTATAGAAATCATAGTTGGACAGCATATATAACGAGAACATCGATGTACCAAATCCAAATTTTCATGGTTTCTTTCTCTTTTCTTAGCAAAGTAAATTTTTGGGAAGAAGTGCATAGAAAACCTCTATTTCTTCTCCTGCAACTTTCTAACATCAACAGAAGAACGGGGTAGACTTTGTTAGATATTGGCCAACCTTGCCGTTTTTTTTCTTTAATTGCCCATTAGTAAATACATGGTATGGGAGAATTCTAATATCGAAAGCAAGTAAACATGCCTGCTGCTTTAACTTTGGAACGAAATGAACAAAAATATAGACTCAAGACAGGGATAATACCATTTTTCGCCTTGCCTTTGTCTGCTCAGCCTGAAAAGAGACGGAAAAATAAGAAAGATACTTCATAAAACTTCATTTTACATACGTATACATTATAGTAAAATGAAAAATAATGATAGACAAGTCATAAATTTTCCATAAACAGATCCCCCTTACAACTCCCCCCCCCCCCCCTTTCTCCCCCCCTTTCCTTCGAACACAGAGACTAGTGTCATTTCAGAAATAGGCAAGCAAGTGTACTTGTACGTGTTAAGTCTATAAGAGCAACAAAGCAAGACTATTATATGCAAAAATTTTGCTGCTTCTTGTCAGCGTAGTATGGCTTGTAGCATACCAAACTTTAATTACATATCCCAAAGATTCTTGAGAGAAGCTGCTAGCAAGGTAAGAAAATCAAATCATTCTCCAGATTGTGTTAAAGAAAGCCCCAGTTACCTTATCACTCAACCTATTTGGATGGAGTAGGTTAAGAGTGGATCAACACTTGCAAACATCATGAGAGATAATGTTATTCCTATACAGAGTTATGTGACTTTCAAAGCAGGCAAGGGCAATAAACAATGGTTAAAAAAATTAACTGAACAGCATTCCATATTAGCAGCTTAATCAAACACAAGCTAATTAATATAATATTCTTGGAGAGCTTATAAAAGCCGTCCTGACACGACCTAAAATTAATTGGGTCAAGCAGAATATAAGGCTGCATGAATTAGGCCCGAAACACCCACCCACCAGCTCTTCCCTAGACTTGCACAAGCAAAAAACTTGCCTGCATCATTCCGCTCTTTAGCTACAAAATGGCATAAGTCTAGGATCACAGTATGGAATTTTAATAAATATCATGATATAATCGTTACTTTACACCATAATCTATTAAGTTCGTAAGTAAAGATCTAATAGGATCATAACTACTGACTAGCATTGTCCAAAAGAGGCAGAATAAAAAATGTCTGATTCAGTTCTAGAAGACGGATAGATTGCACAAGAGAAACAACTACTGAAATAAAAAGCATCCCACCCATCATCTACATCAACCCAAATAAGAAATCACATGGCTCAGTTTAGCGACTTGTACAATTAATAGTCATACGGAAATTCATCCCCTCTCAATAGGCAAAGTAATAACAAAATATCCACCAAGCAAACAGAACGAATGCATGCAAAAGTTCATCTCCTCTCAAAAGGCAGAGCAAAAGAAAAATATTCTGCATGGGAGTACATGCTCCTTGGAAATTGACCAGTTTCCACCTGGCCAACAGTTAAGAATAACAAGTTCAAGAAAACCACTAAATATGCATAAAGGTACAGCAATCTATAATACAACAAGGAATCAATCTAATAATACATATACTAGTGCGTCACAAAATCTGAATATTGGAATACACATGATGACTACATAATTTAGAAGAGAGTAAGCTTATTGGCATTTGAATCATGAGTCATCTGAAAGTGTTAATTCAGTTCCATAAAACTCAGCTTTGGAAGAATAATCAAAACGTGCATTCTCAAAAAGAGGGGGCAGGGCACTGCACAAAAGAGTGCCAACCGAAAAATGGTGGTCACCCCTTCAAAAGAAAAATGGTGGCCACAAAAAGAAGAAAAAGACTTTACCTTTTCTTTCAAAAGAAGTTCATTTTCCTCTTCTAATCTCACTGCCATGGACTCCAACTCATTTTGATATGCCTATAAATCACAAAAAAGGCAAATTTTGTGAACCAAAACCAGCTATGAATGACCTGAAGAAAAAAAAAATAAAAGAATAACATCCAGAATAAGATTACAAAGCAACTTCATTCTTTATACAAAGACTCACCTGCTTCCGCTCTCTAGACCTTGCTGCAGACTCCCTATTCTTAATCATTCTCTTCTGCCTCTGTAGCGCTGCCTTATCCAGAGGTTCAAATATACTAGCACTCCTCCTCCTACCAATCCCCATAAGCCCAGATGCTCCATCACCATATCCCATCATTCCAACACTATCCAGGCTCCCTTGCCTCGACATATACGCAGCATCCAATGAGAACACCTCTCCACTCAAACCAGACTCCAATTTCACCTCCCCCTCCATATCAGTCATCAAAGCAGTCTCATCCACCGCTCCAGCTTTCACCAGAAAATCCTCCAGAGTCATCGTCTCCTCCTTACAGTCTACTTTCCCGCTCTCCTCGCTCTTCCCTCCCGCCACAATTTCGCTCCAAACCTCCTCCGCCGTCTTCTTCCTTGCTGCCGGCGCATCCGTGATCGTCACAATTGCTCCCGCAGCATCAATAAGCCTAATCTCCGCACTCAACAAAGCACTTTCATTGCCGACCACACCCCCGCCGGCGGTCATTCCTCCGGCGCTCTCATTTCTGAAACATCCGTCTACAGAAACCGACGACGACGTGCTCAAATCTGTTGCCCTGTTCTCATTATCATCCAATACCAATTGCTGGTTCTGAAAACGACGGAACCCAGACTTCGGTTCGGGCCTGGAAATCGGGTTTCCACGGAGATCCCTTTTCCGGGAGGAAGTTGAAGCCGTGGAAGGCATCAGCTCCGACGAAGCCATTTTTTCAGGAGGATGCGCCGGTGCCACGTCAGAAAATGACAGTGTGCGAGTGTGTGAGGCAGAGTGAAAGAGGAAGTGCGAATTTCTAGGTATCTTGTGGAGGATCCAACAATTGCTTTATGAAATTGTTTTTTTTTTTTTTGAGAGTATGAAATTGATTTAGATTGCAGTGTTTTTCTGCTGTTTCTTTTATTGGGAGAGACGACTAATTGATGTGAGGTTTGAAGGGGTATTTTGGGTAGTAAGAAGACACATGACAACGTGTGAGTGCGGTTGGGATCTGAGGAGGTAAAAAGTGAGGTAAAATATGAGGTCTCCAATCACGCGCTGCCACGTGTACAAAAGTGGAAGAAGTTTAAAATTTTTTTGTTTTTAAAAAATAGTTACTTATACACGTGGCATTGCATGATTGGAGGCCTCATATTTTGCCTCACTTTTTGCCTTCTCAGATCCCAACCGGTGTGAGTGGGCTATCGAAAGGAAATTTTAAAAGATGGACAAGTGGCAAGTGCATGACCCTTCAACATACTTCAACATATAAAAATGTATAGTCACTTATTGTCAAAATATAAAATACACACACCATGCGCACGTGGGTTAGGACCTCGGTGATCAGCATCCTCCTCATCGTACGACACGTGAGAGTAAGAAGTGGTAATCCTAAATAAGGGAACCTGCATCTAGCCTCACCATCTCCTGCTGCCACGTGTCATGCGGTGGGAGTGAGGTGATGAAAAATACAGTGAAGGGATCCCGTCTCTGCACACGTATAGTCAGTTGTTCTTGTTTCTAATAACACAGTTTTAAAGATCCAAGTTATCAGGTATACATATATTTTAACATACTATTATGCATATATATTTTAATGTATCGTATAAATTGTTATTTGATAGGGTTTTCTTTTAACTTTAGAAAAATAAAGTATGTTTTTTTAGTTTAATCATGACTGCCATTTGTATGTTTGATCTGGTGGATACCTAGAAAAATTTGTTATGAGCAACAATCATGTACCATGACGCAGTAGTGTTCTATGCACAATAAAGACATTAAGCAGTAGATCAAATCCGGGGCGAGTCAAAGACTCTGTCCTTTAGACTTATTGCTCCAGTATAGTGTCCAACAGGTGTCAGCAATCGTCTTCCAGAATACAACGGGTACCTGTTTAGTCGAGTGGCAATGCTGCAACTTGAACCTTATCGAACCTTCGAACGTCCCGACTTCTTACGGACTTGATGCAGAATGAAGAAGGAAAAGAGAGCAGAAGAGAAGATTGTGTGGTTCTGAGAGCACCCAAGACCCGGTTTATATAGAGGAGTTGGTTGGAGAATCAGTTGAGCAGATTAATCTGTGACCACTGGATTAAAACTGCAGATCAACAGGAGCCATCGGATCAAAACCGAAACAACGTTTGTTGGGCGGTTTCTGGACGGGTTAATCCACAGCCGTTGGATGAAAACCGCATTGCAGGATCAATCCAGAGGCGTCGGATGAAAACCACATATTGTCGGACGGTTTGGTCAGCTTGAACTACAGCCGTTAGATCAAAATCGAGGCCGTTAGATCAAACGGTTCGTCCATTTTGATCCTATCAGCGCGTATGGAAAAGCCTGTGGACCGAGCCGGAGGACGAGACCGGACTGCTCCTGGAGACTTTTCGTTGGGCCACTGCGAAGCTAGGCCTGGAGCCTTTTACAAATAATTAATCCAAAGCCCAAAGAAATTTTCTCCAAAAAGATAAGAACTAGCTCGAGCACGAGCCGGATCGGCGAGGGGCGCACGACAATCTTGTAGGTTTTCCATTCGGTCAAAACTTTTCATATCCTAAGAGCACATCTAAAGTGACAATTCTTTACATATATTTGGTGGTAAATTTATTTACTTTCTCCAATGTGGTATTCCCTCCACAAGAGCACATCACTCATTAAATAATGTTTAAAACCCAATTTGACCATTAATTTTTCATTCACCCGGTATCGTAATTGAGTGATTCCAAATCCCAAAATTATCGGCTCGTTACATAGATAATTAAAGGCTTATTAGTTTCTATTTGTCATTAATAGAAACTAATTATAATCAAGGTCAAAGTATATTGCTAACCAAGTTTGCGACTTGTCTTATTAGGCCAAAGTTCAATTACTCCAACAAAATTATGATGAAAATAGAAAAAAAACTGTGTTCAAGCCTTAGTTGTTTTGAACCAAATTAAATGGTTAATCGTTCCCCGGAAGCAGCTACTATTGATTCGGGAGGAAGCCGCGGCGGACATTCCGTGGCAAATAATCAGGGGATAGAATTAGTGTATCTATGATAAATGTAATAGAATGATGCATATTTATAAACAAAGATATCTATTTGTTTTATGAATACACTGTTTCACTTATTTATACATAAAGAAGATGGAATTTAAAATGCAAAGTCTAAGTTCCATTATTTTCCGAGCAAGTAATGGGTGCGAGGAATGAAAGACACGAGAGATACGAGCACTAACCGATGGTTCCGGCTGGCGGAGTAATTTTTTGGGTAGAAATGTACACATTGGATTGACCACCTACAACCGATACGGAGGAGTTTTGATGCCCCGGGGGGGGGGGGGGGGTTGAGAGTGCTTTCAAAAGCAAGCAATATCTCTTGGATGCTAATGGAGCAGTTGGGCTCATAACGGTTGCGTAAGTGGGTGTTGAGAGGGGTGGGATCTCCTGACCCCCCAGTTAGAGCGGTAACAAAGGACCGCCCGCCACGTGGCAGTCTGGGGTATCCCTCCTACTGCCACGTGTCGGACGGTCACAAAGGGGTGAGAGATTCGACGGTCAAGGGATCCGGACCCTTGTTGAGATACTCTAGCCACATAAGGAAGAAGATGACAGAGGCACAGTGAAGGAAATTCATAGGCAATGAAAACTATAGTGTTTCCTCAGAGAGAGGAATACATTGTCCCTTCAAAAGAATTTCTGGTGTAATATCGAATATGTTTTTGTTGTACTTATCATACAGTTTTAAGTAGTATTATAAAGTTTTTTTTTTTTAATATATATAAACGAGAAACGAAGATATTGTAGTCTTATACAAAACCTCTTTTTCAGTCTTCTTGAAATAAGTGTTTGTGAGATAGTTAGGATTTGAATTTGGTCTAACGGTGGATGTATCACAATTTTTTTTAATGGGTTGTCCTGAGGTATCCTTCCAGCCGAAATTCAGAAGACTAATCATCCGTCTCTGCGATCAGCACACGAAGTGGTAGAGGACTGACTAAATGGTTTGCTCTATTCACATGAGCAGGGATCGAACCCCCAACCACATGCTTAAAGGACGAGGTACTGAACTACCACGCCAACCATGTTGGTTGATGTATCACACTTTTGGTAAAAAGTAAAAAATCATTTGTGTAATTAAATCAGTGAAAGACAAAAATACCCCTTTAATGTTCATCTTCCTCAACTTTATTCTTTGGCTCATCTTAGACCCTGGCCGGCTGCCACCCACTCTCCAACCATTACACAGCCACCTCTTCATCCACTTCAGTCAATCCCAAAATTGAAAAACCTTTCAAATCATTATCACAAGGTCGCTGTTAGTGGGGTTGAGATCTCATAACCCCCACTTTACTCATCCCCTTTGTGACCGCGCGACACGTGGCAGCAAAGGGGTGATGAGACTAGATGAGGGTCACCCGCATCTAGCCTCACTACTTCTTGCTGCTACGTGTCGCACAGTCATGCGTCACAGCACCCCTTTGCGGTGAGGGTATCCTATTCGTAAAGCTCACCCGCATAGACTCTGGAACTGGTAAATGCTACTCTTAATTCCAATGGTCACTAAATTTTCATTTCTCGGGGTAGAATTTCCAGAATTCGCCAAAGATGTGAATCTAACTTCAAACTTTAGGTGAGCTCAAAACTGAAACAGAAGGGATTCCTATTCCACTATTGCTAAATATGAACGAGAATAAGATCAGAAAAAATACGCCATGGATGCAATCTTAGCCAAAAAAGAACCATCAGCACAATGTGATTCCTCCACTACGAAAATCTTCCCATCTTCAGTCTCGTCCACCATGGGTTTGGCGGCAGCTTCGCTAAATCCTGAAGGGTCCAAACTATGTGTGAAACAAAGACTTCTTTGTTTGGTTGGTAGCATACCAACTTTGACAAATGCAAAGTAGCCACCATATGAATAGTTTAAACACATGGTTTATTCAACTTTGTTTGCCTATAAATAGTCATGTTTAGTAGATGGAAAATCACACCAAAATCAAAGGAAGAAGCAATTTGAGAGCTTCTTGAGAGAGGAGTGAGTGAAAGAAAATAGAGAGAGAAAAAGAGAGTTGTGAGATTATACCAATCCGGTATAAGAAAATATTGAGTGTTTTAATTCTCTTGTATTTTTCAAGTTTAAGTCTAAACTTGAGTTGTCTCTTGTATTCCTATTATTTCGAATAGTGGAAGTTGTTCTCACTGCCCGTGGTTTTTTCCCCTCCACAGAGAGAGGGTTTCCACGTAAATCTTGGTGTCTATTTTATCTATCTTGCTGTCATACTCGAAGATTCTAGTGAGCAGTAAATTACAATTCACGGTTTTATTCCGCTTAGAACCGGGTCGTTATTCCCAAAAAGTGGTATCAGAGCGAGGTTATTCGGTTCTTGATTTTCTTGATATGGCAGAGATGAAATTTAATGTGGCAAAATTCAACAGAGATGATGGTTTTTCCACATGGCAAAAAAGGATGAAGGATTATCTTATACAACAAGGTGTTCACAAAGTCCTTTATGGCAAAGAGAAAAAGCCAGAAGCCATGAAAGATGATGATTGGCAAGACATGGATGATAAAGCCGCAAGTGCAATCCGCTTGCACTTGTCCGACGAAGTCCTGAACAATGTAGACGGAAATGACTCAGCTATGGAGATTTGGACAAAGCTAGAAAGTTTGTATATGTCCAAAACAATGACAAATAAATTATATCTTAAGAAGCAGCTCTACACACTCCAAATGAGCGAAGGTACAAATTTTTTGTCTCATCTGAATGATTTCAATGGTATTGTATCCCAAATGGCGAGTCTTGGTATTACTATAGAGGACGAGGATAAGGCGATCATGCTCTTGAGTTCACTTCCACCCTCATTCAATAGTTTGACGACCACTTTACTTCATGGTAAAGAAACAATTACATTGAAAGAGGCCACATCATCTTTGTTGCTGCATATTAAGATGATGCAACCAGAGAAGCAAGGACAGGCTCTTCTTACACAAGAAAGAGGAAGGAGCCGAAATAGAAACTTCAACAGTCATGATAAATCAAAAGATTATGACAAGTCCAGGGGTCGTTCCAAATCGAGAAGCGGAGTGAAGTGCTGGAACTGTGGTAAGAATGACCACCTCAAAAGGAATTGCAGATCTTTGAAGCAAGACAAAGATCGAGGTCAAAAGCAGGTGGGAGATAACAACACAGCAGCAATAGCTTCAAGCAGTGACGAAGAGACAATATTGGTTTGTCACCAAAATGAATGTTGTCATATCTCAGACATAGACCTTGAATGGATCGTGGATACAGGTGCTTCATATCATTGTGCTGCTAGCAAGGAGTACTTCTCCACATACAAAGCTGGAGACTTTGGTGTGTTGAAGATGGGAAATAAAAGCACCTCACTGATCGAGGGAATGGGTGATATCACTGTGGAAACTTCGCTTGGTTGCACATTTACATTACGAAATGTGCGACATGTTCCAGATATGAGATTCAATCTTTTATCTGCAAGTGCACTGGACAAGGAAGGTTATGAGCATTTCTTTGGTAATGCGACATGGAAACTTACCAAAGGTTCTCTGGTGGTAGCAAAAGGGAAGCTATGTTGTAATTTGTACAAGACACACTTTAAGGTGTGTGAAAGTCAAATAAATGCAGTAGAAGACGGCGATTCCCCAAACGTATGGCACAGACGTTTGGGACACATTGGGTAGAAAGGGTTGCAGTTACTGACAAAGCAATCCTTGATACCGTTAGATAAAGGTAAGTCACTAGACCCATGTGATTACTGCTTACTTAGAAAACAGCACCGTGTCTCTTTTCAGAAAAACTCCAAGATAAAAGAAAATAAATTGGAGTTGGTTCACTCTGACGTGTGTGGTCCCATTGAGGTAGAATCTCTAGGTGGAAACAAATACTTTGTTACTTTCATTGATGATTCTTCTAGAAAAACATGGATCTACTTGATAAGAAATAAAAGTCAAGTATTCCAATGTTTTCAAAAGTTTCATGCAATGGTGGAAAGAGAGACTGGAGAAAAGTTGAAATGCCTTCGCACTGACAATGGCGGCGAGTACATATCAATAGAATTTGAAGAGTACTGCACAAAACATGGTATAAGACATGAGAAGACAGTTCCTGGTACTCCACAGCATAACGGAGTTGCAGAACGAATGAATAGAACCATTGTAGAAAAAGTGCGATGCATGCTCAAAATGGCTAAACTGTCTAAGTCATTTTGGGGGGAGGCTGTCAACACAGCTGTCTACTTGATCAACCGGTCACCTTCGGTTCCACTAAACTTTGATGTTCCAGAAGTAGTATGGAGCGGAAGAGAAGTAAGCTACGCTCACCTAAAAGTATTTGGATGTAAAGCTTTCATGCATGTTCCTAGAGACCAGAGATCAAAGTTGGATGACAAAACTATTCCTTGTATCTTTGTGGGATACGGAAATGAGGAATACGGCTTTAAGCTATGGGATCTAGAAAAGAAGAAAATTGTCAGAAGAAGAGATATCGTGTTCCAAGAACACGAAATGTTCAACGATGCAGAAAAGAAGTCTGTTGCAGAAAATGTTATAGAGGTAACATTTGTTCCTTCATTGAACAATGACACAAATAAAGGAAATACAGAAGAAACTGAAACATGTGATGATTCTGGTGGTGTTGAGCAGGGGGAGCAAACCCCTGATTCTCTTGAATTGGAAGATGTGGATCCTCAACCGAGAAGGTCTGTCAGAGAACGTGCACCTTCTACCAGGTATCCTAGTTCTCAATACATTCTTATAACAGATGATGGAGAACCAGAGAATTTTCGAGAAGTACAATCTCATAGAGATAAAGATTGTTGGACAAAAGCCATGCAAGAAGAGATGGTCTCACTGAAAAAGAATCTCACTTATGATCTAGTTCAACTTCCAAAAAGAAAGAAAGCTCTGAAAAACAAATGGGTCTTCAAGTTAAAGAAAGACGGCGATAAGTTGCTAAAGTACAAAGCTCGATTGGTGGTGAAAGGTTTTGGTCAAAAGAAAGGTATCGACTTTGATAAAATCTTCTCACCAGTAGTTAAAATGAGTTTTATTCGACTTGTACTTGGTTTGGCAGCTAGTTTGAATTTAGAGCTAGAACAACTAGATGTAAAAACAGCTTTCTTACATGGTGATCTGGATGAGGAAATCTACATGGAACAACCAGAAGGCTTCTTAATCAAAGGCAAAGAAGACATGGTTTGCAAGTTGAAAAAGAGTCTGTACGGATTGAAGCAAGCACCACGGCAATGGTATAAGAAGTTTGACTCATTCATGCTGAGTCAGAAATTCAAGAGAACAGTTGCTGATCCTTGTGTATATAGGGTTAATTGCACCTGGTATCCATTGTTTTCCACGAAGTTTTAAGTAGCATCCAATGTTTCATGAAACACACTTGGCATCCAGACTTATAGGATTAATAGGCACCTGGCATCCGGCAACCGGGAAATGACCTGCTGTAGGCGGTTTTTATGAAATTTCCTTTTTTTTCTTCACTTTTCCCCAAGTGGCGCCAAACTTTTCCCAACCCTGGTTAATTTCATCTTCCCTCCATTGCTTCCACATGAATTCAACAGTTTTTCTGGAGTTCTTGTTCTGGGTTATCGCCATTCAGTTCAATTCCTTTTGGCATTTTCTTACCAATTTTGTACTGAAATGAAGTCCAATGATTTTTTTCACTTTTTACCTCCTCAAGTTTACTTCAACTTTGCAATTCAGTCTTGATTCTTCTTAGAAAAACGGGTTTGTCATTCAACCCGGTTCTCACCTAACAAAAACGGGTTTGTCATTCAACCTGGTTCTGATTCAGATAACCCGTTTTCAGATTATTTATCGAGAAATGAAACCATCAAATTCAGGAAAAGAAATTAATTGGTTTAACAGAAATGGATTGATTAAAGTCGATTTATAAAATCTTGGGTGAAGATTTGTGGAGATAAAATGAAAATAACAATGAAGATGCTAGGAGAGCCTTTATATAGAAAATAGCAAAGTGGGGGAGCCTTCTGTATTTCTGGAAATTTCCCCAGCACATCGCCTTCTGTCTTTTATCTTCTTGCTTCCACTCATTATTCCACAGATCGCACACCACAGCCAAAGACCATTGTTCCACATCTGTCACCTCCATCTAAAGTGCTGACTCCATGAATCACGCCGGCGACGGACAACCTCCGGAGAAAGTAGATCCCGAAGGTACAAAGTTTTGGTGGTGGGAAGAAGGAAGGAGTTGCAGAGAAGAAATGGAGGGAAGATAAAAGGACTTAGCTTGCCATGAGTTGAGGTGTTCAAAAGGAGCCGTTTAAAACACTCAGATCAGAAGCAGCGGCCATGGCAAGGATCAAGGTACACGAGCTAAGGCAGAAGACAAAGGCAGAGCTTTTGTCTCAGCTTAAAGCTCTTAAAGCAGAGCTGCAGGCTTTAAGAAGGGATGAAAAGAGTTTTTGATTTTGTTTTTTCTTTAATTTTGAAGGTAAAATAGTCAACCTTGGTTAAACTAGGGTTAAAAGTATGGTTAAGTCCGGTCAAAGGTCGATTTCAGCGGTCAACGGTCGACCAGCAGGTCATCCGGATGCCAGGTGCCTATTAACCCTATAAGTCTGGATGCCAAGTGTGTTTCATGAAACATTGGATGCTACTTAAAACTTCGTGGAAAACAATGGATACCAGGTGCAATTAACCCTGTGTATATATTCAAAGGTACCCTGATGGTAAATTTATCATTCTTCTCTTGTATGTTGATGACATGCTGATTGTTGGAGAAGATGGAAACATGATACAAATCTTAAAAAAGAAATTGTCAGAAACATTTGACATGAAAGATTTGGGTGTTGCAAAACGTATCTTGGGAATGGATATCATACGAGATCGAGCAACAAGAAAGCTTTGGTTATCACAGGAGGGATATATTGCACGAGTGCTTCAATGGTTCAATATGGACAAAGCTAAACCAGTTACAACTCCACTTGCTGATCATTTCAAGCTAAGCAAGAGAGATTGTCCTTCAACTGAGAAGGAAGAAGAAGAGATGTCTTCAATTCCATATTCTTCTGCAGTAGGAAGCTTGATGTATGCTATGGTCTGCACAAGGCCAGACATTGCTCATGCGGTAGGAGTAGTGAGCAGGTTTCTATCAAATCCAGGAAAGACGCATTGGGAAGCAGTGAAATAGATTTTTCGATATCTTAGAGGAACTTCAAAATTATGCTTAATTTTTGGAGGTTCCGGACCAACTCTTGATGGATACACAGATTCAGATATGGCTGGAGATCTAGATGATAGAAAATCTACTTCTGGTTATCTGTTTACATTTGCAGGGGGAGCTATATCATGGCAGTCGAAACTTCAAAAGTGTGTATCATTATCGACTACCGAAGCAGAGTATATTGCAGCTACAGAAGCTGGCAAAGAGATGCTTTGGTTGAAACGTTTTTTACAGGAGTTAGGTTTCAAACAACAACAATACATAGTATATTGTGATAGTCAAAGTGCTATTGACTTGAGCAAAAATACGATGTATCATGCGAGAACCAAACATATCGATGTACGATATCATTGGATTTGGGATGCCACTGAGGAGGAACAATTCCAAATCAAGAAGATCCACACAGACAATAATCCTGCTGATGTAATGACAAAAGTCATTACAAAAGAAAAATTTAATTGGTGCGGTAAGCAAGCTGGAATGGACTTTCAATGAGAGTTGGAGTATGCCCCTAGTTTGGAGGGGGAGATTTGAAGGGTCCAAACTATGTGTGAAACAAAGACTTCTTTGTTTGGTTGGTAGCATACCAACTTTGACAAATGCAAAGTAGCCACCATATGAATAGTTTAAACACATGGTTTATTCAACTTTGTTTGCCTATAAATAGGCATGTTTAGTAGATGAAAAATCACACCAAAATCAAAGGAAGAAGCAATTTGAGAGCTTCTTGAGAGATGAGTGAGTGAAAGAAAATAGAGAGAGAAAAAGAGAGTTGTGAGATTATACCAATCCGGTATAAGAAAATATTGAGTGTTTTAATTCTCTTGTATTTCTCAAGTTTAAGTCTAAACTTGAGTTGTCTCTTGTATTCCTATTATTTCGAATAGTGGAAGTTGTTCTCACTGCCCGTGGTTTTTTCCCTCCACAGAGAGAGGGTTTCCACGTAAATCTTGGTGTCTATTTTATCTATCTTGCTGTCATACTCGAAGATTCTAGTGAGCAGTAAATTACAATTCACGGTTTTATTCCGCTTAGAACCGGGTCGTTATTCCCAAAAAATCCTTCCCTTTAAATACTCGAACCCAACTTTCTGGGTGGAAGGAAATGAAGGTGGTTGTTGGGAAGGAATAAAGGAGAGAGGGATGCAAAGGAGAGGAGGGAGAGAGATGGGGTTGGGTTGGAGATGGGATCTCCTCGACACCCCCCACCGCCTTCGCTTCCTTGGTCACCGTCCGATACGTGACAGCAAGGTAGGGTCGTAAAGGCTAGATGCGGTTTACACTCATCTAGCCTCATCACCATACCTTACTGACACGTAACGGACGGTGGGCAAAAAAGTGAAGATATATAGGTGAGAAGATCTATCTAGTTGGGTTGGGTATGGTGCTGCCTGAAGCGGGCGGGGAGGGGGGGAGCTACAGGGGG